>BGPR01000423.1:585950-620466 GCA_013235015.1 Araneus ventricosus | reverse complement strand
CGCATTTGTCACTTTTTACAGCTAAATTTGATAAGGGGGAGAAAAAATAATATTAGTTCCAGGCGACACTTACCCTCGCTACGTCGCTGGTTGAGCCCCCTAAGACCATGAGCTCATGGCCTTTCCTGACAGCATATAATTACGTCTATTTTTTTTTTTTTTTTCCTTACGTAGAAAATTACCATTAGCTTACGGCGTAAAAATTCTTATTGTACAAACTATTCCGAAATAAAAAGAGCAAAATATAAGATCAGTAGACTATCAATACCGATTTGGAGAAATTAAAAATAGAAGCATAGTTAGTATTAGAGATTTTAATGCTTCAATAAAAAAATTTCGTAAATTTTACAAATTACGGTTAAATAAATAAAAATAAACTCAAATTATGAAATTTTTAAAATTTGAAACAAAAAAAATTGTTAAAACTTTGGAACCATAAAATTATTTTCTTTTCTGCGGAAAAAATGTGTTCTTTTAATTTCAATAAAAGAATTGAAAACTATATTAAGAGTAGATAGACCACAGAGAAGAGTTCTTTTTCTCTGTGGAGTAGACAGCGAAATTCCCCACCCACGACGAAAAAAAAAAATTTTTCTAGTCAATAGATGGCAATAGCATCCCGTAAAAATGTTCTATCGAAGAGAAAAAAAAGTCCTCAAGTGGTGTGGAATAAAAAGCTATTTACGCGTTATCAACTGAGAATAATCGCCGGGACAGCAATCCTCTAACCAATCTCCAAGCGGAATCCACTTACCTATGATGTCACGTGTTTTCTCAGACGGACATTTTTTTTTTCTATCGATGGATTTTATACGCAGTCCTATTTTAAATAATATATTGGATTACTTGTGATAAAAACTCGCAATGATGAAGATAATTTCCTGTCGGATATTACCTGCAACTCAGGCATATTCCGATTTTATTGATTGCAAAAAAATAGCTTCGTCTGTTATTAAAAAGTGTAAGGAATCATGACCTTCGCCATCTTGGAATCGATTATATAAATATTGGTCATTTATGAGGTAAGATTTATTAATTTGTTGATGACGTAATAATCAAGGGAAAGAACGTGGTTTTGCTAAACGATGAAAATAATACGATTTTATGTGCTTCGTGAAAATTATTTTACCGTGGATATTAAATTGTTTTCAGTGCTTATTTTTGTAAAACGTCAAAAATGACGATTGGCTGTCTCGTGTAGCCAGACGATTTCTTTGGAATGTTGTTGACTGACCTTGTCTATTGGAAATGTGATGACATTGAATCTCGATTTGGTTGTGTTTATCAAAGCGGAGTTCATGAACTGAATCGAAGTCAGTCATGTTTGTGAAACATGTAAATGTTTTCGGCTGCAGAATAAATCATTGTCAAATTGTTTTTGTTGTAATGAATCTTGAAATTGTGCTTTGTAATAGTTATACACATATAAACTAGAATATAAATTATATGTCTGTTCGTGAAATATATCTTTAACTGGATTTGAAATGTAGCTTTTAGTCGTTAGATATTTATAGAATGTATAGATTATTAATCGTAAATTAAAGTTTTTTGCTGAATATTTATTTTCATATGAAGAATTGTTGAAATTGGAGACTGGGAAATTTTTCTCTAAAAAAAAATCCTATCTAATTTAGAATGTTCTATTTTCTCTTAAATTACGGTTGTTGCGAGAGTTTATTTCCCACCTGTCTCTGTCATCATTCTGCTGAAAATTAACTTATTATTTCCAAGAATCTAAAATGTTTAAAAGGCACGGTTTTCCATAGTTAAATATGTATTTCAGTACACATAAAATTTGCATTTACAGTGCTTTGACTGGAAACTTTTTAGAGTATTATTTAAATATGAAGATCACATTATTTAATAGGTTGCACAATCTTGCTGTTTATTAGTTTCTTGCATTAATGCTTGCAAGTTTTCTGATTTGATTTCTTAAGATTTTGGAAATCTTATTTTGTTTATTAGATTTTATGAACATGGTATCATTTATTTAGCATTTCTTTGATGGTAAAAGTTAAGTCTAAGTTATGAAATACTTTTATTTATAAGTATAGAATAAAGGAATTGGGATGTCTTGAGTTACCAAGGTTGCAGTTTTTTTTTTTTTCAATGTTCCTACTTGGTTCATGACCTGTAATTAAAGAACCAGTGTCATAAACCGTTTTAAAAATTGGTTTAACAGTATGTTGAAGGAACAATTAATGAAATTCTTTATTTTTCTGCATTTCTTTTTCCCCTCACTGCTAGTACAAACATAACTTTTTTAGTAATTATATGTTCTTTCTAACTATTTGAAGCGTCAGTAAATGTAAGTTTATGGTATTGTTGGAGTAGAATATCTACATATGTGGTTTCATTAAGTTAGACTTACTTTATTTGATTCAGAACTTTTCCAAATTGTGTGCAACAAATCAGATACATTCAGAACATCATTTGCATAAATTTTGGATATGTTACTTAAAAAGTTATTGTATTTGTTCACTTTCTTGATAAAACATGCCAAGAGTTGTTCTAGAATGGATGCTGTGTTGTGGAACTATCTAAGCTGTTGCAATGTTAATTTTATTCCAGTTAAGATTTTATCTTAACATTTTTTTTTTTATATTTTAAGAATAAACTAAAATCTTGTGTCAAATTATTAAAACATTTTCAGTTTGCATTGTATATTTGATGTATTAAAATATATGCAAAATAAAATTACCTACCTATGAACTTAACTGCTTTAAATCCTTTGACTATTAATTGCATTTAATGCCAGCAATGATTAAACCCAAACTTAGTTATGTTGTGTATTTAGGCTAGGTAAATGGACTTGCTTGTTAGAGAGTATCATAAATCAAGCAGTTAAACTAATGAAAAGATAATTAGAAATTTGCCCATGTACTAATTTTACATAAACAGCATTGTCGTATTTTTCAAGCATTTTTAATTAATTTATTTGAATAACAAGATTTGTGCTGTTCTCTCCTCTTGTTGAAGGAGATGGATTTATTTTTAAAAATTAATTTTATTGACCATTAGCTTCAATATATTTGTTAAATCTTTTTATTCCCCCTTTCCTCTTAGAATAATCCCTATAAAGGAGAAGTATATTTATACTTTATTTTTCCTGAAGCTTATGCTTATACTTTACTAAGATTTACATTTTGCGAAATGTATGACATATCTTGTTTCTGATTGAAACTGTTTTATAGGATAGTGTATTTAGTTCTAGAATAATTGTATATATATATGTAATAATCTCACTTAATTTTATTTCAAATTCTAATATTATATATTCTTAATGTATTCCAAAATCCCTTTTTTTAAACTCCAGTTTCGTTCTATTTCCCGCTCTGGAGGTATATTAAATCTTGTTTTGGCATATTTATTACCAAAAGAATATTTAAATCATTTCCACGTGCACACAACTCGCGAAATCAGCGGCTTATTGCCGCCAGGCATTTTCTCTACACTTGCGTAATTTAGTAAAAATAGCTATTATTCCCTCCACTTTGTTCACGTGTCTATCTGTTAAATCCCTACCTGAGAAAAAGCAGGGATATTCTGTTCACTTTTGGCTTAAAACTTTAGGCATGATGTACGTACATTCCGTCACTCTCCCATAATAAAATAAAAATTAGTTAATAACTCGGCCTGTTTAATCATTTAACGAATACATTATATATATATATATTTAACTGTGTGGATCAGCTTACAGCTGGATATAAAGCTATTTTTGGGTGTCCTTAAATAATAGCTCATCAAAAGTAGACAACTGTTTAAGAATTTTGAATAGAACCACCATTTTGCATTAACTACTGTTGCATCAATGATGGTTATTGATCCTTTATTTAAATATTAGTAGAGATTTACTTTAATCTTATTAACATAAAAAAAGCAAATTTGCAGAATGTCAGAATTCTCAGCTTTTGTGTATCAGCGAATTGAAACCATTGAATAGTAAACCTAAGTAACAGAGCAGGACATTCTTTTTACCCTCTTGCAACTTTCTGAATTAATAAAGTTTGACCAAAATTTGAAATGAATTTAAATTCCAAAACTTCACCATGCAGAACTTAATATGTTGAACTGTTGCAAGTAAAATTGATTGTAGTTAAGATTGCACTAATTTTAGTATTTACTGTTCTATAAAAGGAATTCTTTTCTATGGCTTATTTATTGTTATTTGCTGTTGCTTTTTTTCATTTTTGTTTTAAAATGTCATCTTATGGATTTAACTTGGTGATTTGATTAAGATAGTCATGAATCAAAGTTATATGAAAAATATTGAATATTTTTTGGTAAATTACTCATTCCTTTATTACAGTAACTTATTTTTGTAGCATGTATATTAATTTGAATATCTCATTGCTGAAGAAAGTAACATATTGTGCAAAAGGTTTGTAACTACATGGAAATCATATTTCTGGCAAACATAAAAATACTGAAAATTCTTTTCCTAGTGTAACACATGTAAATCTTATTAAAATGTATGGAAAGGCTGTATTACAGGGATTTATAACTTCTCGTTTATATCATTACATACTAAATTCTGGTCAATGATTGTTTTATAATTATATACAGAGTACAGGAATTTTTTTAAAAAAGTATTTACAATAATTAAAATTTTGTTACTTATTGTCTATGCAAACCTGTCATATCTGATTAATATAATAACTAAAAATACTTCTTAGTGTTAAATTTTGTTCAATGTTCTCTTCGTCATTCAAGTATAAGTAAAAAGTTTTTCAATATCCTCAAGATGGAATGTTGCAGAATGGTGGGAAACTTAATTGTTCCGATTCTGAAATAGCAATGGGAAGCTTGCAGTTGTAATTAGTAACAACTTCAATGGAACTGATAGCCCAAATATTGATCAAGGTAAACAGAGAAAGGAAAAAAAGATGAAAAGAAAATAAACTTGACATTTGAAGAAAATTAAAACTTGGCAGTGAGAGCAAAGCATAGAAGGGTTAGGTTTCATTGTAGCAAAAAGTTGGTAACAAGATGTCTAATAAGGGATACAGTCAACAAACAAGAAGCTGATAAAGAGAAATAAGAGTAGAGAGAGGGGGGTGGGCACCTTTCAACAATTTTTAGTATAACCTCATTTTTGTAGAAAGTTTATATTTTATTTCAGTATTTAGTATCTTTGGTTGCAACATAATCTTAGGCAGTTACTCAGTTTTTATCAGAGTTCCTGTTCATAACTAAAAGGTGAAATTATGTATTTTAAATGAAGCCTAAATCTGTTGAAACATGAACCACCCTTGAGGCACTTCAACATGGCATGGGGCACCTTTCAACAAATACATAATGAATCATTTCACTCAAATGAACATAACTTTTATTGAAATATAACAAATGTACAGAAAAATACAGTGATCTAACAAAATTTATTTGGTTTTAGGTTAACTTAATTCTTGTTTTCATTGTTTGTTCCTGTCATTTTGTGCTACTTTCAGTTTTGACTTATAGCCAAATTATTCTGAAAATTTATAAAATCCTTAACCTTCCAGGGGGCATGTGTCGTACTTTTTACGACACAATAATTTTCTCAATTTTTAACTATGGCAGTTGTAAGTTATTTCATAATAGTAATAAGAGGCACATCATAAAAGTAAATATTTTCATCAAGAGTGAAAATTAATTTAAATATTATTTGCAAAATCTAAAATTAAACTGAAATCGGAAATCAAGATTTAATTAATATTTTTGTAAAAAAAAAAGGTATTAACAATGATAATAAGAATTATAATACAAACTAGATTAGTGTATCAAGACTTTCTTCTCAGTTTCTAATCACTGTCTTAATTGAAACATTTGACATTGTTAGAGTGGCGCTTTTTTTACAATTATACTATATAATGCACTACTGCATTTTTGGATTTTGATTATTGTTTTCTTTCAAACCACCACAAGTTCTTTTCACAATGCTGGTTCTTTTTCTCTTGCTTTTCGGGTTGTGATGTATAATTTAGACTTAAAGACATGGTAATGTCATGGCTGATCAGATTGTTGGGGTCATCAGAGTTGAGGTGTTTTGCTTTACATGACATGGGGCAAAGTTTTCAAGAAATTCCTGACTTGGCGATTATTGAGTAGGTATCGAAATAATGTCATATTTAAAATATTTTTGACAATGATAGGGGAACGAATATTGAGGACCGTGATGGCACAGATATATAATTGCCAAACTGAATTACCCAGATGTGAAAAAAAAAATATCAAAATTACATGCGGTGCGGATTAAACTATCGTCAAAGTCGATAAACAGTATAAAATCATCTTGAAGAGCTGAATACGCCATTAACTGAAGAGAGAGGGTTGCATGAAGGAATACAATGACCTTCTGACAGGTGTAAAGTACCTGAGAAGTTAACCCAGTAGATTCCAGCTATATTAATTTTCAATTCAACTTGTTTTGGTACTTGAGGCCAGGATTTGAGATGAATCCATGCAAGCTGTGTGTACCTGTTTGTGAGTCTTTTTTTTTTATCTGTAAGATAATTTTAGGACTTATGTATACTATGGAGATGTGTGCTGGGATGAAGATATCAATGTTATGTTATCAATATAGCTGTTTTGTTTGATTTAAATCTTAAATTAATGTAGAACAGGGCACCTTCCATATAAGTCGCACAGCTGGTTCTAAGATACATCAGCCATCTTGATCTGCTTGCATAGTCATTTGAAACCCTCTTTTTTCTTCTGCTTATATAATTTATATATGAAGTTCAAACATCTTGCCCAAGTTCTAAAGTTACTAAGAGTGTACATCCTTAATATGAGGATGCATTTTAACAGGTGCTGAATGACGTTTAGGATGTTTATGTAAAAGTTGCCCTATGTGCGGGTATTAAGTGTAAAGTAAGCTAGTAACTCTCTTTAGAAAGAATTTCTAGTTCTAGTATTGTTAGATGCGAAGAGAATCTAATTGATGTTATAAAATTCAACTTATCTCACATGAATATGAGGAGTAAGAAAAGATCTCAGTGATGAAACTAGAATTCTCAGTTTTTACTTAGCAGGTCACAAAACAGATCTTATTCCATAGCAAAGCACATGGTTTGAGGAATGGAATGAAACTTATTGCCAGAAGATATTTTCTTCTGAAACTTGATTAACCACCTATCGGCTGATCAAATGGCATTTCCAGTGGAGAGAATTGCTAACTGTTAAAAGGCATCACCTCTCCCCTATTCCTATGAAAAAAAACAATCATTTTCTGAGATGCCAGTGCATATCTCTGTATATAATCTAAATATTCTGGCATTTCATTTCCTGATGCTTCTCCACAAATTTGCAGAATGCAAATAACACTCTTGTTGCCAAAGCTTATGGTTTTCAAACTAGTTAATAATTGGTCATTTTCATGTTATGTAAATTATCAGATACTACCAGTTACATTCAGGTAGAAATGATAATAAAAGCATTATGGTATCTAATTAATTACAGTTTTAAATTAGAAAGCATAATTTGTATTAATTTTAGAATTTATAGAAAGAATCTGAAAGGGGGAAGAAACTTCATATGATTTAAAAGTTTTTAGTGAATCAGTTTGTGCTGTTGAGATTTTATTTATAGAGGAAGATATGTAGATTTAATTATTTAGTGTAAAAGTAACTTAGCACTACATAAATTTTTATAATTTTTTTTTGTAATTTTCTTAATTAGGACAATAGACTTTGGAGAAAAATTATTAGTAGGTATATTCATATTGGTATCTCCACATTTGTGTACTATGATATTTTTAAATGGTAATGCAACTTATTCTAAGTCGGGATTTCTTAACCTGAGTCATGTTGGAGAGTTCTTTATCCAAGTTCCCTTGAATACTATTGGGCTCACAAAAACTTTGAAAAGCCTTTATTCATATTCCTCAACATTTGTATGTAAAAATTGTACATCAAATCATTTGTATTAAAAATTTAAATACAGTAAAAAATTATTTAGAATTTTTATCATAAATTATCCTTCATTTTCTTATTTATTTTACATATTTTGAAACTCGTGAAAAAAAATTCTGCTGTGGGAAAAACGTTTAAAGCCCCATTTCTAATATTTCTGGGAATGTAATTTTTACAGTCTTCTATTCAGCTGAAAGCCATATTTGAAACAGTAATGCTTTGTTTTGCTTGTATGTTAAGCAGAAAGAAATCCTGTCTGTGTAAAAATAAAAAGGCGTTCCTTTTTAAACCCCCCCCCCCCATTCCATCTGTGAAAGGAGTAATATTTGGCTACAGTGGCGAATCCGAAACCAGGGGGCTATCCGGCTGCAGCTCCCCCCTCCCAGAGCTAAGCCAGAATTCTATATTTTATCTAAAATCTCTACAACTGTTTGTTCTTAATTTCCCTTTTTAAAAAGAAGATAATAAAAACATGACAGCATTGTTTTCTGGCTTGACAGGCTTGAAAATTTACCTACTTTTCTAATGAGTCCGCTTGAACTTGTAACGTTGACGCGGTCCAAGACATTTTTTGGATAGTTATTTATTGTATTTTTTATTAAATTATCGAAAGTATTGTATTGTTCTTTATGATTCTTATTGTCAGGTGAATAATGTTTGTTAATTTAAAGTGTTTTGATACAAAATTTTTATGACCTCAGCTTCCCCCAGACTTAAATCCTGGATTCGCCACTGTTTGGCTAGATTGTTAAGGAACCCAGTTTTTGCAGTAGTTTTCCCCTGAAGATTGGAAATGCTGAAAGGTAAATAGTGTTAAATTGTTGTTGTATTTAAATATTAGGTGCAGATTTAAATAAAGTTATACGCTGAAAAAAGTTGAGGGTGCTGCAGTTCTGCAATGCATTTAATTTGAGATGCCGCTGATCATATTTTAAAAGATTATCTAATTTTATCATTCCATGAGTTACAATGATGTCTGAACTTTGTGCTGAAATGGAAAAACTTTCATTGAATACATTTCTTTATTTTTGTTTATTGACCATTTTATTCTAACCTATTTTCTGATAGGAAGAGTAAATTCTGTTTTGTAATGAAATTGAAATATACCACTACTGTTTTTATCTTTATTAAGAAATTACTGGATTATTTTCTTGACCACTGCAGTTTATATAGATCTTACCATTTCCAATTCTGATGTAATTGCATGAAAGCTTATTGAAATATGTTTGTAAAAAAACCTGTTAATGTACATAAACTTACATTTCAATAAAATTTTTGTTTTATACTTTTTCTATCGGTGTGGACTCGAATTCCTTTCATTTTTTTTTGCATGATTTATGAATTCAAATCTATAAAAAATATCCATTCAATGGTTGTTACTCATTTTAATTTTTTAACTTGATTTTACTCGCTCTTATTTATGTAATTAATTTTAAAGAAGCATACTTTGAATGATTTTTTTAATAACTTTTTCAGAATTTCTCGCTATGAATTGTAAATGGAAAAACTATTAGTTTGCCCGTAAATGATTTCTTCTTCATTAATATTTAACTCGGAAAACTAGGTTATTATACTATAATGCCATTCATTTCTCTTTATATTTCTCTAATTCAAATTATACCTTGAAAGTATGGAAAATAATTTATATTTTTGTTAGTTCCCTGATAATTGAATGAAAAGATTTATTTTCCATACTTCAGTCATTTCCTAAAGAGATTTCAAAACAATATTTGATATTTCAAAAAAAAAAAAAAAAATTTAATGAACTTCCAAGTTGAATGATCCCTACTATTGATCAGTGTTGTATTTATTTCGTTGATTTGTTATTTCATGAGAATCAGATCGGTGTGTTTTTCTTCCATTTGAAATTATTTGAAAAATTTTCTAATGCAATCATTGTTAATTTTATTGTGAAAAAAATCATAAAATTTATATTGCTGATTTGGTTTCATTTTGACTATTTTATACTTCAAAAAATTTCTAAAATTTTATGATAGTGAGCGAGTTGACTATTTTGAAACATTGTGGAATATTTGTTTATTCCATAACGATAAAGAGTCTGTATTTTATGATACTTCTTAATATAAATAAAAACCATTGTGGCTATGTATGTTGCTATGTTCCACATCTCCTAAACCGCTGCACTGATTTTAACCAAACTTTGTACACTTATTATTGAGGACAAGGGAAAGATACCTGTCAACTTTTCAAAGCTCAAAAGTTAATTAAACAGTCAGTTAATTAGAAATTAACCAAACCGTTTTTTTGCTGTAAGTTCGGAGCAAATTATCCCCCCAAAAATATTTTTATACTATCTTGAAGCTCAAAATTTTACCTTTCAATGAATACCAATCTTATAAATGAAATTTTCCTTCAATTTTTATTAATTTTTCAAAATTTAATAAAAAGTTGATTATATATGCAAACGATTTTGAAATAAAACAAATTTAATGATACTCAGTTGCTATGCAACGAACGGTGTAATTACTTAACCATTGTTTTTCTTTTTTTTTTTCAAATATCGTTTGGCAATGTTTTCATTGGTTCTTAAAGAATTCTAAAGCTTATTTGATTAGATTAAAAAATCGCTGCACTTAATATCACCTGTCATCTTCATCTGCGTTTCCTAAGAAATAATAAATAAGTAATATTTTAATACTCTAAATTATATATTTTCATTTATGAGATTCGGAGTTGTGTTTTAATGTTGCCTAAAAGAAAACGTAAGCCAATCATTCAAATTCCAACAAGGGCAAAGATAGTAAAGCTTTTGTAAGCAGATGAAATAGATGTTTGACAACAGCATGCTCCAGAAATGCCGTTTACAAGCAAGCATTGGATTAATGTATGTCGTTGTAGCTTTAACCTGTGTAGTTGGGAGGCTGTGGTTTTGAATGTTTACTGTACACATTTTTCTGCGTATAAGGTCTTAAAAACAAGATAAAGGTCACTGACAACTATTCCAAGTCCAAAAGTTAGTTAAAAATTTAGCCATATTTTGGGCGATTTACCGAATATATTTTCCGAAAATGTTATCTAACAAAAACTCATTTTACACCATATTTTTAAAAAAATTAGATTTCCAGTGACACTAATTTCAATTCCGTACAATTTTCTCTCATTTTAATAAATTTTTCAAAATTAATTTTATATACAATTTGTAGCATTTTTTTAATGTTGATGAACAAAAATGCACATACAAAGAACTGTTGCCAAAAAACATTAAAAAAATTCTGGAAAACACTAAAAGAAAAGTTTAAAAGCAGACAATTCATAATTTATACCAGGAAAAACTTTTGATTTGGCTTATTTTCATGTTTTTTATTAATCAAAAAGTATTTTATCGTCCCAAAAAGTCCATTAAACCCTTTCTTATACTTCAGTATTTGTGAAAAAAATTTGTAGATCTTATATAAAAAATATTATGGAGAGTATTAGTTTTCAGCGTTTTTTAAAAATCATTTGTTTTAATTGCCGTTCTCATTTTAATTTAAAAATGTTTCACACGATAAAAGGATTTTATGTATCAAAATATTTTAATCCTGAGCAATGCTGGGTATATCAGCTATACACAATATCTATCATTTAAAAAAATATATTGGACATGAAATTAATTTAATTGCGAGCAAGGCCGGGTATATCAGCTAGTTCATAAACTAAATTTTTAAGTATCTTCGTGAGAGAATTTCATTTTATTATTGTTATAGTAGTTTTAAGTATCTTCATGAGAGAATTTCATTTTATTATTGTTATAGTAGCTTATGTATTTTTTTAAATTAATGGATAAACATACTGTGTAAACTCAAAATATATATAGGGAATATTTTTGTTTTGATTTATTTAAAGTTATAATTAACTCCAAAAGAGTGTTTCTTTACTTTTTTTCTGGTTGTGCAAATTGTTTCAGAAACATAAGGAAACGTTTGTAACCACATACTTGTACTTAATGAAGGAACTTTTATTGATTAGTATGGGAATTATTTAGACACCATTCAAATTTTGAAATAGAGCTGGGAAAAAGTTAATGGTAAATAATAATGAAATTACTTTTAATATAAATATTTAATAGTAACTTTACTAATATGCAAATGATTTCTTCAATTATTGCAGTGTATACAAATTTGGATAACATTATTGATTCTTTATGTTTTTGCATTGCTTTAGCTAGAAGCAGTTACAGTAGAACCCCGGGAATCTGAACTAATTGAGGCTGACCTCTGTTCGGATATTCTGGGGAATTCGGATTATTTGGTAATAGACTTTTGTTAAACAAATGCAGTAGGGTATTGACTCTGGTTGCTCTGTGAAAGAGCACGCAGAGATTCGCACAGTACTGTGGCAAACAAATTGAGGGTAAAAAGAAGATATCTGAGTTTGTTTCTACTAATTAAGGTTCTGTATTCATTCTTAAAAACCAATTCGAATACTTCTTTTAAGTTAGGAATAAACATTAGAATTGTTTCTGATTTGTAATTGTTATTTTTCCTTCATTTTTCAGAAAATTTAAAAAAAGGTGTTCGGATTACTGGGGTTCTACTGTATTTTGTTTGTTACAATTGAAATCATACAATATCAAGGTACAAGAAAGTATCCAACTAAGTTTATTAAAAACAATGTGAAAGATGTATAAAATAGTAGGCTCTTTTTAATGTCTTTCCCATTTAAAACAAGGAGGATATTATTGAAATTGGCTGTCACTACAATTAACAAGAATCTTCATTACATGTTTTCTGTCTGATCTCATAAAATCACTATTCACTTATGTTTAATTTGAAATCATCATATTAATGTTCTTCAAAGCAAAAGTTATATTGCGTTGTTCGGGCAAAAGTCACTAAGTACAAAATTGTAGTTTATAGCTATAGTCAATTTAAATTTTTGAGTCGTTATGAAAAATTAAAAAAAAAATTATTTTATAGATTTCTTAACTCGTATAGTAGATATATATACTGTTGTTTAGATAACTGGTTTATGTCATGGAATAATTGATTGGAAATTCTAATCAGCTGCTTTAGATCGTCAAAAGGGTTTCTTTTGTGATTTAGTGACTTTTACCCTGTCGAAATCTAAACTGCATCTGTGACTTATTTTCAACCCGTATTAATTTTTTAATTGAATTTATTTGTTTACAGCTTCAATTTGATTATTTTTTATAAGGACAGGTTATACATTCATAATGTCAAGCTCATAAAAATAAGTGAGTAACTGCAATATTAATATAATTTATATTAATATTGCAGCCTATTTCATAGCATTAGCTATTTACTTTAAAGTTGCCATGACTATTCACCGTTTAATGTTTTATCATGACATAGTAAAAAATAATTATTGCAAAAACACTTTTATTATATTTCTAAACAAAAAGAACTTCCTTTTCTGAATCACTTTCCTGCTCAGGATTTCGATTTCCAAGAGTTTTTTTGAACTTGTCAGGGATTTATATCATAAATGAAACTCTTATAATATCACTCCCTTTTTACATGTGAATCAGTTATCATGCCAGCAGTGGGAGGTAACCATTCATTCAGTCCTTTTATTGACACAATGACAATAACACCGCTAAAAATCACCAAGTAGACTTAGTGATTTATACCTGACGATATAAATGGTTACAGGACTTAGTGAAATTCATACTCTCTGTTACTCAGCAACGTAAACTGAATGAAGTTAGGGAGTTTTACCAGACTGTAGAGCATTAATTTTAGATGACGATGTGATATATATCTCATAATCAAAAGTTTTGGATTTAGTGACTTTTGCTTTAACAGGCAGAATATTTAAATATTTGATATGATTGTTGTTCATCCATATAACTTAATGTTTCGCGATTTTTTCAATTTTGTGTGAATTAAATAGCTTAAAATCTTCTGTAAAGATTTATTTATCTATAGTTTATTGGGGGTTTCTTAGAAAAAGTATCAACATATATCATTATAACGATTTTTGAGGAAATGGCTCTGCCCTTCGAACAGTGAAAATTCGAAGTTCAAATTTGTTTTTTTACATTTCTTATTATCGTTTCCGAGTATGCTAAACGGATAATTCTTTGAATCTTAATATAAAAATCTAATTTATAAGTGCTTCAAAAAGGTACTCGGAAATCTTTAGCGGTTGATTTGCTGCAGTAAATTCCATATTTATGAGCATCGACGCTCTGCGTCGAGTCCGTCCCGATCTTATCGGCCGCTTTCGTGCCCCAACCCCTAGAACTTCGTACAACCAAGAAACTATTCTTCACCGCTACGAGCTCTCATTTTGCGCGGCTCCGAATGAATACATTCCGCTGCTCCTCCAATAGCTTGGGCCCGGTGCTTGAGATTTCCCTTTGCGCAGTTGTCGTGTTTTGCCCAGAAAGACACGCCCACAGCCGTGAGGGGCCGGATGGATGGATGCATAGAAAGCATGCACCCGTCCATCATACATACACATTGCTTGCCTGCGATCGATTCAGTGACATTGGTTTTTTCTCTCTTTTCTTACTCCCATCATTCATTCCCGCGTTTCTCTACCCACAATCTTTTCCTTTTCTTCCCCCGATGACCTTGGACTTGCTCTTCCTCTCACTACAAATCCTAACCCCATTTTTTTCTTTTTTTTTTTGACGGCCATTTGCGTCTTTCACTCGGTCATCATATGTGTTTGGGCTCCCACCCCCACTCCATCTTACCCATTTTCGTTTCAGACAGTCTCTCTTTTTTTTTTGTTAGGTTATTTCTGTGTACTTTGTTTCTTGTAAAAATGTGTCTCAGTTTGTTGTTTTCGTTCACTGTTGTGACGGGCTCGTATTCTGTTGTGTAAGCAAGCTTCATAATTACAGATTCAGGGTTATATTTATATGGGTGTTTTTTTATGAAGAGTAATCAAATTTTCTAATTTTGAAAAGTTTTTTTTAAAAAAATAGTGTTTCTTTATTGCGTTCCTTCATACGTCTTACTTTGTTGATTTCAATACTACTATTATAGTAAGAAAATTTGTCAAATTCTTGAAACAAAATTCAACAGAAATTTCTTGCTCAATGAGTCTTTAGTACAAAACATTTTTCAAGAAAAAATACAAGCTTTTTCAGACAAATTAATTTTGGGATGCTAAAATATGCAGTAGAAACGAGTTATTTTTAAAATAAGCCAGTTTTGAAATATAAGCCCTGTGATTCTAAGCCTTCATATCAGTAAGTGAATACTTCATTTCTTTGATTAGTCTTGAAAGAACAATCGTGCCCCCAAAAAATTGTCTTGCGTCTAGAATATAAGACATAAATTTTATTTATGAATCACAGTCAACTTAGACGTATTCAAATAATAAGAGACAATCTCTTTGTTAGTGAATTTCGTTTATTGCATGCTATCCGCCTCGGACGATCAACTTGCTCACTAAGAATATTAGTTTTGTTTCATATCAATTAAATATATGTTCGTGCTCTTCAAAATTCCCTGTGCAGGTATTTGAAATTTCAGATTGAGATACACATTTTAACCCATACAATTTCAGAAACCTTTTGCGGTTCTGTTAATCGTGCTCATGCACCCAATTCAATCGCATTCTTTGTTCTCTCTTAAAATTTGAATTTTGGTGTAAAAGTGGAAATGGTGCAAAATTCAACTAATGCAGCATCCTAAGCTAAACCTAAACTCTCATAAAAACATCAGAATAGTATCTTTATACTATATATATATATGTTTCGTAAGTAAGTTAGAATCTTAGAAGAATTTTGTTTACACAAGCAATAAAACAGTGACTAAACGAATATATAAAAATAAGACGTCAAGCTGAAAAGGCGGTGAAATATTTTGAGACATCACGCCCACAAACACACATTCATTCCATACTAAAACGTTAATTACTTTTGTCTGAACATTAATTGTCTTTTATTTATGAACCATCACACTTGAAAAATATTGCAAATATTATGCAATTATTGTTTCAAGATGACACTTAAAAATGTTACAGATGTTTACGCAGAAATTTTTTTATTGAATATTTTCTTATGGAAGATACTGAAAAATATTGCGCAAATACACTGACGGATTTTTTTTTTTTTAAATTTTCAAGCTTGTATAAAAATGATGTTTTATAAATGGATGAACTGGTTGAATATCGTTGCTTAACAAGCAATACCACGTATCTCAATTTTTTGAAATTGAGATAGGTGGTGTTGCATGTTAGGCGACGATATATTTTGCAGACATTTAGATGCCAATTTCAGTAATTTAATTACATGACGGCATTTTGTTGTTATTAAACTTTTAGTATTAATATATAGCATTAAGTGTATAATTATATTATTAAATAAACATTATCCGTCTTAATGTTTCATGCCGTTTCAAATTACTTTTTTTGTGTTTATGAAGCTTATTATTATTCTGTAAAATTCTTTCAACATCTTAGAGAGTGCACTTTTCGTATAAATAGACTTGATTAATATTTCAAGAATGTTCGATTTTGTTATCAGATGTAGCTGTTTGTAGCACAATATTTATAAAAAAAACGCAAGCGAATGCTTGGTATGGAATTGTTTTTACGAATTGTGGAACATAAATTTGTTTCAAGCGTAGTTTCGAAAAGAATTATGGAAGTCATGTCCTGCATATCTTTTTCCATAAAGCATTGTACATTCGGATTTAAATTTGCTTAGTTACATTTTTCTTTAAAGTCTGACATGAGCATCAAGTTTCTTCATTAAAAAAAATGGCAATATAAAAGATAAAACGATAGGCACCTCAATAAACTTTTAAGTTTGAGAAGCAATAAATAAGTCTGATAATATCGGTTTATCAGATGGATCTGTATAAAACGAGCAGTTTTTGGAGTAGGAATAAAAATGGACTTTTACGGAAATTCATTGATAATTTTTTTTTTATATTGAATGAATATTTTTGAATCATCAGACATTTAAAGAATTTTTCCTCTTTATTGTAGATAAAGATTAAATTCGGTGTGTATGTGCATCAGTACCGTTCGTCTGATGGGAGAATCCGTTTAGAATAAACTTGCATCATTTGGAAATTTTTTGAGTTTGGTTTCATATTGTACTATTATGCATTTTCGAAATTAACACGTTAGTCTCTACGACTCTCGTCTGAAATTCAAACAATCGTTCTAATTAGATGTCTCCTTCTGTGCTATCTCTTACACCTCAGTAGAGGAGAGATCATCTGATTAGATAGTAGGTATAAATTGTATTTGATCGCCATTTGGATCGCGATTAATGTGTTAATAATGTTCCACGGTAAAAGCACTCGAAAGAAATTAAAATTTTTAGGTAAGACTTTTTAAAATGATTCATATTTGCTTCGCACTTTTTTATTACAGGCTGCGTAGCTCGCCCGTGATTCTTATGTAAATGATGCGCTTATTGGTATTAGTAATGGAAATATGGGGCATCTTAAATAAACTTATATAGTTGCCACGTTAGAACTTCAACAAAATGGATTAACTCAATAGCTGTGGATAGAAATGTTTAATATATGTCATTACACATTCATAATTTTTATCTCAAAAATTGAAAAACGAATTTAAACAAATGACAAGTTGAGGTTATTAATAAACTAAAAAGTACAGTTATACATAACGTGACCATTTATTTTTTTCTTCATAATGCGACATCAACACATTTTTGGGTAATGATATGCGTATTCAAGAAAAAACGCATATTTCTTCAGTTTTTATTTATTAATGAATAGCCGCTTCTATACTAGCCGCCCTCTTCGACTAGCTTATTCGTCGGGAATATAAATTCAACTAAATCTCATGTGCGTAATTTGATATTCATGGTACCCTTAAAAAAGTAATTTTAAACTTCAAATTATGACAGACACTTAACCCGTGTTCTTTTAGTATGTGTCATCTAACACCTAATTTCACGTCGTCGGCACCTTTCTTATTCCTTATACAAAATACGTATATGATTTCAGTATGAAAATGGCTCGACACATTTTACGTCTTGCAGCATGCTAGCTGGATTAAAACATACTTGCAGAAAGAATTAAAACGCAGCAACCATAATCATTGAGCTTACTAAATATGTTTCTAAATATAGTTATTACCGTAGAGAACTTCGTTTACAGATTTTACAGAAAAATCAACGTTATTTTGAATTAACTTCAGCAAAAATGCAAAATTTATGCAGTTTTCATGCAACTTTTTTAAGCGCTTTAATTTTCACCAATTTTTTTCAAATCAAAAGTTGAAAAAATACTGTTTTACAATACAATTTTTACTACAACCAAACTATTAGGACTCGGTCACCCTGTCTTCCAATGGCAGACTTTAAGAACCAGAATTATACAAAAAGTATCAAACTGGCTCAGGAATACCAAGTCTATCATTTAAAAGATATCATTTACTTCTCTTAATTCTGAGATGAGATGAATTTATGTTAACACAAAAGATTAGAACATTAATTTATGATTGGATCAGGATTACAAATTCTGCTGTTCTTAATAGGAGAACCAAATGAATATGTGTTAACAGAAATAATTAAAATGGTAGATTATGATGGTGTCAGGAATGCAAATAGTCATTACATTTGAATAGCTAATATATATGTTATGGTCAATGTGGATAATCAGTTAATAACAGGAATGGACACTTGTAAATAAATAGTTTATGTGGACTTACATTTTTCTGAAGAACAAATTTGCTTAAGAATATTTAGTGTTGATTTCAAACAAGAATGAAAATCTCTTGGTAGGATTTCTTAAAATTTACTTTAGTAATTAACATGGCTTTACGAACTGCGACTTGCAGATGTGTTTTTTCGCGCGTCCACAATTTATTCATAAGAGAGGAGACCCTTTCTACGGGTGCATTAGTGCCGGGCAAACATAAAATATATTCAATAATTATACGAAAGTGCATATGATTCAAATTATCCGTGTGAAAGTTTTTGAATAATTCCAGTCAACGACTTTCGAATGAAATATTTCCAGTGTTCCATTCTATCACTTTGTGTGGTGTAATGCAGTTAGAAATAAATGTGAACTAGCAGACTTCAGGCCGATATGCATATGTGCAAAACGTATTGCCCACCCATGCCTCACCATCGCCGCACTTATTAGGTGCTACAGAAGTATTTTACTGCAACCTTCAAAATTAGTCAAACCTCTTCCATTTCACTCCTAAACCTTATTCTATGCGGCTTCTTGGGCTAGGCAATTTAAATTGCTCTTTAGCTAAATTTCCGAAGTTTTCACAATTTTCCGTTTTACAGTCAGGTTGTGGGAAAAGTGCATTGGCACTCAGATGAATACCTCACTCAGTCAACCTGGGTACCGTCGGATTTTTTGATTTTTAGCACCTTTAAAAAATATTTTACCCTGGGTTGCTCTCTCTTTCTGAAAACGGGACATTTCGGCCTCCCGAAGCTGTGTTTGGTGACAACGGGACAGGCTACCTATAAACGGGATGGTCCTGTTCAAAACGGGACGTATGGTCACATTAGTTATGCACCATAATGAAACAGCGAACACAGAAAATATTTTGCATATTAATATATTTCCATCGTGTTTGTGTGGCCCTAGATGTTGTATATTCTTTTCTGATAACTTTTTGTACACTATTTTTTGTCCAACACAGGGATGGGAAAAACCTACCTTTTTTTGTGTTTCGGTTAACCATTTTTTTCGGTTATTTTTTTGTCCCTGTTAAAACCGATTATTTTTTTTCAAATCTAATAACAGGCTTAAAAAACCAGATCGGAAAATAGGCTCGATTTTAGGTTCGATTAGACTAAAATTTACCAAGTTATGAAGTTTGAGTTTCATCATCTTAGACCAATCAACGACAACGGCTTCCTCAGGGCGTCTGTTGGTTGGCGGATTACTGAAAGAGTTTATGAATAGATAAATATTGGCCAATGGATTAATTTCCTGCAAGAACAATACTAATAAAAAATTTTACAAATGGCGTTTTTTTTTGTTTGTTTGTTTTGTTTAAAAAAAATCCCAAAATCGGTTATTTCAAAAACCGGTTATGTTGAGCTGTTATAACCGCCAGGTTAAACCGAAGGTGGAAAAAACCTGAATAACCGAAAGCCGGTTATTTTTGCAATAACCGCCAACAACAGCAAGGTCCATAGGTTAAGAACCCTGAGTTCAAGCATTCTGTTAACCCACAGCACAATCACCATCTAATATTTTGTATCAAGATATACATTCTTCTCCTATTACTGGTATTATCCCCTTCTATTACTGGTACTAACCTTATTTATCCTATTTATTTGCTCTACTGGACAAAGCAGCGAATGCTTATAACTGTTTGTATGCGTGAAATAAATTTATAAGCTGGAACCTGTAAGTATGAATCACGTGGCCGCCGCTCGGTCCAAACACTAAAGAAAGTCTGTAGAGGCCGCGCAATGCACCCATGATTCGCGCTTATCAAACGTACTTCGTTACATGAATTAGATTTTAAAAAAATCGTAATATATGAGTACTTTGTTACTTTCAGCAAATTCTAACAAGAAAAAGAAAATGGCCAGGAGATCACCAAATTTTTCAAATTAAGGTGGGCAGAATGTTAAAATGACATAACTTTGCGTATTAGAAACTTTCGAATGAAATGAGACTGTCTCTAACAAATACTAAGAAGTATTTTTTGCTATTGATAGTAAAATTTAAAACAACAACACAGAAAAATTTCCCAATTACTATTTTGAATCCATTTCGAATGAAGTCCTTAGCCCTTGAAAAAATGGTCTATAATGGATTCCTTGTTTGTTTTTTTTCGATTACCTCAGAGTTTATCTTTGTTTTTTGTTTTTTTGGCTTTCTTTGTATGATATTGATTTCCAATGCTTTAGAAAGTTATTTTACTTTAAAGAACAAACCTGGGAATTCATAGATTTTGTAATTTATATAAACACTTCCAGCTTATGTTCCTAGTTTTGAAATGTGAACATTAATTTGTTTGAATATGGCGTAAATGCATGAAAGCAACTAGTTAAAAATAAAATTTCAAGCCATTCTCCATAATAGTTCCCATCTACTTCATTTTCACAAAATGCCATCAAAACTTCTTCTCCCATTCTATTTCTGTGCAATAATTAGATCTATATTTACTCTAAGATTTTGTTTAAGACGCACTTTTATAATTTCATTAATTATTGTTTTAGTAGCGATTAATTATGCTGTTTTATTACTCAAGGCATGACTAGAAATAGAACTTTAAACAACAATAGAATAATATGTTTCATTATAAATTTCCTTACGAATTTTTACTTTCTCGTATGCGAAGTTTACAAAGAGAAAGTATTGTAATCGTCAAAAAATTCGAACTCGAGATTTTGACGAATCTCTACGTTTTAGACCTCCCTGAGTCCAAAAAACACGATTTTTGAATTATGTCTGTCTGTGAACACAATAGCTCAAAAATTAGAGGGATGAAATTTGGTACACAGGTTTATTATCATGAATGTAGGTCCGTATAAAATTTTGAACCAAATCCGCCGAAGGGTTGACTGTCTGTTGGTCTGTATAATCTCATACTACACTCCATATTGTGTATCGGCTCACGACATTTGTAAACTTCGAGATATTACTAATGTTTTCAAACATGAATTGTAACAACGATTTTATTGTTGCAAATGAAATTCAAACCGATCTCATTATTTCAGCAAATCTTTTATTCACTCGCTTTAACAATTGTTACGGTTGTGATAGTATACATTGTTCTTGGGAATTTAACTCCAAAGCAGAATTTTCACTTTAGTATTCATTGCATTGCCTATTTTATCGCACCTGCTTCAAAGTAATATTTTTTTAAAACGTGGCAACAGATATTTGATTTTAGGTTTATTTGTTTTTTACTTTCTCGTATACGAAGTATACAAAGAGAAAGTATTGTAACCGTTAAAAAATTCGAACTTGAGATTTTGACGAATCTCCACTTAGAAAGAATGCGAGAAAGTTTAGGGGAGATAACTCCCGATGGTTTGTATTATTATCATCATGAGTAAAACATATACACGTTAAGAAAATAAGTAGAGGTAATAAACATATGAACACAAAGTCGAGGAAGTTTAAAAAGTCTTTCTGCAATGGAATATTAGGTGCGAAAAAATTCGAATTAGTTTTGAGTAGGTTCTGACAAAACAAATCTCGATGCGAGCATTGATCGTTTTGCTAAGACAATTTTCTGTGCACGCTCTCCAAAAGTTATACTGATCAGAAAGTTAAAATGTGAAATGTTATGCAGTCAATTGACGTCAACAAGGATTGTATGCTTATTAATTAAAGGTTTTAAAAATCAGATATTTTATGCTGGTATTGTATTTATTTGCTCTTGACATTTAGAAGTATCTTTACAAGTATAATTTTTGTCTTATTTGATTACGTTGATGATGAGAAATGGGTTTAAAGTTCTAAGGATTAAATTTTTGGAGTATTATATTTGATGAAATCGAAATAAAAATAATGGAATAAAAAATAATGATTTCAATATTTTGTAAACATGTTGTTTTTATGTGTAAAATGCTTTTAAACGCACATTTGATTACTTAGATATAGGGGAAATTTAAGGTAACAAACCCATGTTTCACAAAATCTCCCAACGCAACTAGTGAGAAAGATGAAAAGAATATGAAATTCGCACTTCTAGTTCTTGGATACGTGTCATAATATATCATTTTCCTTATCCAATCAATTTTGCTTTGAAAATTATTTCTCCTTGATTTTAACGGAGTGAGAGAATAGTGGAAATAAATACATTTTTTCCAGGGAAAAAAAATATTTTTCCAACTCTTAGCAATATGTAAAAGAGGGGTTCTATATATAATCAGGTAGGACAATATTTGAGTAGAGAAATATTAACATCTTCACTGTAAGCAAAAATATTACTTACAGAGGACGTCGCGAAAACTTAAATTTAAGAGGTTTTAGTGGCTTATAAATTTAGAATTGCAACAACTCTCGATTGCGGAATTGGATGCCTGTTTGCAAATTGCGTCTCCTAATATTAGACATTATTACTTTTTCATTTATATTATGTTTTTCAACTTGGTGATAAAAATTTTTTAGAGATGTTGCAGAATCTGTGCTGAACTGTTGCTTACTCCAGATACTTTTTCGAAAAATATTGTGGTAGTATTATAACGCGACATTTTAAGTTACCTTACGATACAAGCTGTATTGAATCAATAATGAAGTTATTGAATCAATAATGAAGTTTATTTGCAGCATTGATTTTCAACGTTTTTAGATCAAGTTAATCATAAAAATTGCCAATTATTCTGTTTTTCTAAAGCAGTAGCCGCAAAAATTAACTTTTTGATTACAAAATGCGAAAATGTATTTACATGTTATTGGTCAATGGATAAGTGTTCCTTATACAGATCCTCATTCACATTACTGTGATTATTTTTATTTAAAAACTTGGATACTTTGTAAAGTTTTTTAACGAAAATATCTGTATTCGTCATAATTGTGCTGCTCATATCCACTGAAAATTAATATTCTTTTAGTTTAGTAAATTGCTGAAATCAAAATTCAGTACATCAAATTTTCATTTCAGCGAATGTGCTTTCATTTGTTATCCATGGGTTATTTTGCAACATAAGATTATCTTTTATATAAGTTGGAGAAATTTTTTAAACTTTGTCGAAAAATGCTTTTGATCTGTAGATAAATTATTAGAGTGTTTATTAAAATATCATCGAATTAATTTTTGGCTTTAAAGAAATGCAAATCTTATTCTTATACAGCATTTATTTGGTAGAATTTTACATTGTATATCTAACCTTTTGTTCCTCGGGATCATAATTTCTTCATAGACCCACTTATTTTATTCTACAAAAATTGTCGCTAATTTTCTACAAGAAACTTAAATTTCCTTTGTATTTCTTATTTTCGACTTTCTAAAACCGTTAATCTTTGCTTTCGTTTGAGTTTGACGGATAGATTTATGTGTTTTTTTTTTTTAAGCATCATTAATTCGCTACTCCAAATCTCTCATTTCTCAAAGTACTAAGCTCTTCTCAATTGTAATACTGTCCGAAATTTCTCTAAACACTGTGATCTGAAAGTATTCACCCTCAAGAAACTGAGTTTTATTCTTAGCACTTCGATTTTAACTTTTGCACTTTTTTAAGTTCAAACTAAGAGAACTGACAATTCTAGGAGACCTTAGTTTAGGTGTTCTACTTCTAAAATTGTAGAAAACTCGCATTTCAGCTATCTTCTTCTGATATGTAGAAAGCTTACCTTTAATTTGAAATTTAAACTTTTAAGTTATACATGTAAAATACATTTTACTATCGACATTTTTTATATTTACTAATTACTTCTTTACTATTATCCACAATCTCATTCGCTCTCGGTTCGTTCAGCAGCTGAAGTTTCCTTATTTGAAAATCGTCCGCATCTGTCGCAGCATTCGTCTCAACTCACTTATTTATTGTGCTTTTTAATTAATAGCGTGCTTGCACCGAGTTGAGTACCAGCTTCTGCGTACTGCCACGTGCTATTTCAATTACTTTAAAAATAAAAATCTTACAATTCAGTGAAATCGAACTTAGACTTAGGATATACCAACTGGATGCGTTGAGAAATGAAAACAATGAAATTGCTTTGAATTTTTTACAGCGATAAATATCATTGTTACAAATGACGTTAAAAATTAATTTTAAGAAATTAATAAAAAAATAAAGGAAAACTGTATGGAAATGAAATTGGTATTATTGAAAAAGCATTTTTTTAAATTTTAAGATAGTAGCAAAAACTTTTTTATGCGATAATTTGATCTGAAGTTACTGCTATAAACATCAAAATTTTGGTTCATTTTTAATTAACTTTTGAATAAAAAGTTGACAGTATTCTGCTTCTTATCTTAAATAATAAATGATAAGTTTGATTGAACTGGTCCAGTGGTTTAGCATACTCCTATTATATGGTGTTTCGCTTCATTCCTCTCCATTATATATCGAGTTTATTCTAAATCAAATCAATATATGAACTATTATAAATTACTTATTGCCGCAAGTTACTTAGAGATACTAGTAAGTAAGATATTTCAACATCCCTTGCTTAATAACCTATGCTGCGATTAGTAAATTTGTTACGCGTAAAAACAAAATGTATTTTTCATATAAGTAAGTCATGCCAAAAATTGCTCCATATTTTGATTTGTAATGCATGGTTTCTATCTCCAATGTTAGAAAATAGTCTGTCCTCATTTTACTGGGTAGTACTTAATAACTGATTTGAGACTTTTGGATTTTGCGTAAAAAATGCAGCTCCTTTTTAAATAATAGAATATTCTTATAACATATTAATAAAGTAATATTTGTATTTTGCAATGACTTATTTTCTGTAGCAATTTTTTTTCAGTTATAATTTAGAAATGCAAATTATCAAATTTCTGTATTTGAAAATTATTATATGATTTACAATAAAACAATGGCTAAGAATGAATTATGTAATATCTATAAGCGTAAGCTTAATTTAAAATAAAATAATTTATGCCATTTTTAAAACTGAAATTGGAAGAAAAATGGTAAAAACTCTTTTTAATAATAACATGCTTTATTAGTTTCCTTTAGTGTTATGTATGGGTGCGATAACTAAGATGGTCATACTGAACTTCCTTTTGTGGGATTGGCCGTAAAATTTGGAATTTCCTGCTTTGCTCAAGATAAACCTCGAAGTATATTTATGTTCCCAGCTATTGCTGTCTGAAGAATGGCCGTCCATTATCGTATTTACATAGGTGCAGACAAGACTCCCCCTATCTCGGGTTTCATGTCAATACTGGCAGATGTGTGTTCTACTCCATATCTTGACATGCTGGAAGTTCATAAATTCGTTCTCTCCCCTAAAGTAAACATCCACTTCTTATTTGACGTTAACTGTCTGAAACCGGGCGGTTTGAAGAAACTATTTCCTATGTTAATTGAGTGTTTCTGTTCCATAACTATAGCCTAAAAAGACCATGGAATTATGATGTGAATGTTAATTTGAAATTCATTTGAAAGGTGATGAATGACTCTGTCACCTACCCGTAGTTAGGATTTTTCGTATAAAATAGGAAATTATTACAATCATTATAAGGAGTAAAATGTTCAAAAATGTTTAATTTCCGTTTTTATTTTCTTATAATAATCGAAGTTATTTGTAATAAACTCATGACCCCTTCCCCTATGTAATTTGTGCTTTTTCACAAATTGCATAGACTGACAAGGTATTTTTTTTTTAAAACTGACTTTTCAAAACTGAACTTTGGTTTTAAAAGAATTCAAAGAATGCTCCGTTCTGAATCTAATATTTTTTATTGTTGGAATATTTAAGTTTATTTTTGTTTATCATATTGGAAAAAGAGAGAGGAAAAAGCTATTATTTTTATATGAAGAGTTAAGTGAACTAAATTTAAATAGTTAATTCTTTTTCGAAATTTAAACGTAGTTATTTTTTTTCCCTTAATGTTTTCTAGATACATCATCAATTTGTTTTTATTTTTAAAGGTTTTCTAAAGGATCCTTTTTAATATCTTTGCAGAATATGAATATATGCTGTCCAGAAGAAATAGAAGTGAACTCTTCATATTTAAGGCGAGTGCCTTAAGTATTTTTTAAATTAATGTTCAACATATCATTTTAAATAATTTTTAAAATTACATTCTGTGTTAAAAGCACGAGCTAACCGTTGTTAGATTGGATTAAAAGATTAGCACAACTTACTTTTTCAGAATTAATTTTTGTTAATCTGTAGTTGTATTTATAATTTTTGTATATATTTATAATTATTAAAATTTTGTATTTCATTAGAAATTATGTATTTGTATTACTTTTCCCCTTTAGTAAATGTTCACAAAAGATTACTAACTAAACTTTTTTTGGTTAGTTACTTATTTAATACAGTGGAACTGGGTTAATTCGAATTCCGCGATAATTTAAATTTTTCCCTAATTTCATCAATTATTATTGATTCCTATTAATACATTTTTAAAATATCGTCTGTTAGTTAGAATATATTTTGGTGAATTCGATGTCAAAGCTAAAAATTGCAAAATGCTGTTTATATTTCTGAATTGCTTTCGTATATTATATACATCCATACCTTGTATCTTCAGTATTTGTGAGTGGATGATTGTTTAATGCCTTTCATTCACTCGTACACTGCTTTACAATGTATGCAATAAATAAAAAATAATAATAATAAAAAATTCTCACCTTTTTTAAAAAAAACTTTTCGAAAGAGAATTGTAGTGTTTATTTTGAAGTTTTATTGCGCAATTGTTTTCAAAATTCTGTATAATGTTTTTTTAATTAAATTTAGTTAGTTTTTGAAATTATTACTATTAATATTGTAATTTATTTCATTATTATCATTTTATTTATTTAAATCGCTGTTTATTTATTAACGATGCATTATTTATTTTAAAACTGTTAGGTATTTTTAATTTAAATATAGTCGTTTCTGTTGTTGTGTTCATTTTTAGACCTATCTTTTCCTGATTCGCATTTTTGGATAAATCAAATTTATATTCTGGAGCTGTCAGCTTCGAATTATCCTGGTTATACTGTATATATATTGGAGCGACATTAAGTATGTTGAGTCTAATAGCATTATTTATATAGCATTTATTCGTTCATATTATTTTTACTTAGTATTCCTATTATTTTTACCTAGTATTTTTACACTGTATTTCCGCTCCCTGTATATGATCGACTTTTAATAAATTTCATAGAATAATATTTGAAATGTTTTTTATGCAATTAGAATATCTCCGTACCTAAAATTTTCTCTGAGTGAAAAGATGTTCTATGAAAAAGATTTTATATTACAATAAAGCGTACATAATTCAAATTTTATAATAAAAATATTAGCTATAATGGAAGTAATGTATATAAATATCTGAAATACTGAGCTTTGAAGCTGGAAGAAATGGACAGAATTCTTGACGTTGGTTTCAAGAGATATCTGTATTCAAAATCCTCAGTACACATGGTTATTGACAAAATATTTCATAGTTTAATTAGCCATTCTTTTTTTGAAATTTGTGTTTGTAAATATATCAGTTATAAACAATGTTTAAGTAATTTGACCCAGTATTCGATTACTTCATAATTCGATCATTAAAATAATATTTAACAATCGAGTTGATCGATTTTTAATATAGTTGTTATATAATAAAAAACTAATTTTACCAAAATCGCCTTTAAAGAATAGATGGATATTATTTCATTTGCAGAACATCTGATAAAAACAAATAAATTCGTCCCTAGCCAAACAGACATGGAAAAAAGGGTTTTATTTATATTATTTTTCATGAAAATGAATAGAAATATGAAAGTTATACATAATTAGTCTACGGTCGTTTTTTTGTTTTTAAATCCTCTTCACTTTCATCATTCGGTAATGATTACAGAAAGAAGAGATGCTATTACCTTCCTGTACTGATAATTTGCTATAAATCATAAATTGTTTCCATTGCTGGAAATCAGCAGTGATTGTATTTTTGAGATTAGTTTTGCAGTCATCAGAAACACTTTTCCTCTTGTATTTTATTTCATGGTGACTTTTAAACAACATATTTGATCTAGTATAAAATTATTTAAGTTAATAAGCAAAGGAATGGGCTTTGCTACGTTCTTCCCAGATAAATATATTTTTTTAAATTTTAACTCGTATCTTGTACAGAAAAGATATATCATTAACTCCTTAACTGAATTATTTTCTTTGTTATCTAATAATATGATACCTTCTGTTTTGGAAAGGGGCTGTCGTTTTCATTCATCTCAGAAGGCATATAATACGTGAGACGTTTATAGTTTCTACGTAATTTTTGTGTAAAATTATAAAGCTAATTAATGATTAAATTTTAGTTTTAAGACTAAAAATGCGATAATTCGATGCACGAGTAATCTCGGGCTTTTAAGTTAAGCGGTTAACATGCTATATTGTGTTTAAAATGTTTCTAATTTCAATAATATTTTTTGTGACTTTTATTTTTTTATTTGTTCGAATCTATACGTTAATTTGTAAGAAGTCTCATAATTTATTGACTTAAATCTGACTTTTTTAAAAAAAAAGCTGTAATTACTTATAATATGTTACATGGCGCAGTTTCATGATGAATTTACTTTAATTTTAAGTACAGCGAATTCTTTTTTTAAAAAAGTTCAAAAGGCCAGAGTAACAGATAGACAAATTTGGAGAATATGCTATGCCAAGTTTTAATATATGAGGCTCCCGTATAATACTTTTACAGAAAATTTCTGTTCAGCCATCTTGATCAATGGATTCAGTATTCTTCTAATTTGTAAAGTTCATAGCATCTTCTACACATTCTAAATTAAATATTTAGCTGAATAAAATTATATACTGCTGGTAATAGTCCGCAAATCACTTTCAGTTTTATTTTGGTGTAAAATTGGAATAATTGCAACATCACAGAATTCTTAAAAGTATTACTAAGTTATTATATTAACATTTTTATTGTAAAAAAAGTTAACGACTTCCCTTCTCTATCTCTAATATTTTCCTCTCTTTCCCAATGAAGACAAAGTATGATTACATTTTACTACATTCAAATTGTGTCTCGGTTTTGGTTCTATTGCTGTTGCATTTTTTAAAATTGTTTTGTAATTACTGTTGTATAGGAAGTGAGTTAATGGTAAGCAATAGTAAAACAAATATTTAAAATGTATTACGAATGAGGTAATTAGCCTAAGCATCAAAAAATATTTAGATTGAAAACATCTATTCCAAAATTATGATGCCTTTTGATTAATTCTTATCTTTTATTTTTTCATACAGTTTTTTACTGTTTTCTTTAAAACACACAAAGAAGGAACTGTTTGCATTATAATATTTTATTATTTAACCAAAGTAATTTTAATAATTTTTGAAAAATCTTTTCCAATAATTCTGTGCATTTAAAGATTGTTCAGTTCTGTAAAGAGAACAAAACATTGTATTTGAAGAGAAAATGTGTTTAAAATATATTTTTGACAAGAGCGATCATTCTTTATCTTAAATTCGTAAATTCTACGATAGATAAAAGTCTATAAATCAATGTATTGAAAGGATCGCGATGTCAAAACTTCTCCAAATAAGTGATACATAGCTTGCAAATGGCCTTCATATTTTGAAATCTACAGCATTGGCTTTCATTCTATAACCCTTTAAAATTCCGGGTGTTTTTTTTTTTTTTCTAGTAGTGGTATAAAATTATTTTGAGATTGAGATTAATTTAAGAAAAGAAATTCATTGGATGATTATTCATTGGAAAGCTTATTGGATGACAATTATTTTGTTAATTAAATTAATTAATAGTTAATTACCAAGTCAAGACACTTCTTTATGGTTTGATATAAGGTATTGGAGCACCTAGGTTTTTGTGTCATCGAAAAATTGCCAAGAAGTTACTCCAACCTTAAAAATTGAGGAATTTGGGAAGTATACTTCCCACGGCCTTAGAAAGGGTTAGTAAGTTAAATTAACAGTTTGTCCCGGAATTGTTGCTGACATAGATTTTCACCAAACCCGCAGACGTTTGACACTTATAAAGTAATTTATTCAATGAATGCATTATAACTGAACTAGAAATATGGTGCATTACCTGGGCACAGAGAAATAAATCGGAATATAAATATTTTAAAACCTGATGGGTGTTCTTTTTGTGTTAGCATTTAATATTTCAGATAGTTAAATTTTTCGACGGTCCTCAATATTTATTTTTATGTCTTAGTTTGTTAGTCAGAATTTTTTAACACTGTTCCTATCAGATCAATGATTAGTGGAGCCACCCAACCGAATAATTTCCTTTTTTAAACCTCAGTGATACGATGCTACTTCGCAAAAACGATCCAATGAATGTCTTTTGACAATTTGTTGCAATTATACTAGCAAAAAATAATTTTTATGTGTAATTAGTATTAATTATTTATTAATTAATATTAAACTGAAGTGTTTTCTTTTCCTTGATAGCCACTGCAAAAATTTTCAATAATTCATTTATGTCATTGCAGTAAAAACTTTTTGCAATTGTATTACAGTTGTGAATGAATTATAATAGACTACAGGAAGGATGATGGTTTAAAGAGATTCGGGCGCGTAATTAGCTATAGAAACATTAAACTTATTTTATAATGCTCTTTATTCAGAGTACTTTGATTTTGAACTCTTTTATTTATATCTTATCTTTTTGTGAAAGAATATAATTTCTATGCATCATTTTCTAATAGCTTCTATTTCGTTTTTCAACAAAATGTTTAAATATGTTGTAATTTGACAGAATAAGACTTACTATCGTAGTTAATAAACTGTCCGAAACGGGTAAGCCTTGCATTTGGCCTTAAAATCTGCTATACATGTTTTCACTAAAAATAAAAAATATATATATTTTTTTATTATAAAAATTTTTAAATCAGAAATCCAACTATTTTACGACGTTATTATTCATTGATCGTGAATAAGAAATTTAATTGAAGTTTTCATTAGTTGTGTATATTGCTTCCATTTTTAATGAATGATTTGACGAGTCCAGTTCAAAAATATATGTTAAGGCTGAAAAAAAAAATTAAAATTATACGAATTCAAATGATCGAATTTTCGAAATTGACTACGTGATGCAGAAAATTTGTAAAGATTAAGACATGATTTTAGAGGTTGATCTGTCGAAAAGTGTACTGCTTGTTGCATCATCAAGGAGATACAGAAGATAAAATTTAGGGTTTTTTCTTTTCATTTTTATTAAATGTATAGATATCTGGATATTTCTTTGCCGTTTTAGTACAAAAGGAAAAATTCTCATTTTGCATCTGCATTTCTCATCTCACACTTTCGATCAACAAAGTTAATTCCAAAAATTGAAATTTCAGCCGGATATCCGTAGACGATACTATGTCGTGAAGGGGGAAAAAATAATAATGAGCAAATAAAATAAACCTTCAACCTTGGCGATCGTCCAATGTCACCCCGCGAGACGGAAACCAGAAATCTCAGCTGTTTTTTGGACCGATCCTCGAACTTCAATCCTTTTATATTAGAGCGGAAGAAGGGGGCATCACTTTCCCTTTTCTGCTATTTCGCTGAGCCAAGTTTGAAAAAACCACTTTCACCCCGTGCCCTTGGATTTCGTTCGTCCACCCTTTTTCCTTCCGATCCGGGAAAGACCCTTTTTCTCTTGTTTTCTTACCTCGATTTTCCTAGCTTTTGTTCCGATTTCTCTTCTCTTCCGGTTTAATCTTCAGTAAAACCTCGACGTTGCCTCTTGTTGGCCATGAAAAAGTTATTGTTATTTCCGCAAAAAAGCGCATCCTTTTTTCATGCAGGTTTCCATTGCCAAAGAGTAGCTATCAGGTGTTGCGGCACATTTGACACTTCTGCCGCCCGCCGATGACGGTGAGCTTTACTCTGCACGTCGTCGTTCTTAGTTACGTTTTGTAATCTCCAAATACAGCCTACTTTGAGTCTGCTTTCCAAAAAAGTGTCCTCTTTTTGATTGTGGGAATAATTCAACTAGTGGTAATACGGATATTGTGTTGATAGGGATTGCTTGATCGGTAAGTTAAGTATAGTCGTGTGCACTAGGATATGGATATTAAACATTTCATATAGATTTTTCGTTATATTCGTATAATGGGATTGAGTTCATTGATTTTATCTCATCATGTGCGGTAGACTTCTATTATTTTGACTTCCAGTATACCCAAACTCCGATTAATTATCAATGTTGATTTATTTTTTTCTGTTGGTTCATCATAACAATAACTAATGTTTACATTGATGCCTCCTTATGTAGACATTGTCTTTATGGAATTACCGTGAGTATCGTAACTAGGGATGTAACGAATAGTGATTTGACCGAATATTCGGCAGCCGAATATCAAATTTTCAAAAACATTTCACTTTTGATTGTAAATGAAATATTTTTCAAATTTTAAATGAAAAAATTTAGATTAAATAAAATTGATTTTTTATTATTTGTATATTTAAAAAAATTTTTAATGCTATTATGTATGTTTGTAATATTTTAAATACCTTAATTCCAATGATAAGAAATGAGAAACCCTCTTCATTTTGGGATTACTTCAAAGAAAGAAAAGAGTCATCATTGTTTGCATGACAATGCAACACAGAAGAAGATTAAATGGATAAATTAAAATTATTGGAAGTAAATTATTATTTTGATAAAGAAATTCTAATAGATTGGATGGAGTGCCCAAATAATTGGTGGGGGATAAATGCAAAAAAATTTCCAAGGTTCTCAAATTTGGCAAGAAGATACCTTTCAGTACCTGTGAGCATTTATTTTCTGAAGCTGGTAATATATATGAAACCATATGGACTTCTATAAATGATATGCAACATCGCTAAAAACACCGTATGTACTATGCAACTTAAAAATTGGATAAATATTAGGTTTTTTTTTTATAATAAAAGTACCAGAATGTAATTCTGCAATATTCTTTATACGGGAAAGGGCCGAATAGGTATAATACTGAATATTCGTTACATCCCTAGTCGGTATTATGTGTATGAAACCAAACGGAACAGACCCTCCTGAAAAATTATTGTTCTTGCATCACTATTTCGGGTTTTGCAAGGATAAATCATGTAACTTGATTAAATATACCTATGCACTGTGCAACTGATATGTAATTCTGGAATATTCTTCGTTAAATATGTAATTAAAAGCACATTAAAAAATTATTATCCTGAATATATTCGGCCGAATATCTGCCTAATATTCGGCAAAGGGGCCGAATACCGAATAGTTGCCGAATATTCGTTATATCCCTAATCGTAACATAGAAAGTATTTTGTATGATATGTATAATATTTACTTATCGATATTTTAAAGTTCGAATGCTTTTTATTAAAAGTTATTATTTTTAAAATATAATTTTTTGTAATAATATAAAATATTGTAGTTTTTGGGGAATTTAATTTTGAAGCAATTTCGAATTGTTTACTCTCTGATACCCAATGCACTTAAAACTCATATGAAGTAGAAAATAACGATGATAGGTATGTAGTAATTAAGCCATGTGATAGTAATAATCATGTACTGCAATGCAGGAAAGCTGTCATGGAAACTTAAACATTGTTATTAATTGACATATCTAGAAATAGCTATTAATAATTTGGTCATGAAAGCTATTACACAAAATCATATAGTGGTATTTTCTCTAAATCGAGCGGCTAATTTCTGGTGAAAGTAGTAGTTTTTTCCCCTCTAAATTTTTTTTCGTATACTCACACAAGCATTCAAACACTATTGTTTCAGTTCATTGATAACGTAACTTTTTAACGTAGGACTACGTTCCTCGCATTGGGGTCTCAGGAAGGAAATTAATTCACACGCCAAAACGCCACATAACTTGGTATGGGAGATCCTCTATATCTCGGTAACTACGTATGTTAAAACATAACTAATGTCTTATTTTAGAGATAAAGGTTTACAACAGAAGTTACAAAACAAATTTGAAAATCAGAATTGTAGTTCAGCGACTAACTGAGTCGCAAAGTTGGGGAAAAATACGCATGAATTGGTGACGCGGTCCTCTATATCTCGGTAACTACATATGTTAATGACATAACTGTCTTATTTTAGAGATAAAACGTAACAACAGAATTTACAAAAAAAAAAAAAAAAAAAAAAAAAAAAAAAAAAAAAAAAAAAAA
>BGPR01000423.1:506565-585850 GCA_013235015.1 Araneus ventricosus | reverse complement strand
AAAACAAAATAAAAAAAAAAAAAAAAAAAAAAAAAAAAAAAAAAAACTTAATCTACTAGTAACTACTAGTAGATTAAGTAAGTTTTTACTAGTTAAAACTTACTTAATCTACTAGTTTAGTAAGTTTTAAGTAGTTACTTACTAGTGTTTAACACTTAAGAGAAGCAAAAGTGTCACGCGAGTAAAGTAGTCCTACGCCTTTAACATCAGCGGCTGTTTGAAAAGACAGCCTCCCGTCATTTTTTATAATTTACGTGACGTTTGGAAATTAATAAAAATGTAATGCATTCAATCGTGTAACAATGAATATTACACGATTTGCATTACATGTTATGGTTTAAATTGCAAATATCGATAACTCATAAAGGTGTAGAAATTGAATGCATTTGCTAAAATGTATTGATACTAATCGGTATGTGTCGTGTGCCCGAGAAGGAGAACTGTTACGTTTGCTAATATTTCTTGAACGTTTTTCGTCCTGAAATTTCTAAAAAACATACTAAACTTATTTCTGCGCAGTTTTATATCTGATGGAAAGTTAAATAATCAAGTTAAGTTTCCATCAACAGAAGAAATGCTGAATGGAGTGGAGATTATAGGTCTTCGACCCAGGCTCTCTAATCATACGCTACTATCGGTGGCAAGCACAGAGTGTGTGTGACTGCCTAGATGGAAGTTGTCGAATATTTGCATTGATGCGTTAACTTAAAAAAATAAAATAAAAGAGGTTGGTTGCATTTCTGATAATTCAGGAGATAAATTTATTCATTATAACAGGATAAAATCCCTATTTTTTTTTTTGGGGGGGGGGAAGCTACAAGCAACCTGAGACCTGTGTACTGGAATATGTATGTCTCATTAGTCTTATAAAGATCATGGCAGAATTTATTCAGGTTGATATTCATATAGCATTTTATATTGTTGTTCGTATGACTTAAATTAAACACTTCTTCCCTTGTTTCAGGGGTACTCTGTTAATGAGCTGTCATTGTCCTAAAATTATAATTTCTTCTGCATTCTGCTAGATGTTTCTGAAATGAAAAACAACTGTTGAAACCTATAAGACTGCTGGGACATATCTATCCCCGTTTGAAGGGCAGGCGGGATATATGCGTATAATCAGCTCTTTTTATACGCATTGAACTAAGTTCGAATTGGATAAATAAAGATATTCAGAAGAGAGATAATAAAACATAGATTGAACAGCTTATCGACTATATTGCCTACTTATTTAGTAACCATTTTTTGATTATCTACAAATGATGTCACAATGCAAATATTTGACATTTCACCGAATTTTGAAAGAAAATTTGCTTTACTAGATTACGTTCTTTAAATTAATAAAGGGCCTTTGACATTGAAGCAAAATGCAAAAAAATGTTAGTATAGTGGCAGTTAGCATCTACGTTTAAGCTTGGGTGTGATAATGTGTCCAAAATTCTCGAAAGAGTTAACTGTCTTTTACATCAAAAGCTATATTTCGTCGCTTAACAAGCAACACTACTTATCTCAATTTCTTGAAATTTTAAAAAGGAAGAAAAAGTTTCGCAACCAATAACGAATATTTCTGAATTTATTTTCACATATGGCAGTAACATGCGGTCCCATGTTTATATCAGATGTTAAAAAAATTCAGAAATAGTCATTATTGATTGCGAAAATTTCGGTTTGATTCTTCCTCTTTGAAATTTCAAGAAACTGAGATAGGCAGTGTTGTTTGTTAAGCGCCGATTTAATTTAAAATTTGCATACTTTTTCGAATATCTCCAGAAAATCTGCATGGATTTTCTTAGAATTTCGAACATGTAGAAATTAGGCTTGAACTCACATTTTACAGAGAAGATTCGATTACCAGAGTATTTAGGCGTCCGACCAGAAAATGATAAAGACAAAAAATTCGACTCATCCCGTTTCAAAGAAAGCTGATAACGAGATGAGACTTTCATCATTGGTTTTGTTTGATATGCATGATATTTACATGAATTTTTGTAAAAATGGCACAAATATCTGGGGAGACATAAAGGTTTCTTTAAAAAAACCCAAATTTTTCCGTATATATCTGAATATTAATGGTATTGAACTGGAATTTTCATATAAGTTGCCCTATATATCTGGCTCTTATGTCATGAAAGTAAAAAATACTCATATTTAATGTAATATTCAAATTTTTTCATTCATATTTTAATACAATGCTTTTTTTACATATTGTCACGAATTTTGTAAGTTTCATACAATTTGGTTTAAAAGTCTGCGAGTTATAAGCAAAAAACATGCGAAAAAATTTGGAATTTTTTAAAGAAACCTTTATATCTTCCCGAATATTCGTGCTATGTTTACGAAAATGCGTGTAAATATTATGCACATCAAACATAACGTATGTTGAAAGTTTCATCTCTTAGCAGCTTTCTTTGAAACAGGATGAGTCGAGTTTTTTTTTTTTTTTTTTTTTTGTCTTCATCACTTTCTGGTCGGTCCCCTAAATACTCTCGTGATCGAATCTTCACTGTAAAATATGAGTTCAAGCCTAATCTTTGGATGTTTCCAGGGGCACCAGGCATCATAATTTGTCTTTTACAAAACTATATTAACAATCTTAAACCAATCAATGTACAATATTGGCAGCTATATTATGCACAAATTTTACTCCCTGTATTTAGGATATATTTTTATATATTTATTATTATTATTATTATTGGAATGTATTGGAACAAAGTTGCAGAACATTTACGCACGAGACGGGAGGAACATTGTATGAAACTAAACAGGAAAAAGCAACTCTCAACATGGAATTATGATCTTATCTTTCTTTTTTTTATGCGAATTATTTTCACAAGTTTTTGCTTTCATCAGTATTTACAAAATTACAATTAAATGCCTCGCCATTAACAAAATGATTCAAGTGTTTTAATGGTACCAAACTCGCCAAAACATTAAAACGGCTGCCATCTTGAAACGAAATCAAAAAATAAAAATTCTTACATAAATAGTGTTTTTTATGGCCTCAAGGAAAACATCGTGCCAAATTCGACGAAAATCCAACAACGCTTTTGGTCATGGATAGACGAAATGCTGAACGGTCGAGTTGATTCAGAGATATCACTTCGCTCGGTCAATTAGTTATCAAACTTCTTACAAGTTTTTTTTAAAACAGTTTTTGGTAATAGGATTCGTGAATGTTTCTGATTTTCTCTGTTTCCTTTGCATTTTTCAATGATTCATTAAGAATGTTCTCAAAAAAGTATTTGCCCCCGCTCAAAACGCGAAACTTTCCGACATATTTGCAGTGCTATTTTTTCTATGAAAATGCATGGAATTCCCATAACTATTGAAATGCTAAGAATGAAGCTGTGTTTATATATTTGCATCATATCATTTAAAGTATATTCTCATACTAAAATAAGTTACTATAACGAGTTCACAAAAATTAAATTTATAGTTTAATTTATTAATGATGTTTTAGTATAGTATATATAACCTAATTTAGTTATAATATTTTCACTATAAATGCGAAACTGTATTTCGTATGTAGCTCTTGGTATTATAATTGCTATGATATTGAATTGGTAAGAATTTAGTTATTTTTCTCGTTCTTATCTTGAAATATTTTGGAGATTTACACCTATACTTTTTGCTTTTTTTCCAACAATTGGCTTCGGCAGAAGGTTGGCGCCTTTAAAATTCGAATTTAATGCGACATAATCGATTCCTAAGATCAATTGGCATTTGACTGTTGGAATTCCAATTCTGGGTTGTCTTTTTCATAGTAATAGTTTATAATCTAATTATCTTTCTGTATTTCATTGTATGATTATTAATTAGGTAACATTATTTTATATTTAATTTTAATTATTGGTTTAATCGGTGTATATACTGAAAATGTTATTTGAGTTTTTGAATATATATATATATATTTCTCTAAATTTCACATCGTAGCAATCAGCTTCAGTGCCAACTTTTACACGTTTTTCTGAAAAAAAATTCGTTGACTTAATTAAAAATGAAAAACAAGTTCGATTTCGAAGCACCTGCTCGGTTAATAAAAATCCGGATATTCGAGATTCTACTGTTCTTACACAATTCGGTGCGTTAGCTTCGTAATATATAATAAAGGGAATCAAATGCGCAATTTGGACCTCTCGTTGACCGATTGAGTTCAGAATTTGATCTACTGTGTTGGTGTCAAGACCACATACCAAATTTTATTTCTCTAACTCATAGTGATTTTCAGTTATCGTGCTCATGCACACATATAGACAGGCAATGTATGCTACGATGGATTTGGTCCAAAATTTAAGATAGATCTACAAATTTGGTGTTCTGGCTACATATCAAATTTTATCCATCTATCTCTTTCCGTTTTGGGGTTACAGTTTTCACATACGCAAAAAAAGCTAGACATGCCTACTTCCAAAATGTTTTTCTTTTTTTCGGATTCAAGAAAATCTAAAACGTGGAGCTTAATCAAAATCTCAAAGTTTGAATTTTTTGACGATTACAATTATTCTTCTCTTTTTTGTCTTTCTCTTCTTTTTCGTATGCGAAAATGTAGAAAACGATAGTATCATTTATTATTTACTTGAATCAAGTATTTGAAGGTTTTTCTTAGCGATAAGGATGAATTTAATATTTAGGGTTAATGTTGATATTTTTGTAAAAATCGATTAGAAACTGAAAGAACATCCGCTCAAGGTATTTATTTCATTGGTCGAACTAAGATTTGGATTTACAATGGAAATGATTAGACGTCAGAGCATTTTACTCCTTTGATTTTCTCTTGATCTGATCTTATCTAAATATACTGAGGAAATATTTTGGGATAAAGGCAGTTATTTTGACTTAATAATGACCGAATTTACCTTTTGAAAATCTGTAAGACCATCAAGATGCATTTAACTGTCATGGCCAAATGAATTCGAAAGATCGTTATTGTCTGTAAGATAGGATATCATTTATCGTCCTTTATGAAGTTGCTGTTTCGGAACATAATGGATTTTCACTGACATATTTATTGTTAAAAAAAATTAGTGAAAAAGCACTATACACCATCAAAGTCTACTTTTTCTCTTAGTTTTAAGACCGAGGCGTTAATCTTTTGATTTTTTGAATATATTTTCAAAACCCCGTATTTGGAACTGCTGTGGCTTTGGGAGGTCAAGGGTGTGAGACCTAATTCCTCCTAAAGTTCTGTATGTAACCCTGGTACGCAGTAGATTTGATGTCCTTGATGAAATGTGTCATGATAAGGAAATCTGAAGAACGAGATTCACACTTCACCTTCGTCATCCGATCTCGGTTCAGAAGTACGATGTCCGCTCCGAACAGCCCACTTGTAGTTTCGAAACGGGACCTTAATTTTTAAAAATACATCAAATTTGAAGCACCAGCAGCATTACAGCAGCACCACAAGCAATTTACAGCATTGAAGTCTGTATTGCTATTTTTTTAAATGCCTATCCTGTTCTGAGATTCTTCAAGAATATTTAATTTCTCTTTAACAATTCATAGCACTCAGTACGAAAATAGCCAAAGGTTTTCTCCATTATTACTTAGTATATCGTCGGTTAGCAAGCAACTCCAGAAGAAAATACTCAATTTTTCGCAACCAATAACGAATATTTCGGATTTTTTTTTTTTTTTTTTTACAACAAGGGGGAGGAAACGGGGGTTTTTTTATATCAGTTGTACGTGCTTATAATATATATACATTATAATCTATATTTTTAATAAAGAATATTCACACGTAGAAGACATTTAGGATGTTTAACATGATTAGTTACTCACTCATTTGTCTAGATTCTTGAATAGTGAAGGTGTGTATTTCTGAAATTTATTATTACGAACGAACATAAAGCTCCCAATAACTTATAGGTTTGCTCCATTCGATGGATATTGTTGAAGGTGCATTTGGAAACGGTAGAAATAAGTTTTTAATTTGACTTTCAGAGTCAGTAAGAAATAGTCGAGGAAATTTTTAACTGCCTTTTAAGAAAAGCGCAATACAGGGACTTTGCCCTGTAACAATTAGTTTAGACTATCATTCTGGAATGGTCGCCACCCGATTTCAAAAGCCCTGCGGAAATTAGAATATGAATTTGTTATACATACTTACAAACATATTTTCAAATTATTTCATTACCGAAGCAAAACGTATAAAAGTTTATTAAACATTAATTTATGCTTCAGAATATCATTTCACAAAATAACTTATCTTGTTGGTTTTTCAGCATTTTAAAAAAAGTGGTCGTTTTGTTTATCTTGCTTTTCTATTGGGTAAGGGAAAGGGTTAATTTTGGGAAATTTTTTGTATGTATATTTTTTTATAACATTTGAAAGCTCAGAAGGATCAACAAGACAGTTTGTAGACATTGACTTTTCTCTTCATTTTTTAAATATTAAATTAGTACCTGGAGTGTTCATATTAACAGATGTTGGAGATGAGGTTGTTTCATGGAATATAATGAATTTTGATAAGACGCCCAACTATTCAATAAATTATTCCATAAATCTTTATCAATAGGATTTGAATGAATTTTATGACCCCAAAATTTCTCACATTCTTCTGTTTGATGAGAATAAATGTTTCACAGCCTGCACTACATGTAGGCTCTCATTTTAAAGATATTGCACATTCTGTCATATTATCACCTATATAATTAAAAACTATGTCAACAGTGGTTCCACGGAAGCAAGTTAAAGTAGATTTAATTAAATTTGTTAATGCTGAATATTTTCATTTTCCATCGTTTTTTAAATCTGAATACTTCAGAACGAAAGTTGACTATAGGGGAGAGCTGTCGAATTTGTACTACCTGAAAAATTTTAATGTACAGTTATAGAGAAGTGATTTTAATATTAATAATAATGAAGTTCTAGAATTTTTTGTAGTTTATTTTCTTCAAAACATTGTAATTAAATTTTTAAGAAATAGACTTTAAAGTAGACAGAAAATAACATAAAAAAATTGTGCCATGACTCAAATTAAGAAAACTGGTTTCACAGATTGGACAACTAGTTTCAGAAATCGAGCCATTTCTCTCTTAAAACCATTGGCGGCGATTTGTGGAGGGGGCGACCCCCCACTTAGCTGTCAACTTTTACTTTTCTGTTCCAGTCCGCCCAAAAAGTATCGAAACTTAACCATTTTGTAGCTGAATTTATAAATTTTGCTGTTTACCAAAACTTTTTGTACTTTTAGTTATCTAAACATTTATGCCCCCCTCCCTACATTTATAACTCCCAATATCTGTTACTGCTTTAAGCACAATTACAGCAAAAATATTTTTTGATTCTCTAATTCACATCCATACAATGTATGAATCCAAGTATGAGATTTTATGTACTGTATCATTTCTGCTTCCTTTGTTTCCTCATATATGATGCAAACCCACGTAGCCTTTGGGATGTTTTTTTCACCAACATTTGGTGTCTTTAATGTCCTTTTATTGCTTTGGCTTGTCCATTTCTAACTTATGATAGATTAGTGATTATAACTGCTTTCTGGGCTATTCCTCTAGTTCAAAATAATAGTCCCATTGATTTAAATAATTCAATTTAGGCAACTGTCGTCCAGTCTGCGCAGCTTTTAGACAATTACATCAACAAAAAATCCCTATAGCTATTTTTCAAACTGAACTATAACAAACTAAACAAAACTATAATATTAATAAAATTATTGTAGTAAATTATAACCAAACAAATTTACTTTCGAAGGATATTATAGCATATTTCCCTACTTACTTTAAAACAGCGTAAGGACTATTAGTCTTTTGTTAAAATATTTAATTGATGATATCTAAATGTAAGCACTTGTTCTGTAATTGGAAACACGTAGCGCTTTCCTTAAACCATATTTACAGTTGCCTATTTTATGGCCCAAATATTTAATAGAATTGAAGTAAGATACTGGCCCAATCCAGGCCAAATTCGACAACTCTCTCTCCCATCAGCCTTTTCTGCTTCTGTGTAAGACAGAACGCAGCCCCATGCCCCCTTGCCTGATGCTGTTACGGCAACCGAACCGGTTAGATGGACATGGGACAATCTGTATAAGACAAGTGAATATCTGTTTGATACTTTCTGACTTCTTGATTCGACAGATTTTTTTCATTTTTTATTTATTTAAATTGATATTTGGCAACGCTTTAGCCGATTTGCATTAAAGAAATGGAATTCGTTGTTTCAGCATGCAGAGCAAGATTCGTACTTAGCTTTTTTTTTTAATTGAATATAATAGGCTAATTCTACATATTCCTCTTTTAGAATACATTTCAACTCCTTTCCTAATCAGTTGCGAAATGAAATAAGGACACTGTAGAACTGTCACGATTTTTTTTTTTTGAATATTTTAAAATTAGTTGCGAAAAGTCATTGTTCTTCATTTGTTTAATTATAAATACTGTGTTCAACTTTTACAGTGAAAAAAAAATCATGAAAATATGCAACACAGAGTATAAGGAAAGGACTTGTACGTTCTATGTAAATCAAAGCAGTGTTTGGTTACGCGTCTTGGGCCACTACAGTGCGGTGCAAACATTTAGACAATGACGTCATTCAAATGTGATATTAAGGACTTTTTTTAGCAGAAATAAAACTTTTCTACAGGTTTAGAACCTCTTAGAAAATAATATAATAAAAGAAACTTTATTTTAATATTTTAAGTTTTGGATGAAAACAGAAATTATTTGCTAAAGCTTAGACACAATGAAACATTTCTGTGAATTTTCACGTGAATATATAAATTTAAAAAGAATGACATCGTGTGTACACGATAACACTTCGTTATCAAGATGCCTGGAACCTGTCAAAGGATAAGGTACGTAGACGTAACAGAAATTATTAGTATGGGTTCGTAGTAACTTGTGAAGGCAACCAGCTCTAAAACCGCAACATAAGTTACAAAGAATATTGCGGATTCGAAACAATATGTCATGAGCCGTCGCAGCGTTCAATAATATTTAGCGGTGAATAAAAGTGGAATTTGGGTATGCTGGACGTTTAGCATGATACTATCAGGACTTTTGCAAATAATGTAGGTGCTTTTTTTAGTCATAGGCAAGGTGGTGGGTCGATGATGGTTTGAGCCGCACTTTGCTAGAATGTACAAGTGACTCTGAACTTTACCATTAAACGTCACAATGTTACCCTAAGACCTTGGAGAATATCCTACTACCATTTGCGGAACTTCTAGGTAGCTCTCGGTGGGAATTTCGGCAAGACTATGTTTCGATTCACTCTACAAACGACACCAAAATGTAGTTTAATTCACAAAATATAAAGTTTATCGATTTGTCAGCTTGTAGTCTTGATCTTAATCCAATCGAGAATCTTTGAGGCATCGTGTATTGCAACTTGTACGTCAATAGTGCACAATACTCATCTGTAAATGAGCTTAAGAGGTCCATCGAGAATTTGTGGTATAAAAGCGATCTCAAAACCATGGGAGATTAGATTTTTCAGTGGTTTGGGCTCAATGGTTTCTCCTATTTATGAACTAATGAACGGAAATGGAAACACAGTTAGATTATTTTGCTTTAATTACGTTTTTGTTTAAACTTTGGAGGTAGTATTGGTTATTTTTTAAAAAACCAAATAATAAACTACAATATTCACAATTAAATTTTTTGTTTTTATAATTATTGTATATGCATAGCACATTACACGGAAGAAATGTTAGGAAAATTGATCAAATATTTTTCAAAACTTGTGCGAATTTTTTAATTGTCGAAACTTTTGCGTTGCAATCTATATTGGTTTCAAGAGGCTTGGATATTTGTGTGTGTGTGTTTTACACTTTTAACTTTATTTTATGTAGGTGAATTATGTGCCTCATATTTACGTTTAGAATGGTTGTTTATTGGCTATTACATTTTTGGAAAACTTATGGTTCATGATCTTTCATAGATTTTTCTGTGCGGTTGTAAAGGATTTTATTTAGAAAATTCTTTGTTTAAAGAAGAGGGGTGACCTATTATCTACAAGAACTAACGCTTCTAACTTAATGGCGCGTTACTGAACCCTGCCTGACTGGATGTTTTTCACTATTTAAGAGCACCAGTCGCTTAAGTCCCTCCAAAAGGCAGAAATCGCTCTTAAAAATTACTGATTTTTTTTTTTTACAAAGTATTTCCTCAGTATTCAGGTAAAGATGTTGTAGCGAAATAAGACTGCTTTATTATTATTTTGAGATATTTGTTTTTCGAGAGCCACAGACTGCACTTAGTGTGAATGATTGTAATTGATTTGATTTTTCAGACTCAAGAAGTTCAGTTCTTCAAATTTTCATGTACCATTAAATAACTTTCTTTTTTTTGTAAATAGCCAAATAAATATTTTTGATATAAAAATCGGCTTCTTTCTTAGTTTGATGGTGCAATGTTTTTCATTGCATAATTTTTGCCTTTATTATGGATAAAATAACTATTTATAAAACAGTATTTTTAATCGAATGAAAGACACTTTTTTAATTTACAGACTTGTCTTATACATGACCAAAAAATGATCATTAAACTAAATGCTTGTCAAAGAGTAAAGTAAAATCTGCAATTAAAATCTCATATGTATCTTGTTATGTATTGTTTCATCATTTAATTTAATGAATTACAATGCAGAGGTTCGATTTTTTTCCCCCTTAAATATATTTTTCTATTCAGAGTAATAAATTAGAAGCATGTGTAATTTTTGTTGCAATTTTAACGTTTAGAAATTTCGTAGAAAAATATTAGAGAACTTGCTTAAGGTTCCTTTCCTACATTTGTAAATGCCATAGTTTTGTATCAGTTTCTTAGTTAACTAAGAATTTAAAATGATTTGAATAACTTTGCAAATTTTTTTATTATTTTAAAATTAACTTATTACATCGACAGTTTAGAAATTAGCTACAAAGCACGTTATGATTAAAAGATAATGTCTCGTTTTTCCTCCTTGGAATTTGGTAGATACCCTGGGGAATCAGCTGCAGTGCAAGTTGAGTTAACAGATTTACTACTGGACCTGTCTCATGATTCTTTACATCGTGTGGAGAAGTCTAATCTCGTGGTGCTTATGTCTGACCATTTAGCATCATTGCAAAGGAATGTGCTATCCTTTCTTCATGGTAGCAGTTATATACTAAGCTCTCAAATATAAACTCACTTGAAATATTAAAATTTTAGTGATCTGAAATAAGATATTTCGAACATAATGAATATTCTTGCTAAAAAGCTACAGGTATTTATTACTTATTCTACTTTAACCTTCAGCGATCATATGGCAGTGTCGCAGAGCCGAAATAGGACGTTTATCTTCACAGCATCGGCGAGTCTCGACTTTTATGAGTGGACGGTGACCTGCATGTCTGACTTTCGTCTGTCTTAAGTCTCTACTCAATACTTGTGAGCGCTACTAATGTGTGTACCCACAGAGAAATAGTAAATGCTGGAGAGTTGAAGGATGACAACAGTCAATAAGGAATATACATAAATTTATTTGAAAGCAAATGCATGACACTACACCTATATGCATTAGTTAAAGACACCTAACTACATATTCGCTACTGTATATTTCGTTGTTTTCTATTCATGATCTGTGATTCAAAGGCCTTCATCCTTCGCCTGTGCTTAAGATTTCTGCAAACGTCGAAAAGTTTCAGTTTCATGCTGGGTTATCTGGTAGCAGGAACGCGTCAGTACTCTTGGAAACTTGAATTAATTTGGTCAAAAATATTTTGTTTTACATAATTTTTCGCAAGTTATGAACTGAACGCAATAATATGCTTCTCGTTACTGATCATGGGCTGTTTTTGTTATCTTATAATTGTTTGATTTGTGAAATAAATGCATCGCTTTTCAACTAAACGAAAGCCATTTGAATAGATTAAACAATTTTTAATTGTAAACCGATGGAGAAAGGGGGCGTCATTTAGTCGGCGTCCAACTCTTCAGTCTTCTTCACCTTCATTTAACATGCAAGAACATTCCACTGTGGACCAAATTTAATGTGCCCGAATCTACATGCATTATGGAGGAATTAGAACCCGAAATCGCGTGTTCGCCGACCAAGAAACTCTGCCGCCATGTTAGCGCGGGCCCATTATCTTCCTTTCAATTTGTGAAGTAGATCCGTTTTAATTCTTAAAATGTTTTCCTTCAGAAATATTATATATCTTACCAAGGATATATCTGGAAACATGCATTATTTAATGAAAAATCTGTAACACTATTTCCTTTGAAAGTCATATAATTAAGAAAATGCTCTTTGCTGACATTGTTTCGAAACTTTCTTTAAATTATTTTTCAACTAGAAAAAGAAATTAAAGGTACTCATACGCTTTAAGCATGAATGTTATTATATGCCAAAAAAATGTATCCTTACTAATCTCTATTGATAAGAGTTGCAAAATAACCTGAAAATGTTCATGTTATTAGGATTTAGGAGTAACCTTATCAGTTGGTATATTATACCACTGCATTATTAAATGCACTAAAGTCAGTTATTATTATTATGAGTTCTTCCTTAAAGGAGTGAAAAATATTATTGACGTAGTTTTTATTTATTACTAATATAAAATGAAAATATAAATGCAAAAGGAGAACAACTTCACCCATTTACTGTGTACGTATTTTGTTTTCCAAGAAATAATTTTCCTTTAAAACGATTGTCTAGTATTTATTTCTTCATGTAGTTTGTGCTTCCCGCATTTTATCAAACAATTAATAAAATTTTATCTCACAAGTAAAAACATACAGCATTACATCACGATATATTTATTTTTATATTTCAAGTTGCATTTTTCATGTTCTGTATGACCTATATGTAGGATTGCCATAATTGCCAAGCTTTGATACGGGACGTTTAAGAGCGCTAAATAAATAAAACACGAAAAAAGTGGATAGGTGATGGCTTATTTTACTCTGATAAAAAAAAAATCAATAACGTTTAAGCAATCTAATAATATATCACGTAGAATAGTAAAAGAGATGCGAGGCTTTTTAGCCCAGTCATATTTTAAAGTTGATTTTTTTTTTAATTATTTTAATTTTGTGTTTCACGTAATGATAAAATTGAGCGTAAGTCATTTTAAAATTGCAATGACATAGAGTTAAGCGAGAAAGCGGGACAAATATTAGTGAAATACGTTGTCAGTCTCGTATATATGCGGCTTATGGCAACCTTAGCTATATGTCGTCGATGTACAGCGTGTTTCTTGATTCTCTGCTTGGATTTAGAAAGGATATACAGTGCAACTTCACGACTGATGTGAACGTTTTAGATTCGAAATTCGTTGGTAATTCGGTGGGTTTTTTTTGTCTAGTTCTTTTGTTGTTTTCTTGAATTTCCATCTAACATAATGTTAAAATATCGTCTATAATTTGAATTCAATTTAGTTAATTGGAAATCAGAACTAAAAATTGTAAATATATATATATATATATATATATATATATATTATTTCGGAATCGTTTTCCTTAGTTTTTTACGGCCGCACCTTGTGTCAACCGTATCTGTTTTAATTTACGTTGTGTCGAAAGAACACAAATTAGGTGTAAATTTTTTTTGTTTATGTTGAGGATTTATCGTACAACTGTTATATTCAGTGTAGTAATTAAAAATATTATTTCATAAATAATAATTGTTTTAATTACAATTTCTTACTATTTCTTTATAATTACTAACTGTTTATTTATTACTTACTTATTATTAGTTAAATCTGATAAATATTAAAAATTAATCTATACTGCAATTTTTAGCTTAAAAACCGTCATTTTCTCTTGATTTACTCATTTTTAGACCCAGTTATTCTTAATTCAAATTTTTGGATGGATCGAATTTATATTGTAGTCCCTTTAGCCTCGATTTAGCAAAGTTACACTGCACTTAAAAAGCTATAACAATAATAAATACCAAAAAGGTATCATATTCCTATATATCACTTCATACTTACCTGAACTTCAATCCAGAACGCTAGGGGAAAGTATAGGGGGGTACCTGATAAAACTTCAAAAATCTGTTAATAAATAAATAAATAAAATAAGAGAATTCTTCCCGCAGCATAGGACAAGTGTCCCGGATTGTACCAAATTTTAATTAAAAGTAATTAACTCCTGTTATAAAATGTTAACTATATTCAATTTTTAAAAATTAGATAAAAAAGTTTTTTAAATTCCCAACCTTTGCTTTGCGTATAGAGTGACCATTCTGAATTAATCGGGAAAATATCGATTTTCGACTTTGTTGCCGATTGAAAAGTGTTCCGAGTTTGAACTAAAGGTCTTGCATTTTCTTTTATCCCTCTTTTTTTCTTTTACTTTTCAGTAATTAGTTCGTTTTGAAAGGATTAATTAATTTTTTTTCAAAAAGTTAGCTTCTATTTTAATTTATTAACAGACTTTTGGGATTTTGCCCAATATCCTTATACTTTTCCCTAGCGTTCTGGATTGAAGTTTAGATAATCTTGGTCCCTTTACGATAGTTAGGGTTGCCATACGTCCCGTATATACGGGACTGTCACCGTATTTCGCTACTCAGTCCCGTATTACTATATGTCCCGTTTCCTCCCTAATCTCAGTCAGTGGATATCATTGAAGCAATTTTGACTTCTCATTATGATTTTGAAATGACTTGCACTCAGTTTTATAAATATGTGAAAGAAAAAAATGATGCAATAAAGAACATTTTGTTAGACTGTTTAAGCTTTATTAATTTTTATCAGAGTAAAATAAACCATTACCTACTCACTTTTTTCATGTGTTATTCATTTAGCATTTAAACGTCCAGTATCAATGCTTGGCAGTTATGACAACTCTAACTATAGAGAATCATTTCAAGTTTGGCACAACTTATATATGTACTCTTAGTGACATGGCATATTTCAAGTTTAAAATCCAAGTGTATTTCATACTCGTACTGACATGTCATGAATAATACTAGCGAATGGACGTGTGATCTTTCCTCTCTGCCATCTAACCAAATCCTTAACTATAGCATAAAGCTTTTCACTGAGTCTTTCTATATGCTTAGAATATTTGGAAAAAAAAAACAAAATTTCTCTTAATCTATTTTTGTTTTTAAGTAGTTAATAACTCTCTGATTTGGATTAGGATTTAAATTCATAAGTATTACTAGGGTAGTTCAAGATGATGGTATTTTGAGATAATTCATGCGACGTGTAAAATTAAAAGTATGCATCTCGTTGAATTCAGGATTCGTATTATTTCATGTTAACTTGCTACTCTAATGCGTATGTAGATCCCATACAATAGGTATCTCGTGTCGGTAGCATTTTGTTCTTCCAAGTTACTTCAATTTCAATAACTCTCTGCTTTAGATGTGATGTACTATTACTTTTATTTTATTCGATTGAATTTTTGTATGGTTTAATCTTGTAGTAGAAACTCAACATTTGATGCATACTTACTCGTTTTTCTTGCATTCGAGGTGCATGGACTTTTCATAAGAGAATATAAACTTACTTGGGGGTGTGCATTCATTTATCTTTTCTTGAAAATGAAGCGAAGAATCAAACTTTCTTTAACTTCATTGCTGTAACAAACTGACATTTGTTTATGAATCGATAAAATAATTTATATCTTTATTCTGATGTGGACAATTCTCATTTGATTTGATGTGTTGGATCGCAATCACCTGGTAGCGGAAACTATCGTCATTATCGAAGGGTAGCTCTTCAGTCCGGTTTTGAACTGGAGGCTCCCCGTGTATGAGGATGTGGTATACATTAAATCTTTGTGGACCAAACGTCTTCACATTGATGTGATGTGGAAGTTAGAAGAATGAGGTCCCCTCAAGTGTTATCTTCGTCATCTGACTTCAGACTCAAAATAGCCCTCTTGTAGGTTACAATCAAATCAGTCGGGTTGTAATTCTTAGGTTAATATTTCATTTGGAAACTAGAAGGACTGTTGAGAATGTATGTTACTTCCATTTCTTTAGGACAGTGCAAATAACCTCACAATATTATTATAGTTCTCCTTAATTGTATGTGAGAAGTAAGAACAAAATTTTGTGAGAAATGCTAAAATAATTTTTTGTTAGAAGTCGAAGATGTTCAGAACATTACTGGCAGAACTTTGTCATGAAATATACAAGTTTTGCATCTTAAAAAAATTTATTTAAAAAGGGGAAATCCTTGTGAGTGCGTCTTGGCTATTAATATATAAAATGCGTATGTAGTAGTAGTGCGTATGTATGTGGGTCCCATACTCTCGTGTCGATAGCGTTTTGTTCTTCCAAGTTACTTCAATTTCAATTCCTCTATGCTTTAATGTATCTGTTTTAAATAATCTGTATTTCTCAATTTTCTTGTCTTTAAATAATATCATTTTTAAAAATAAAGGCCCCATTCATATTACATTGATGACACGTAATCTGCTGAAAAAGATTACCGATTTTTGTGATGCACATGTAAGTTGTTTTTTATGAAATTCAAAGCGTTTCTGATTAAGAAAGTTTAACATTAAGCCATAACAATCATAAGAAAAGATTTCCAAATTAATATTTTACCAAGAAGGATATATTTACAGGAAGTTAGATGCATGGTAAATAATTCACCTAGCGTAAATATTCGAGTGTGTGTGTATATATATAAAATTTTCATTTTGGGATTGCTTTAAGAAAGAGAAGAGTCATTTACAGAACATGACATTGACAAACACAGAAGAAAATTGAATGGATAAATTTAAAAAAATTACTAGAAGTAAATTCCTATTTTGATAAAGAATTTCTAATAGGTAGGATTGAGTTACCACTTAATTGTTGGAAAAAAATACGAAAAAAAAAATTCCAAGGGGTTCTCAAATTTAGCAAGAAAAACTCTTTCAGCACCTACCTGCAAGCAATATATAGTGACCGTTTATTTTCTGAAACTAGTAATATATATGAAACCATATGAAACAGACTTCTATAAATGATATGCAACATTATTAAATACACATATGTACTATGCAACTTAAAATTGAATAAATGTTAGATTTTTTATAATAAATGTACCGGAATGTAATTCTGCAATATTCTTTATTAAATTTATTTAAAACAACATTTTTTAAAAACATTTTATTCTGCCGAATATCTGTTTAGCATTCGGCGAGACAAAATATTCGGGAAAGGGCCAAATAGGCCTCATACTTAACATTCGCTACTTCCCTGGTTGATATTATACGTGTATGTAACCAAACAAAACAGACTCGCTCCTGAAAATGCTGAAAAATTGTTGTTCTTGCATAATAATTTCAGGCTTTGCAATGATAAATTATACGTAACTTTAATAAATACACCTATGCAACTTAAAATTGGGTAAATGTTAGGAGATTTTTTGATAATAAGTGTACTAAAATGTAATTCTGCAATATTATTTGTTAAATATGTATTTAAAAGCACATTTAAAAAAATTATTATCAAATATATTCGGCCGAATATCTGCTTACTATTCGGCCTGCCGAATATTCGTTACATCCCAAATATATATAATATAAATCTCAATATAACTTGTTATATATGATCTTACATAAACAAAGTAAACAAGACATATCATGAAGCCAATCCTATACTAAAAATTCATAATTTAAACAATACAGCCAAATCCAAAACAAAATCTAAAGAATTGAAAATACTGTAGATACCATGAACAAAAATTAAATTTAAACATTTATGTCAACATGTAAAAAACTCTGTTCTTATTAAAAGTATTGAAAAAAAGGCAATCCATAAATATGGAGTTTTCAACAATTAATATAGCAGCTTGGCTGTGGACAAGCTTAAGCCAGGTTAAATTAATTTTGCTGTACAAACCATCCCTGTTACTATAGTTGTTGAAAAAACAGACAGGGTAATTTACCCTAAAATGAAAGAATTTACGTAGCTTTTTTTTTTTTGAATCGATTGTTTCTGAGATGCTTTTGGTCTTATTATTTCCTTTTTAGCGTTTTTTTATTAATGGAACTTAATTTTATTTTCATCTGATAGTTTTTTTAGAATTCCTCATGAAATGTTTGTATTTCCTTGCCCTTCTCTTCTAGAGGTTTTACTTGTTGAGAGCGTTGACGTTTCGTGTTAACTGCGCGCATTGTAATAAGTTATATCTAAGAGCGAACTTGATTTCTGCTGTCGAAAAGTTGGATCTCGATTCATATCCGTAAAGACTCATCTCTTTATCCGTTTCATTTTTTCAAAATTTTCTTGCACCACAAAAGAATTTGTGTCTTATCAGATTGTTGACCAAATCTGTTGACGTTTGCTTGCTTGTCTGTTCATACAAATGTGAGCGCTGAAACGCAAAAAGCTAGATAAATGAAATTTGGTATGTGGTCTTGGCATCAATATTGTAGAACTCTATCGTCTTTTTGATCCATTCGGTCAACGGAAAGAAGTCCAAAATGCATACTCGATTCTCATCATTATGCTACGAATCTGAGTACCATGTGCGCCTTATTGTGTAAATATGCGAGAGTTGAGGGGTGTCCTCTCCAGCTGGTCAAATTGGATGTTTATTCGAATTCTCCCCAAATCAACCCTATTGCGAACCTGCAATTTTCATATTGTTTCGATTTTACTTGAATCCGAGATATTTTTAATCATGATTACTTTGGCCCATACCAGCTCGTTTTTATTTTACGTTGTAATTCTGATACCATGGTTTTTATTTTAGCTTGAGTTAACAAACTTAAAATTATAGGGTGGATTCCTTAGTCAATCTGTTTTGACTGCGCTTAGTGTGTTAATCGGATACTATTGATTGAATGTGCCAAAATATATGAAAATAAACGCGAAGAAGATGCAAAAATTGCTATGATCTTCGATTTACGCATGAAAGGTTTTAAAAGATGCCGTATTTTGAGCTTTTCTTCATAGTCTGTATTGAAAAGTATCTCAACATAATTTTATTTAAATAAAAGTATTTCATCTTGCTTTTCCGTACTATAACTTTTGAAAGTGTTATCTATCGTCCCATCAAATATATTACAGTGAAGCCTTGCTGATCTAATGACCAGTGTGGAAGTTAAATCTCCGCAGCGTGCAAATGCATTTGAAGTTATGTTTTTTGATAACTTTATAGATGTATTGAAACTTTTTGTATTTAAGCTAAAACGTGCTCACTTTTCAAATCATTATAATTTTGTTGTTATATGCTGGTATGGATGATTTTTGTGAATTGAGACGGGATTTATTCAAGTAATAAATAGCAAAGGACTTAGATGCTTCTTTTGGTCGGCGTTTGGTTGTCAAATAAAAAGGATTTTCTCTTTTGATAACGCTTTATTTATTTATTTTTATCTGTATCTAAATCACTCATTTGTGTACAACTTCCTTTTTATCATTTTGCTGAATAGGATAGGTGCTACTCCCAAGTTATCAGATAAATATTGCTAAATATTGTTTGTTGCATTTCTGAAAATTCTATTTTAAAAAGACATGCTAGATTGTATCTTACTTTCAAAAGTCGTTTCAATGTTTTACATGTTTGCTACGCTAGAAATAAATTTACACATTTATAAAGCTCTCTGCTTAAATTATGCAAAATAAAAATGAAAGCTTTCTTTTTGAGATAACATTTAACTTGTATATAAATGCTACAGCAACTAGCGTTTATTTGCCAGGCGATGAAAAACAATTTGTAATTAGTAAATAACTTGCGTAAAGAATGATATGCATATAATGTACAGCAAAATATGTAAATAGTAGTTGTTTCTGTGTATGTCTGTCTATTATTCATTTAAAAAAAAAAATTAATCAGAATTCATTTGAAGCATTGGAGATTGCGTTGATCGGTTTGTGGGTTACATTTTCGTTCAAAGTTCTCTTCTACAAATATTTGTTTGTTCTTTTCTCTAAATAGGCCGAAAACAAATTTTTGCGCTTATGGCTTAGTATCAGCAGTTGTTTTTAATTACACTGTGTCTGTTTATTTATATTGCTAAGCACTAAGGGTATTATGTAATAAAGGCTTCTATATTCAAGGATTGTAGAGCTGTCTTATTTACATTTTTAGAAGAAATTTCTTCTGTAGATTTTCAGTATCGCAGAAGCCAAGCTGTTGAAATATCTGGAGGAAAGAAACTATACTTGTTATATGCCATGCTTTGTTTAGTCACTATACAACCAATATCTAATAAAATTTAGGACACTTTCGAGCTATCCCTACTAGTGTCTGTAGAATTTGTCATGAATTTTTTTTAAGTGTAACTGTTTTCTGGTTAATTTCTTTGGATAGCAATTGGTAGGAGTTCTTATAAAAATTGGCACCGTGACGCAAATATTTAATCCAAGAATTTATGTCGAATATCTGTCTTTTACTTCAGCAGCTAGCAGTATATGTTTCGATATTAAGTTAACTGTTACAATAAAAGGATGATGTTTTTAATACCAAAACGTTTTATAAACGCTTGAATGGCCTAAACGGAAATTTCTCACCGCCTGCAAATGTAAAAGAATCTTGGTCTCTGGAAGGAGCAAAGAAGTCGACCTAAATGACCTGCCGGCCTGTCTCACTCTGCTTTTGTTATGCGAAGATGCACATTTTCTTCTGAGGCATTCCATGTACACTGATATTTTCATGTCGAAAGATGAAATTTATCTAAGAATCTACTCAATTGGCTCTATTATTATTTTAATAATATTTTTTAAACTTAAATTTGTTCATGGCATAAACATTTTAGTTTAAGAAAATGTGGGATATAAACATTTTCGTTGAGATTCATTTCAATTCATTTGTAATCAATTTTATATCAAGAGTTGAAATTGGAGATAGTGATAGTGCATGTCTATGCTCGTCTTTCTGAGTATGGAAATGTAACATTTTATTATAGTTCTTAGTTATAAAATGGCAACATTGTTACTATACTGTTTTAAATTAATTCCAAATCTATGTGCTCTTTGTATATAATACAACTCTCTCCTTCTATAATCTATAGTTATATTTATTTTTATATGTGTCGTTTATCGGTGTATGTGATCTGATTACAGACGTTTTCAAACACAGTCTATACACCATATGCATATATCATTATAACTTGAATTTCCTTTTCTCTCTCTCTCTCACTAGTTTTGTCGTGAACTTCTCATTTTGGTCTGAGATTCTAGAATAAATTCTTCTGAAAATAGATTTTAAATATCTATTAATTTTAAAATATATAATTTTATTCAGATGATTATTAGTGAAATGAGAGTTATACGATTTGTAGTTATCACCTAGGTAGCTTTGTTGTGCAACCAGTTCAATAAATGATTCTAACAACAGTTACTGAGAAAGTGAATATTGTTTGAATCCTATAAACCTGTGTTTCCCAACCTTTTCTGTGCCATGCCCCACCTAAGCATTTCAAAATTTCTTATAATATAACCAGTGGCAAATCCAGGGGGGCTATCGGGCTGCCCCCCCCCCCCCGGAGATAAACCAAAATTCTTAATTTTATTTAAAATCTCTACAACTGTTTGTTCTTAGTTTTCATTTAAAAAATAATAATAAAATCGTGACAACATTGCTTTCTGGCTTGACAGGCTCGAAAATTTTCCTACTTTTCTAGTCATTCCACTTGTACATGTAGCGTTGACGTCGTCGAAAACATATTTTGACTAGTTATTTCATTGTATTTTTTATTAAATTATCGGAAGTATTGTAGTTTGCTTTGTGATTTTTATTGTCAGGTGAGGTAAATCTGTAAAGTTAAAGTGTTTTGGTTCACATAAGCCATGAGGTTTGACATTCGTCACTATGATACAGAATTTTTATGACTTCAGCCCCCTCCAGACCCGAATCCTGGATTCGCCACTGAATATAACATATTATTATATAACATGTACATAACTTTTAGTACTCAAAATTGTTCACTGAGGAAACTTGAATGATGAGTTTTAGGAAATAATCGCTAGAAAATTGTTGAGAACCACAGTAAGTAAATTTTCAAAACAGTTCATGGAGAACTGAAATTCAAGTATGAAATAATTTTTTAAATAATAAATCTTCGTAAGTTCACCATTTTTTTTTTTTTTTTGAATTATGCGGGGATTAAAAACTTTCTTATGTATATTTTTGAAAATTATTAGGTAAATTAAAAATGAGCCGTTTCGATCTGACAATTTATATAATACTAGCTAAATCACAGTAGATGCTTGCTTTAAAATGCATCGTTTTCGAATTGCTCCTTTTAATAATCAAATTGCCCCCCCCCCCCGTGGGGCGTGGATCCCAGGTTGGGAAACACTGCTTTAAACTGTTTAGATTGCTACAAGCTAGGACTTCTTATTAATCTATGTGTCCAGAGACCGAAGGAGGTCGCAAGAATGCTGCATCTACATTTGTCAGGATTTTGAATATTAGTAAGCAAAACTAATATTATTTAAAATTTTACACATACGTATAATTAACAATTTTTTATCGTTTATCATTAACTAATACTTCTGTTTAGTTTCTCTATTTGTATGCAGATTAGGGAGTGGAAAATTGTTTTATGCTTAAATGAAGTAACTAACTTTGCAGACGAAATTGGATTGCAAGTGGCATAAATTTGAATAATCCCTATTATCATAAACCGACTGAGTAAAATTCCTTGAGCATATCTGCTGTATTTCATTCAATGACTGCATTTTGGTAATTTTCTGATACATTCTAGTTGGAATTTTTAACTGTAATCCTGTTCTAAATCAGCCCTTAATAATTATATTCCTCTATTTTTATATCATACTTGCTGTATTTGGTTTGCTTTCCTTTATTGTTATTTTAATTGTCTATTTCGGGTACAAAGGCTAAGGAACAAAGAGAAGGGGGAGCGAAAGGGGAAGAGGTATTATCAATGCTGATAAAGAGGAATATTTGCTATTTATATAGAATAAAAATATTCCTCAAAAAAGTTTGGAGAAATGTTGTTTTTGGTCCTATGGAAAGCGATAAATGTTTCCGCAAAGTTTTATTTGTCCGAAATTGCGTTTTGATGTTTTCATTCACCATTATTATATGATGACCAACATCCTAATTACCGTAGAAGCTCTTTGAATTTCGTAATTTTTTTCGCTTATTTCCCTTGTAATTTAAGTAACTGAATGCGTAACAAAAGTCATGACTACGGTTGTACAATTTCCATTTTAGCTATTTTGATGCATTGTAAATATAGATTAGTTATAAATGCGGATAAATTTTTCCAAATATTTGGCAGCACGTTTTCAATGACTGTACAAAGCTTCTGACGTCTGTAAATGTTTCCGATAATGGTTGATAGTTTAGAGTAAGATTTTGTAACAAGTGTCTGCTAACTAGGATTTCAACCTTGACAAAAGTATTATAATTTAACGAATTAACTTCCGATCCGATATCGGTTTACTGCATCCAACCACATCCTCATCCAAACCTGTTTCCGTTGCGGAAGCTCAAGTCTTGCAACAGGACAAATACAGAAAAAACAAATACAACCGGGCACATACAGAAAAACCAAAAAAATTCTACTTCACATTCCTGTGGTGGCCCAGAGTTTCTATTTACTCTACTTTTCATTTCAAAAGTAAAATGTCCCTCAAATATATAATTTAAATTAGTCATTATGAGGTCTTTCTTTGTGGTTTGAAATCGGAATGTGAGATACTTCTATTTTTTTTGCATTTTTTTAGTTAAATGATTTGTTTATATACTTATTACTTTAATTTTCTATAGCTGAATTTTATTTTTTTCTTCAGGAAATCATGTTCTGCAATCTGCCAGTGTTTGTCCCTCTGAAGAAAAGATACTACAGAATCCCTGGAGGTAGCGATTGCCACACAAGTTGCAATCTGATGTGTGGTATCTACTCCAGATCTAACTAATGATGCCATTCAAGGTATGTTCTTTTAAATTTTCACGTTTCACTGGACAGTAATCGGTCTTTTTTTCTCCTTCCAGTTTAGTTTTCGATTTCTATGTATAGATCATTGTTTTTATTTCACAATGCTTATTTTCTGATTCGTAAGCAGACAAATATTTTCTGTAGTTGTTTAGTTAGTTACCTAGTTTATTTTGCACTAGGAAGCCTTCTCGTATTTTGAATCATGTTTTAATATTATTGTTTATTTTAAGATCGCTACTTACACCATAATTTTACCATTGGTGGTTAATATTTGTATTGCCAGTTTCGGATAGAAAGCATGATAAATATGTTCAGAAAATTCTTAGTTTAACTTACTGGGGTGAAAGGTTGTTGGTAAAATCTTGAATTGTGTTAACAATAATCAAGATCATTTAGTACATTTGATTCTGTACTGTGTAATTAATATAAATGTCAAATATTTAATGTACATATAATAATAATGGTTTACATTTGATGGGTGAAGAAAAGTCTTCAATCAAGGGAAAAAGAAAGTTCAAACATGTTAGTCAAATTCTGTCCGTTACATCCGAAGACATTTAATTCTAGAGTTTATTGTCTAATTTGGGCGTTTCATGAGTTCAGACAAAGCAATTACTTAATACCTTACAAACAGATCACATTGAAGGATTACTAGATTACAACGTTATTTTGAATTTCACTGTTTGCATAGAGTATAACTTGCGTTATGTAGTTCTTGCTTCTGAATGTGTACACTTCGCACTGTTTTTTTTTTTCCCAGCACAATGTGTTATTATGTGTATCCACATCCTTTTCTTGAAGCAGATATCGATCACAAATAGTTTAGTGCTCAAGGAAACTAGGTGTTTGGGCTCTCTATATCATACATATGAGAAAATATCAATACGCTTCTATTGTCGCGAGGCTTATCTATGGCATGTGTCAGCATAAATGTGTTTTTCTAGAAGACTTGCTCATTTGAATATTTCGAAATTAAGTTTCCAGCGAATAAGGTGCCGTCTTTTATGCCAACGCGCTTTCCCTGAGATGCCATCCTCCCCTTTTCCTTCAATGCACATTCCGCACGCCCCCCCCCCTTCTGTAGTTTAAAAGGGGGAGGGTTGTGTGGGAAAGAATGGAAAAGTTCCATAAGCCCCCTACCCACCCATTCTCCATCTAACAAAATTCCCTCATCCTGCAGTGTGCACGTGCTGCAAATGTGAGGGCGAAGATGTCGACAAGGAACCTCCCGCTTGTGCCCGCCCCCTACGCCGCAGCCAATGCGCGTTGGAGGTGTAGGCGGTGCCTCCCCCGGAGCCATACCCCCCTGCAACGCGCGCCGCTCTTCTGTTACTTTCTCCATCCGGACCCCCTTCTGCAAAGAAGTTCACGGGCATATGAGTGAATGTTCCTTCCTTTTCTGTACTCACTTCTTCTGAGTTCCTTCCCCCCCAACTCTTGCTTCCCCTACCTCTTCTCTTCCAGAGGTATTTATTCACAATTCCCGTTCTTTATTGTACTACCCCTTTCCTACCCCCCTCGTCTTTCAGGAACACAGTTGGAACGCGCGGCCACGAAATATTTCTATTTCTCTGTCTCCTCCCCCTCCCCTCCCGCGAGGATGGCTGGGAAAATTTAGCATTGCCCCAGACACAGAATCCGCCCAACAGAATCGAATGCAATTGAGTGATGCACCTATTTTCACAATTACTTACTTTCTTTTTTTAAAAAAAAATCACATGAAATAATTGACTGGTTTCTCACATTTTTTTTCAATATTTTGTACTATTTTATAGATATTATCTTGAAAAGAACATACGAGTTAAAGAAAAAATAAATAAATAGCCGGCAAGTAACTATAGTCGGAATGCATGGTATTTAATATCGAATAATCACCGTAAGTTAATTTATTTTCTTTGTATGACTGTTTGTAATAAAGAAAAGCTTGTATAAATAAAATGGAGTTCATTCTCACATCATACATATCGAATAGCCACGCCTATTTAATTCTGAAATGCATTGTGTATCTTGTGGAAGGCAAAAATTATAAATGATTATAAGTTCTAGTCCGAAACAACATAAATGATAATGTCTTAGGCTTGCTTCGTTTGTATTTATTCCACTTTTTAAATTTAGCACTCAATTAGAACAACGATAACGCGCACACAAAAAATGTATTAATATTGCAACGCGCGTATATATAAAAGCAGTAACCAAGATAATGAAGAGTATTATTGTAAAATATACTAAAAAATGTTTTTAAGATTTATTAAAATTAGGAAATAAAATTGATATAATTGAAAATCTGACGTAAAATGATTTTTGTGCGTTGATATGCTCCTAAGTTATCGAGGAGAAACGTCAACATTTCGATTAATTTTTATTTAAAATTTTGAAAACCCTTTCTAACTTAGAAGTATTCGGTAGCTCTAGGTTCAAAAGTCTGTAGTGTTGAGCGTTTTTTAGAGCCCCTTGGCACAGTACCATTAAGTTAGATTATTGTGTTATGTCACTTTCTTTTACAGCTCAGCTATGGAGTGGAGATTATAGGTCTTCGACTCAGGCTCTCCAACAAAAAGCTAATATCGGTGGCAGAGCGTTTTGAACGATTTTTGCATCAAGCATGTCACATCACGCAATTTGTAGTTAGTATCCAACCTATAACACTCTCATGTTAAAAGAACGTGACACCACACCATAGTTTAAGATTGCAAGTACTAGTCGGATATGAGGTGACGTGATCTGTTTCGTTTTTCAAATGAATCGGCTCTTATCTAACTTTGGGTTTCAGCTGGATTATCTGTGAGATCTTTTTTTTTTTTTTACTTTCGTTTCCTCTAAGAGAAATTAATCCAAAAATAAAATCTGACTAAAATAAGTCAGAATGTTATCAGATTTTTTTAGAACACCTTAAATTATGGGATATTTTTGCCTTTTTCAGCTTTGTCTTAAGGTTCGCTTGTGAATGAATATTTCTTGGAAAAATATATTACGCTCTAATTTTAATAGTTAGTTGCAACTTTAATTTTTTTGAAAAATAATATTTTATTATAAGCAGAGAATTTACAATAATTTTGTTAGAAATATAGTTGTAACGTTCTGGAGATATATTAAATTTTAGTCTGTTGAGCAAATAATTTTTTTTTCTCTATTGAATAAAATATTTTGTCGGTGAAATTGAAAGGAAAACCAACTATTTATAGTTATATAAAGAACGTGTGAATTCCTGTATCGTAGAATTAAAAAAAAAAAAAAATGTTTAATTCTAAATAATCACTATTCATTCTTGTTGTAGAAGATTGAGGTTACTCTTCCAAATGGATTTGGAACGTTATCATGTTTTGATTGTATTTACTTTAATTATTGTGAAGTTAATATGAAAAACGTGAAAAAGAATTATTACTTAGTATTGGTAAAAAATAAAGTTTTGAGCTAAAAGTTTTTGAATGAAATGATAACTTAAACAATAAAATTACTTATTTTTCTACTTAATCATAATAAAAGTTGTTTCTGATTAAAAATTGACGTCCGATGATCCATATATCGTTTTGATACTTAGATAAAACAACGTATTAATCTCTTTAAAAAATCGCCATTAGCTTTTTGTATCATCGTGAATTAAATAATTTACTGCAGTATTTATATTATTTAAAATCTTACATCTTATTGCTCGAACGAAAAGAAAGAACGAGTAAATAAATACTTTCCACGTTCGATACGTTATTTAGTGAATTAATTTGTAGGTTCTTAAAATTTCAAACGGAAAATATTTATTTAACATATCTGAAAATCTATTCTTCTTGCCGCTAAATAATTGAAGTACATTAGTATTACTTGTAATTAAATAAAGCAAACATTGTTACAGGATTTATCTTATCATGCTCCTTCCCTAATAATTTTGATTTGTTATTCATTGAATTTCAGTTTGCTAGTCAAATATTTGATCATTTGTTATGTATGCATTTGTCTTTTTTTTGTATTCGTGCTATATAAATCTTACTTTAGTAATATTGATATGCTGTACTAATAGAATTTTCCATGATTTATGCAATATGTCAATCAAAACGAAGATGTATTGTGGGAAACTTACCCATATGCTGAAATCGAGTTGTAATCTTAGAAAATTAAAGAAATGCAAGGATTATAATGTTTCACCATTTGTCACTGCTAAACGGATGCGATATTTAAATCAAAACCTTTTGTGGTTATAATGTTTCATGTAGGCTCCAAATGTTTCGCCTATAAACATTTTATTAACATTTATTTATTTATATTACTAATTTTTTTTCTTTTGGAAATTTATATTGAAATTATAATTCTAACTGTTGATGCTTATAAAAGAAATTAATTTTTCATATCTATATATTCTGAATTGATATATACTTTATCTACAAGAAATACTAAATTATTAAAAAGGCGTATGTAATGAAACATTTGCAGGTGCATAAGATACATTTATATTACGTTTTATGGTACAGAGTTTGATCTTGCTGTGTAGCGAAATAAAGTTAAAAGGGGATTACATGCTTTCAACTTGAAGTGTTAGTTTAAGAAAATAAGTCTTAATTGATAAAACAAATCTACTATTAAATAATTCTAACGATATCTTTGAAACATTTAATGGTTTTCTTGAATTGTTGGAGGAGATCAATAGCAGTTAATTTATTTGTTTTGATAAATTCAAAATTTTATCTCACTCTTTATGAAGCGGTCAATTTCTGAATGTTTTGTTTTTTAAAACGGTCAGATTTCTTATGAACATGAATTTTGAAAAAAGGCTTTTGTTTCTTTTTTATTCGTTCATTTCTGTGTTCCTGCTTAAGTTTTGAAGTGTGAGAAGCTTAAGGAATTTTTTCCCACTGTTTCTAGCAAAAATAAGAAATAAAATAAAAACAATTAATAAAATAAAAAATTACGTAATAATATAATAACGTATTTTAGTCACTGCTTTTATTTTTCACCAATTTTCCATTATAAGTGTTTCTTTCAATGTTGCCATTTTATGTTTTTTAGGGGCGAAATAATTAAAGACGTTTTTAAATTTTTTATAAATGTATTTTGTCACTGCTATTGCTAATTTTTGCATCAGTCTTTATCCCTCCGATTTAATCGAGATGAGACTTTTATATTTGCCATTTCAAAATTCCTCAAAACGACTTGCCGTACATTTTTAGCATAAAAACTAAGAATGAATGTTGAAATGTTCTTTTATTCACGTGTACCTGACATTCGGTCTCTTAATTTTTAAAAGTGAAACCAAAATGTTGCTTGACAGGTAATTCAGTTTCAATATTGTTAATGTGATTTAAGATGTAATCCTGTGAATAAAGATAAATTATCGTCATTTGAAAAGAAGAAAATATGTAAATTTTTTGATTATTGGCTAGTAAACAAAATGGAAATAATCAATACTTGATGTCAGTGTTGAATTTTTAGTAATATTCTATTAAATCAATAATATTCCGTTAAAAAAATGCACTTATTTGGTAGTACTTGAATTGTTAATAGTTAAATGTATGTTGAAGTACATTTAATATCCACATTACTTTCATGAAGTCTTTAGCTTACATATAGTACCGAAAATATTTATCGATACATATACGGATATCTATTCAGTGTATGAATTCAGTCATTCTATAAATTGCGCGTGCAAAGGATGAAAGATCCTATATTTTAATGTTTCATGTATGTTTCCTGGATATTGATAATGCCTTGAGAAATATGTGCAGAGCCAAGTGTTTATATTAGATGCAAATGAATCAACAGTCTCAAGAAGGGAACGAACGCCACCAGATCGAAACGTGTTATCATATAGACGGTCATTTGTCGGTCTATAGACGGTCAATTTTTAACTGTAATCATAGACGGTCGATTGTTAGCTGTAAAAAAAGACCGAAAATCACTAAGTAATTAATCCATTGATGTAAAGAATCTCTTATAAAAGTATTGTTAAAAAACAATAAATAGGAAGTTGTGATACCCCGTAAAAACAGTTGTGGGAATCGTTTCCCTTTTCCAAACTACCAATTCAATTCAGAATTTCATTTCTGTCTACCTTTTCATAACAAATAGTTTATTCTTGGTATTTTTCTCTTTATTCTATAAATACCGTATCTTTCGTTTTACATTTTCAACAGTGTCTTTTCAATTAGATTTTTTTTTTTCATATTTTTCTCAAAAGTATTTGTTATGTGTGTGTTTTCTAAACATTGCCTTTGAAAATAATTCCTATTTCTCTGTTATCCGGTTGTGTTTACTACACAATCAATAAAAATACTTATTTGAAAAATATTTTTCCTACAGTATGTTATTACTAATACACCGTAATGTCTCCTTTGAAGATAGAAACTATATCTCATTAAATCGCATTATAAATCTTTGTCCTTTTTTTTCGGACATTGTATGCATTGAGTTATTGTACTTGAAGAAGAAAGTTCATATATGTGTTAGCAAAGTTCCTCTCCCTCTTCCTTTCTTTTGGAAATAAGCACGAAATTTTTTTAAATATTTTATGATGGAAGATTTTGTGCTGTCGTAGTTTGTTTTGAAAACTCCATATTGTGAAATGATTTTCAAATAAATAAATAAACATAATTTGTTTAATGTTAATTTCAAATTTTTATAAAAAGGAATTCATGTCAATACGAAATTTTATGCTTAAGTATTTGCGCCAGTTATCTTTTTAAGATAGTTAAGCGAAGCCTCTTAATAAATGTTTCCTCTGTCCAAAAGTATAGTATACATTTGCAAGTAATTGCAGTATTAGTTCAGCAGAGTAAGCTTAATGATGCTATGCATTAAACGTAAATAATTTTATTTGAAATGGGATTTCACCTTGTTTGGGGCTTCTCCAGAACATTAAAAATAGGTGATAACCGTCCCTCACCACGAAGTTTTGACTTTTTGATATGAGGAATCTTACAGGAATTTCAGTTAATTGCCGCGATTTCTAATTCTTTCTTTTACAATACAGCAATACTTCCATTAAAATCTCCCTTTTCGTAAGCACAGCGAGTGTTCTTTTATTTTATACAAAATAATTTTTTCTTATTAAAAATTTCTGGCTTTATTAAATAGAAGTCTTTCTCTATGTGCTATTTAATGGTTAAATGATTACCAAAATAGTTATTTTATCCATTAAACTTCAATGCTTCTTTTTTAAAAGTATACCATATTTTTGGACATCGGTAGTATCAGTTTTATCCGTCGGCTGTATTTAAGCATCTAATTCTAATATTGAGTGAATTTTTTTGAAATATTGATACTGTTTAGAAAATTTGTTACACTTGGATCTATCCTTTCAAACTTAATTTGAATCAGCATTTTGTGGAGTAATTTAGCTGCAATATCACTTATAATTTGCATGGTAAGATACCTGTATGATTTATTCAGTTCGTGTTTTACATTTATAGTTCATATTTTAACCATCTTTTGAATATTTAAATTTCTTCATGAATTGTATTCTATTAAAACAATTGTGATCAGAACATATTTTTTTTGGACAACTTTCGTTATCATGCTCTCTGTCCATTATCTTTTCTTCACTGTAAATGAAAACATATAACGTGCGTCAAAACATTTGCATTTCGCAATATTTCTGTAAAATCAGGGCTTGGTTGGTTATTTTATTACTTTGGATACATATTTTATTTAATTCTGTATACAATTTTGTTACTGTAACTGTAAATTGAATTCATAAAATTAAAATTAGATTACATTTATCATAAATGGAGAAAATCTATTTCAGGACAACCGTGTATTGATCGTTTTGAATAACGGTATGGCGAATTCTTTCTAAAGCAAATTTTGTAAATTTTTAGATTGTTTCTGAGAAAGTTATAGGAATTGTATAGTAGAAGTACATCTACGAGATTTATACTCACATGCCCAGGATATTGTATTATTTTTAGACATTTATAATTCTTAGTGGTCTAAGCACTTTTTGTTTGTATGTTTTTCTGTGTCAGACTATGAAAGTAAACGCGACCAATTTCTCATGATCTGAAACAGAATCTTAGAGTCAAAACTTTTTACAATCTGCAGATGGCAGAATTTCACATTTGCTTTTGTTATTTTGTGGGAACGCGACATGAATCCTTGTCTAAAACTGCTGTATGTGTGTGGAATTAGAAGGTATGAAGTAAATGCCTATTTTTATTTTTTCTTCAATAGATATTGAAGAGGACTTAATGGAGAGAAATCACACATGAATATTTGCTGAGGGGAAACAAAATTTCTCCAATAAAATTTGCAAAAGAAAACTAGAAGGAAATGGATGCGTTTTTGATACAAATTAAATAAAGACAAAATAGGAGTTTAGCGCTCCACAGTAACATTCCTATGCAGAAAAGTTAAATTTGTATGTGGCCATAGAACTCACCTGCTCGCATTTAACAAGCATCACCGATTTTGGAAAATACGTGTAACGAATATGCATGACTGTTGTAGTCCATTATTACTTGTTGAAAGATAATTAGCGAAGATTGAAACGCTTGAATTGAATATTAAATATTTTAAATTTTTCCAGCGGAAACTGTGCTGCTTTTAGGTTTAAAAAATGTTTTATTTTTTTATTATTAAATAAATATGGTAAAACGTTGAATGAGTAAATTATATCCAAGTGAAGAAATTTTGGATATTTCAAAAGTATATTTTCCCTTAGGATATTTAAAAAAATGATTAGATGCAACGAATGATATAGTAAATATGACTAATGACTGTAATTGTTTTGATACTTGTAATTTTATAATATTTTCTGGTCAGTGCAATATTATTAAACCATGATATCTGTGACGTCCATCCATTGGACTAAAAGTAATTTTTAACGAAGCGGCATGTTATCTATCATAAGGAGAATATAATAATAGTCGTCAATAAATGTGAGATTTCAAAATAACGGGAAATACTTAAAAATTGACAAAATATAATACTTTAAATAATGTAAAAATATAAATTTTTCTTAGTTTCGGAAAGTTCAACGCTTAAATTCAGTGTGCCTTCATTTGATGAGATTGGGAATATTTTTCAAATGATAAGTAATAAGAAATGAAATGAATGTAAAATATGAAAAAAATGTGCTTTGATGTCCTTGCAGGATATTTCATAAAGTATTATGATTAAAAGAAATAAATGCAGTGTTTTTTAAACGAATAATTACAGCATTTAATAGTTATAAAGCCAAAATTATTTTTGAAAATTTTCAAAACCCCCCAACACGATGATGTAGATGTTTTATTGACAGGCGAATCAACATCATAAAAATTCGAAAACCTCTTAATAAAATTTTATTGTTTTAAGATAATATTTTTTATACATTTCTATTAAAAAAGTTAACTAGTTTTTCGAACAGCAGCAGGCGCAGCGTAGTCGAGCCAAGCCTATTGCAGAATGTTATATCATAGTTACGTTATACTCGTTACGTATTACGCGCGTCGGAGTTTCTTCTACTTTCTTTTCTCTTCTTATCGTTCTTTTATTTCTTCTTTTCCCCTTTTTGTGTCCCCCTTTCTTTTCCATTAAATTAGTTTAAACTGATCCTTCCAGGCTGTGCGGCGTGTTGATCTAGAGGAGAAAGTGCCGTGTGAGAGAGTGAATTCAATGACTTCTCCTGCAGCGATCTTTCTTGGCACGGCTCCAGGTTGCTCCGACTTTTTTTTTTTTTTTTTCGTCCCCGTGCATTATTTTTATTATTTTTTAGTCCTACACGTCGGAATCGCATCCATCCATCCGAGTTAAACAAAAATGTGTATATAAACTTTTTTTGCTTTCTTTTTCCCTCCTCTTTGAAATATCAATTTGAGAAAATGCATTTGAAAGTAGATATCCTGAATATTCATCAACTTACTAATGTTTTGAAATTGTATATCGGATGTATCGGTTCCGATTCTTAAGTTCGTTTTCACTCTTTTATTCATGGTAGTAAGATTGGGAAGTATACATGCTACAAGGCTTAACAGTTTCTTTTAAGACAGTCGTTTAGAAGCGAAAAATGCTTAATTATTTGGGATTTGAATGCCGTGGTTTGAAGGAATAGAGACCATTTGATATGAAGCGATGAGTATTTTTTTTATGTTTGAAATAGTGTTGGTGAGTAATAATTCGTGAACGTTTTTCATATTTATTTTCAATGTTCAAATTTATTTTCTAAAAAATTCCTCTGGTCGTTTGACAAAGTAGTTGGTTCAATCGTCATTTTTATTATTATTGGCTCAAAAACAAACTGCGGATGGTACTTTGAGGCATTGCTCCTTCTCCATACATAACACGAATCTCACGAGTAACTTGGGCTGTCTTAACACCTCGATCAAATACAAAAAGCAAATGATATCGGAAATGCTTCGTTGTGGTCACTTGACATTCCATTTTGATGATCTGAAGATTCGCAAAATTCAATAAAGCTTTTTAAAAAAAATCAAAACACACTATCTTGTAGAACATTATATTCTCTTTCAAATACTATAAAACATTTTGCCAATGTTTTTTACTGCTTAAATTTTTAAATTTAAAAAAAAAAAAGCTTATTCAACCCAATAAATAAAAGTTTTATGCGGTGACAGAAAAGTATTATAAAGTCATAAAACGATTGCCAAGTCAATTATTTGTTTAATCAGATTTGTATCTGTTTTATACAGCGTTTATTTGCTTCCGCGGATCGAATTTAGAAAGCAGTAATAAGGTAAATAAATATACTGCTTAAATAGCAGTGACAATTTTGAATCTTTACTGTTTGTCCTAGATTGTCCCGAATTTTACTTATAAGTAAATATCTCATATTATAAAATATTAACTAGATTTAATTTTTAAAAAGATAGATAAAAAGAAAGGAGGTTTTTAAATTCCCAACTATTGCTCTTTGTATAATGTGACCAGACGTCCGGATTTGCTGGAACAGTGTTGATTTTGGTCTATTTGTCCCCGATTAAAAATAAATCCCGGATTTGAATTAAATTACCATATTGTGCCATTACAATTAAATCGTTTTAATTTTTCTAAAAGTCAGCTTCTGAAGACTTTAGCTTCCTGATTTTACTATAAAAAAACATGTTATCCTAATATGAACAATTTATATGAATCAGTCTGAGAAAATGTAGTAAAAGCAATAGTAGAATATATTATTTGTGCTTTTTCCGGTATTGCGGTAATTCAATGTTATTCTGATCCGTTCGTACCTGGTATTTTGAATCGTTATAGTGGATTTTTTTTCTCATAAATCACAAAACTTGTGACATTCCTCATTTCGAAATTTATCTTACCGTTCATACATTTTTAGTTATAACACTTACTCATAGTAAAAGCATCGATTCTTTCCTCATCTGATTCTCTCAAAGGAAGACATGGGTTTGTAAGATCTTCATGTGCATATAATTTTTGAGCTTAAATTTTGTTCTGTCATGAAATTCTTTAAATGGAACCAGAATAAACAAACTATTTAAAATAAGATTTTTGAATGATCCATCTACCTTTTATTTCACTTGGAGAGATAGAGAGACCGATGAGATTTGAAGGAATATTCAAATTTATTATTTTCAGTCATTACTTGTATTATTGAAAATAATAAATTTCATGTAATTACTTAATTGTGGCTCATGTCTTCTTATAAGAACTTCATTATTGGAATGTATGGACTAATGCTTTCTTCTTGAAAGCAACGCTCTTGCTCAGCTCAAGTATTATAACTATAAAACCATAAGAAGTATTTTGAAATGAGAAATGATAAACATATTGTGTTTTTTTAAGAAAATAATTCCATTCTCAACATTATTTCTATATTCCAGCACATATGTACAATATCAGATATTGATGTATCATAAATAAAACAATGAACCACTCCTTTATATCATAAATATAATTTGATATCTATCTATACATAAATAAATAGATAGAAGTTAAAATTCAAAAACTGTGTGCATGTTGCAGAAATCCAAAGTTCTGAATAAATAAATTTCAAATTTGGCTCGCAAATACTATGAAGCATAAGGAAGTTTCAATTGATGTTTCGTGAAAATTGATGTCATGGTTGCTTTTTTATTAATTAAAAACTATCTTTTCAAGTGCTACAAAGATTACTTGAACCTTTGCGTTTCCATTCAGTGGCGGCGATTGGGTTGAAAAACTCGGGCGCCCCCCCCCCAAACAATTTATAGACATCTAAAAGTACCCGGAATGTAGGGGTAGAAAGCAAAATTTAAAAATTTAGCTACAAAATTAGCTAACTTCCCCGGACACTATTGCTTTTTAATAATTCTTAGTTTTAGGCTTCTGGGCGACTGCCTCTCCCCCTCCCCCCTCGCTGTCACAGTTTCATTTTCTATTGAATGAAATTATGAATATTTAAAATAATTTTATTTATTTGTCTCCAAGCTGCCAATCAAAGTGTTTAATTAAATTTTATATCATTCTTTAAAAATTGTTAATAGCTTATAGAGAAAAAAATTAGTTGCTACTGATTTTCTCATATAAATGAAAAATAAGGTTCCAGACGGAAAGAGGTTAACCGTTTGAGTGCGGCGAAGCGCTCTCAAACGGTTAAAATAACATAACACTGTTTTTTTTTTACATTAAAAGTATTATATATATTTTTGAAAAATGCATTTATTTAAGGGCGCGTTGGCATTCTAATTTTGAATATATTTTTACCTGCCAATTTTAAATATATTTTTTACCTTCTTACATATGGTATTTACACCACGTACTCGCCATACGCAACTGATTTGTTGAGTGATAACTGTAACTTTTGTCATGTTGTATCAATATTAGTGATGTTACGAATATTCGGTATTCTGCCTAATAATTCACGATAATAAATTTTAAAAATGTGCTTTTAAATACATTTAAAAAAGAATATTGCAGGATTACATTTCAGTTTATTTATTATTTAAAAATCTCCTAACAATTACCCAATTTTAAGTTGCATTATACATAAGTGTATTTAATAAAACTACATATCATTTAACATTGCAAAGCCTGAAATTATGATGCAAGAACAATAACTTTTCAGCATTTTCAGGAGGAAGTCTGTTCCATTTGGTTTCATACATATATATTACCAACTTCAGAAAATAAACGATCACTGTGATCCCAGGAGTTGAAGAATATTTTCTTGCTAAATTTGTAAGTCTTGGAATACTTTTCGCAATTTTTTAAATTGGCATTCCATCTTAGCTGTTAGAAGTTACTTATATAACGGAATTTACTTCTCATAATTTTAATTTATTCACTCAATTTTCTTCTGCACTTGTCATTGACATGCTCTGCAATGATGACTTTTTCATTTCTGTGAAACAATCCCCAAATGAAGAGGGTTTTTCATTTCTTATCACTAGAATTATTAAGGTATTTAAAATATTACAAAAAACGCATCAAGGTGTTGAGTTTTTTTAAACATGCACATAATAATAATAAAAAAAATCAATTTTATGAATAGTTAATTTTTTCATTTAAAATTTGGTGAATGTTTTACTTGAATCGAAAGTGAGATGTTTTTAAAAAGGAGGCTTCAGGGTTTTCGGCCAAATAACTATTCGTTCTATCACTAATAAATATTTGTTATATTATAAGTATTTCAAATTTTGCTTGCAAATTTTTATGTACAAAGATGGTTTTTTGAAGGTTTCCTTATAATTAGTTGAATAGTTATTTTTTTAATAATAAAAATCTTCCCCAGCGACACTTGATATATCGGCTAGTTTATGATAAAATATTCTTACATATTACCCACAAAACTCGATTTTCGTAAACTAGTGCTATTCAATCTAATTTAGTTTTATTTAGAATGTCTGTATTTGTTTCATGTGCATATTAATTTATTTTTATGCTTAACTTTCTATTCTCCATTCTGCTATAGGCGTAGCATCAGCAATAGAATCCATATTATTGCAAATGTTGTTGTGTAGAGGGTACTTTTCATATTTAAATATTAAAGCTTGCTGAAAGACTTTCATTTTCATGTATTTAAAAAATATATCAATATTTTTAACTGCATAATATTATCCTTAATTGTAGTCTGCTTTCAGCAATTTTATGTATAACTAGCTGTTTTGCTCGGAATTAAAATATTTTTATGTCTAATATTTTTAATGAAAAAAACTATTTTTGTATAGAAAATTATAATACACAAAATTTTTTTATCGTCTGAAACTATTTTACTTCAAATTTCGCTCATAAATAGTGAAGTATAAGAAAGATTTTGACGAATGTTTTGGGACAATTAATTAAATAGTTAAATGTTCATTAATAAAAAGCGTTAAAATAAACCAAATCAATTAGTTGTTCCTGATATAAATTGTCTGCTTTTAAACTTTTCTTTAGTATTCTTCCAGAATTTTGTTTATATGTTCTAGCAACAGATCTTCAAACATATTCTTGTTCTTTAACAATAAAAAAACATTGTTACAAATTGTAAATTTATGCGCAATTGAATTTTTTTATAAAAAATATTGAAATGAGAGCAACAATTTGAACGCAAATGAAATCTGTGTCACTGAAAAACTATTGTTTTAAAACTTTATTATAGTATAAAAATAGTTATTGTAATATAACACTTTCGAAATATATTATGGAAAAACACAAAATCTTGCTTAATTTTTAATTAACTAAAGTTTTAATTACCTTTTGGGCCTTTAAAAGTTGACAGTGATCTTTCACTTCTTGTCTTAATATAAATAAAAGTCATTGTGGGTATGTTCCACATCTCCTCCTAAATTAGTGCAGCAATTTCAACCAAACTTTGCACACATTATTTAACACAAGAGGAAGATTATTGTCAACTTTACGAAGTCCGAAAGTTAATTAAACAGTCAGTTAATTAGAAATTCACCGAAACCGTTTTTCCGTATTACCTTCGGAGCAAATTTTCCCAAAAAAAATATTTTTTTATCAGCTTAAAGTTCAAAATTTTACATTTTCAATGATACCAATTTTATATCTGTGAAATGTTTCCTTCATTTAATAAATAAATTATTACAGCAGACGTTTCTTAAATAAAGGAAATTTAATGATACTTTGTTTCTAGGCAACGGTGAGACTTTGAACAAATTTCTTTTTATTTCTGTAAATATTTTAAAAAGTGAAAGATCACTGTCAATTTTAAAAGCCTAAAAAAGTTAATTAAATTTTTTAAAATTAAAAATTAAGCTAGATTTTGCGTTTTTTTTGGGGGGGGATATATTTCGAAAGTGTTATGTTACAATAACTATTTTTATATTATACTAGCTGTTATGCCCGGCGTTGCTCGGGATTAAGATATTTTCATGTCTAATATTTTTAATGTTAAAAGCTACTTTTGTATAGAAAATTACAACACCCAAAATTCTTTTATCTTCTGAAACGTTTTATAATTAAAATGAGAATATCAATTGAACCAGATGATTTTTAAAAACCGCCGATAGCTAATTTTCTCCATAAGTTAGTAATATTTGTTGCATAGGTACTTCAAATTTTGTTCATAAATGTTACATGATAAGATTTTAACGGATGTTTTGGGACAATTAATTACATAGTAAATTTTTAATTCAGAAAAAGCGTTGAAATAAATATACATAAAAAAATTAATAAAATTAATCTTCATCCAGAATTCTTCTAATGTGAGATAGCAACAGTTCTTCTTATGTATTCTTGTTCTTCACCAATTAAAAATAAATAAATAAACTGTTACAAAGTGTAAATTTTATACACAATTTAATGTATGAAAAATTTTTTTAATGATGGCAACAAATTGAGCGTAAATGAAACTTGCGTAATGAAAAGATAATTTTTTTAACTTTAAATATGTGTAAAAATAGTTTTTGTGACATAATACATATTTTCGGAAGATATCACGGAAAATGCCATATCTTGCTTAATTTCCAATTAACTGAAATTTTAATAAGATTAGGGCTTTTAAAAGTTGATGATGATATCTCTCTTCTTATATAATATATTTATAAAATAAGCAAAAATTTAAGAAATAAAGGTAAATTAGTTCAAAGTCTAATTGTTACCTAGCAACGGTGTAGCTATAAATTTGTATTATTTCAAAATCGTCTGCAGGTAATTAGCAACTTAATAAAGTTTGAAAAATTAATAACAATTGAAGGAAACATGTCACAGACATAAAATTGGTATCATTATAAAGGTGAAACTTTGAACTTTAAGATGGTCTAAAAATAATCGAGATAGAGAGATAATTTGCTCCGAAGTTATTGCGGAAAAACGGTTTCGGTTAATTTCTAACTAACTGACTGTTTGATTAAATAATAAGTGTGCAAAATTTGGTTGAAATCGGGCCATTAGTTTGGGAGGAGATGTGGAACATAACCACATACATATACACAATGACTTTTATTTATATTAAGATTACGAAAATATTTCACCTTTGTGTTAGTTGTTGTTGATTTTTTGTTGTGTTAAGCTTGTACGAGTTAAATGATTTTCCAAATACTACTTCCAATGATGCTTTCAGAGTTTGTTTTATCCTTTATTAAGTCACTGCTTTTGTTACCTCGTATGAATCTTTTTGTGTAATACTAAGAATGTGCCTTGAACTATGCATATTAGTGTTCAAAATGACCATTTTATTTTAAAAATTAACACTTACGCTTTTGAAAACGCATTTAAATTCATTGTAATTGACATAAGGAAAAATTACTCTATTTTTCGTAAAGCACGACTATTTAATGTGTATTTTTTATATTAGTTAATGATTTTCCCAGTATCATTGAAATTTGTACGAACCAACTTACTCACACAGTTTGTAGCCCGTTGAAGTCTTGGGAACGGAACTTGGTCCTTCAGGGAGGAGTACCTGTATTTGAAGGAGAAAAAACCACAGATATTCTCAATCTTTTATTTTTCCTTGAGGAGTGATTTATTTTTCCTGAATCATGTTTTTCTTCTTTTTTCAAAAAGATTAATTGGCAGTAAGAGCAGAAGGTTTGTTTTATATAAGGCGGATGTATTATATTAGAAAACTAGGAGAACTGCCGAAAGCAGATGACCAGATTCATATATAGTGAAATCTATTTAGTACATTGTTCATTAGTGCGTCGTTCTGGTTAGTATGCCATTTTCCTTTTTTCCCGATTCATTCCTGTTCATTTCAATGTTTAAAAAATCTCAGGCATTTGATAGTGCGTCGACTAAAACACAGAAGAAAAAATGTCTTAAAGGAAATAAATGCATTTCACAGTCATTTAAATAGAATCAAAATGCAAGTATCACGACATTTGCAACTAACAGAAATTTTTTCGGAACAAAATTAAAATGCATTTCCTTACAAATATCCCTAAATAAAAAGGAAAACCAAGGAGGGTTATTGGAATAAAGATAAGCATTTTAATTTCTACTTATTGTAATAAAATGATTCGTTTATATCCAAAATCGTCTGGATGTATCGTTAATATATCCAAAAATGAGAATTACATTTTGTTACATGTTCAGTGGTAAAATTCTAGAAACAAGAAATTTATGTATCTACAGTTAGGGCTAATTCAAGAAGAGTTATTGCAATTAGAGCACTTAATTGTTATCACGCGTTGTTCAAATGTTTAATAACAGTTATAATATTTAGTTTTAAAATATCTTAAATTTTATTAATATCATCTGAATGATAAGCCCAACAATGTAGTAAAATTACAATAAAAGATATTTAAAAAATTCAGCTGTACCATTTTATTACATGGCTTTAAGCAAATATTTTATGGCATTTTAAATCAAGATTCGATAGTATGTCGTTTTCGAGCTATTCCTTTCATAACGTGCTAACGAGGTTTTACTATATTGATTTGTTCTTTTACTTTGTTTTAAAATCTATATTGTTCATGTTGGATAGCTTGGCAGTGAGCAAAACTATTTTCATCCATCACATTTTACATATATGCAAATATTTTTCTTGTTTGATATGTTAATGCTTCAAAATTATAGTATTTTAAAAATTAATTTTATTTGAGCTGTAATAATTTTTCGTTTCATGAAAGATAAATTGTAAAAGACGTGGAAGAAGCTGACAAAGCTTTGATGACAAAATTAAAAAGTATGCTATTTTTAGTTGATTTCAGTGAATCCCCTTTTATAGCAAAATTATACGTTAATGTCTTCAAATAAGTTAAAGAAATAAAAGATACAAAGTCTTCTGTTCATCCAAGTTTAGTCTTTGCTTGAAATAAACTATAATGAATGTAAAAGTAGCAAACACAATGAAGAATAGTTGCTGTTATTACTTGTTTCTTGTTAATTTTTTAACTTGCTGTTATTACAGCTTTAACGCGACCGTTTAAATGTGAGCAAAGAAATACGTTTTGCTTTGTTTTTTTCAAATTAAATGATTTGGCATTTTATTGATAGATGAAAAAACGAATATAAAAATTAAATCCCAGTTTGCGGCGCCAACATTAAAGGGAAACACCTGGAAACATGTTTCGAACAAAATGTTTTATCTCTGCTGGAAGGATCGAATCTACGAGTTTCTGATGTTCTCTAATTGACCCGAACGATCGCCGAGGTGTTGCCAACCGGTCGGTGCCCAGGTGTGCGGATTCCGTGCCGTTTAGTAAGCTATTTATATGAGTTACACACGAACTATAAGTTTTGTACGTGTATTTTTAAATGGTCTATTAAATAATATTTTTTTGGTTTAATTTTAAAAGGAGTTATAAATGTTCCCGATTCATAGCACGATCATCACTTTGGTTCATTTAGTTGCTGGTCCTGCCGTCTTCTAGTGATTTAATGTTAGATTGCTAAAACATGGAAATGAATTTGAATATGTAATTTTGAAAAAATGAAAATTTATCAACCCTATTTACCCCTCCCCTAAAAAAAATTAACGACTCATTTAGTAACTATCAATGTCTTGTATCCGACTTTCTTTGTAATTGAATTTTTTGAAAAACGATTCTTTAACAATGTTATTATTGCCTGGATTTTGGTTGTAATCGCCGTTTTCACTTATGGTGGACATTGCTATGTTTAATCTTTTCTCCTGCAGTTGTTTTCCTTCATTCTCACTCCGTTGCCAACTACTGGTATGATAAAAATTTAGCTGAACTTCATTACCACATATAAGAATCTTGGTAAAAGATCGAAAAATCTAATGTTTTATTTAGCAAAAAAAAAAAAAAAAAAAAATGGTTTTCGTGCAAGCATTTATTTTTGCGCGAGTTTTCCTTGTGTATCTCTCTAAATTTGTTAGCATTTCCTATTGATTTGAAGTTTTCTGTCATTAGAATTAATGAAACGTAAAACTTTTAAATGGGTGAATTTTTTTTGTGTGTCTATTTCCATGTGTAATTTGTTTGCGCAATGTGCGATTTTCAATACTTTTCAAAATTATAAATATAGTGCCTAACTTTTCGAAAGGATCACTTTTATAAATAACCGACACCAATAATTGTTTTTGTAAACATTCCTAGATTGTAGGACCAAGCTAAAACATCTCTCAGATATCGCGTTCTTACAATAATCAGATTCTGAACATGTGTGTTGTTAAATCTGGATTGCGCAAGTTTTATACCATTCATTTATTTTTGCAATTTTCCTCTGCATAACTTATGTTCCATAACATTCCCCATTTATAAATCTGAAGCAAAAATCTGTGCTTGTACGAATGTTGTCATATATACGCTTCAATTTTTATTATTATCAAGAATAGGCGATCGTTGAGAAAATGTATATAAGCAATGTAACGAGTTTCTTTTACGGAGAAATGCGTCAAATTATATGACATTAGTGCAAACCAAGTATTCTATTAGTAGTTGTATTTTAACATACTTTTTAGTTTTACAAATCAGTGAAGTCGACATGAATTTATTTCTCCAGTAGGAATTTATTTCGTTTTTCTCATGTTTGTTTCGATCGCTCGAGTTAAATGTTGTGGGTATTAGTTGTTTACAATTGTAGTTTCATTGCCGATTTTCGACTGTGATTGATATATCGTAAACTAATTCGTTATATTGAGACATTCTAAGTGCTTTTAGTATCAGATAACGACATTCTCTCTTTGTGCAGTGCATTTTGGTTAGCAAAATAAAGCATCTGAGAAGCATACAGTATTATGTGCCTCTTCGTGTTTAATTGATCAGTTTTGAGTGGTACGTGGCTCAAAAATTCAAGAATGAACCGTAAAGGAACAACACATTTGAAAGGCACAGTGAAACTTGTGATGTATGAAAATATATTTTCTTAATTTAAATTGAAAAGCGTACATCGGAAATGGATAATGTCCCTACACTGGATAGCTTTAAAATCGAATTTTCCTGGGCAGTGAGAGTGTAAACACGCCATTTAAAATTGGAAAATGAAAAATTGACTTTTTAACGAAAGAAGAATTTTGCTTGTAAAATACACCTTGCCTTCATTCAGTTATTTATTAATCCCAAAGAATTGCATAAATAACAAATTAAATGTTATGTGTGAAAATTATATATATTTTACCCATCTATTCTTCATGAATAAATTGAAAAATACATCAAAAATTAGTCTTATTTTCTAATGTCATTATCAGGATTATCTGATGTTTGTGTTGATGTTAAAGAGTTCAGTTGAATTTAAATTTCCCGAAGAAAAGTGCTGTTTTATTTGAATCAGTCGAGAGTTTTAATGTCTTCTTTAATGTATTAGTATTTTCAAAGTGACATTTTAACAAGTAATAAATATATCTGGCCTCTGATTATGTTATTTACAGGAACCTGATTTACAGATATCATGAGGTTGGGCATCGGCTGTAACGAAGTACTCCATAGTATTTAAGACATTTGAATACCAGTTATTCGTCAGATAAGATTTAAGTTCCTTTCCTTTTCATGATAGGGAACGTTGTTGTAAAATGTCTTTCTAATGTGCCTCAAACATTCTTCATTTGATTTAAATCCAGTGGTAAGGGAAAATAATTGACTGCTCTCAAGTGGTTCTTAAGAACCTCTAGAAAAGTTGTTACTTGATAAACAAAATTGTTGCCTTTCATAAAGGTACACGTCACAAGGATGGTAAATATGCAATATAGAGAGGAGTGTGAGATGAATTTATGAGTGGCAACGGTCAAACTGCATCTTTATGGAGACGTTGGGAATATGCATATGCCCCATGAATGATTTTTATTTTTCGAAGTGTTCTAATGAACTAAGAGTTATCCGCCGGTGTATTATAAAATTGTAGGTACAGAATATAATGGTAACAAGATATTTCTTCCGAAATCTGTGCGAAAGAGCGTTTCATTTTCTTCAGCAAAGTCCCCATTTCTTCGTAAATGGGCGTTACTAAGAAGCTTTGCTTGAAACTCGATAGGGAAGTATGCTGTGGTCAGTGGTGAGGCGACGGGAACTGCAACTGTGGGATGTCCTGAAAGAAATTTATCACCGCGGCCATGTGGTGTTGATGCTTCTCCTTGTCTGACAGCGTGAGAGTGAAAAGAGAGAAAGGTCAGGTCGTATATCACTCGTCCCAGTGGTCAGATAAAGTGATTTATGTTCAGCAATTAGAGATAAAACCGTGACTGATTTTTACTCTAATCTTGGCATACTTATTGGCTTCTATTTACAAACAGATTGGTATACTGCGACAATCATTGGCATGTTCTTCTATAATCATACTATCCAGGCAGAACTAACAACTGTATCAATAAGGGATATTACATTTTGTTTTGCCGCGACGTTGTGTAATACGAAGACTGTTTATTTATCCATACAAATGATTTTCTTCCGGTTCTAAATATCATACGAAGATAAAAATATTTAGCGTTGTATATATTGTGTGATAACTCAAAAGTTCATTTTCAAATTATTTGCAAAGAATTATGCCTTATGATTCGTGGAGCCATTTTGTGCCTCTGTTGAAGTAGATGAGGAAAAGGACATAAAAGTCCTCTATCGTACTCTGCTTTAAAGCTACTGTTTTTGAAAGAATCGTTTTTGCTCAAATTCTTTTTTAAAATCATTTTAGAGCTATTATCCAAACACGACCATTACGTATTTGTTTCATTTTGTTTAAGGCATATACAGGCATAATTAGAAATGGTAAGATCTGTGTTACGGTTTTCATAAGTTTTGCAGAGTACGAAAAAGTAAGCTTACATCTATTGAAATATTTTTCTACTATACTTACATTACGATTCTGCTGTTATATACGTTACTTAAAAATCTAGAATTTTTTTTAAAAAATTTATTTAGTTTGCTGAAGTGTAAGTTTTCATGTTATAAATTCTCCATGCTGGCCAGTTTTTGCATATTCTAATCTGTAAAGATAAAAGTTCTGCATTTTGTTTTAAAATTACTGTATTATTCAAAGAAAATCCCTGTAAGTTTCAGTCTCTAAGGTTAAATAATAAGAAAAAAAATTATTCATGTGTTTCTGTCAAGTAAGTTAATTTGCTTATTATTTTTAAAATCAAAACCTCTTTTCATTTTGAATATTGACAGGCTTTCCGTACAATCATTTATGTCACGAATGATGCTCCTATCTTCAAACAAGTACATCCCTAAAACGTTTTTCTCTAGTGCGTCGGGAATTGTTGATGCTTTCCTAAAATGCTCATAAAAATGTATGATTTCGTCAAGCTTAATGATATGTATAAAACATTTCGTAAGAAGAAAAGAAGCATTGAGAATATTAATAAATAGGTAATCTTTAAGGCAATTTAACGGATGGTGAAAAATAACTATTAAGACTGTAATCATCTTTTGGAGGAAAAAAGAATGGAGGAAAATACTCTATAAAGAGAATTTGTTGTTGTGTAATCTTTTGCAAGTACATGCTATTGAACACGTTTGCCATTTTAAGAAAACATTGATAATAACAAAGTGAGTATCATCACTACTTAGAAAAGGTGTTTTTAAAATATATTCGTTACCAGCATCGTGCCTCATATCTGACATCCCGAGTTGCTTACCTGAGCGGTATAATCATATGGCGGCGTTCATATTTTGAGGTCACAGCAGCCAACTTGTTAAAAGTGTCTGGTGTTAAATTGTATGTGTTATTAAGTAAAGGATCAACCAAGCAGGTAGAAATTTTATACTTTTTATAGATAACGTAACGTATGCCAATAGTTTCTCCAGGAAGAACAGTCCATGGAATATTTAAGAACAAAGCAGTTCATTAAAAGGTGCAAGAATTTTTTTTTGACAAATTTAGTTAATAAGATATACTATTCTTAAATCTAAGTGTATTACATGTCATCTCATATATCGTGACAGACGTAAAATCTATTCCAATTGATGTCATATAATCCCGAAAAACATCTTGTGCCCAGGAGACCCTGGTAGCGAAAGGGTTGAATTTGTTCGAATTATTTGTTTAAATATTAGTAAACAGATCATTAGAAGTCGATTTTCATTTTTTAAAAAAATTAAAAATAAATTCTCTCCATTATAAAATGTAATTTTTTGTGTTTATTTATTTCAGTGATATATATATATTTCATTTCTAATCTTTGCTTTTATTATTTAATAGGTAATTCAACCCGAATTAAATGTGGAGCAGATTAATTTTATCGGCTGATGGCGCTAACTCCTTCGAACTGATAACGTAGGTGAGTAATTTTTTTTCTCCTATCATTCGTGTTTTGAATATTTTCTTTATTGTTTTTTATTTTTATTTCCGAATTCATCGGGTGTTTTTTTCCCCCCTTGATAGCCTTGCATTTGTGATTTATTTTTCACAATTTTAAAGAATTTACACCAGAAATGTTAAAATCATTTCAACATAATATGGGTTATATATAAAGCGTAAAGTTTTTCATTTCATATATTTATACTTTTCATTTAATTTTTGTTGAAAAAATTATTTTAGATTTGGAGAAATATCATACTTTTATGCACATGTTTTTATTGGAGTATGAATCTTATGGCTTACTTTGTTGTACCTCCTTTTACTGAGCTGGTTGATTTCGTTGTTGAGCTGTGCATGTTTAGCACAAGATTCGGGAGAATCGGATCAATTGTCAGTTTGCGTGTCCGTTTCATTATTCAGTACTAATAAAAAAAAACATTCAGAAGATCGCATTGATTTAACTTCCCACTGAAGTCTGTTTTATAGTTCAATAAAACTTACTTTTTAATTTTTACTTTTCAGAAATAAGTAATTCGTTTGTGCATTGTGTTTGCAAATTATTATCCAATAACGAAGTACTAGATATACATCATCAATAAAATAAATATGTCAGTATGTATTCTTTTGTTTTCGAGTTGTTGCGGTTTGAATCCTTCAATAAATTGGCCTTGAAAAAATAAGAATGACTCAGTTGTAAGATGTATATGAAAAATGTTTTTATTTCAAATATTTTTTCTTCATATCAATTATTCCTTTATAACTAACAAATTTTCATCAGGCAGCGGATATATGTATACTTTTACTTTTTTCTTTTCAAAATTTTCCTTGTTTTAAGCATAATTTAAATTGATTCGGAGTGTTTTTAAAACCCTAAAGAACAGCCAAATCAGTTGAAAATATCAGTTCACTTCTTTTCATAGTAGATTCATTTTTTAGCGACTTGTGTAATGTAATGATCCATGTTCTGCCATAAACAACCTCAATTATAAAAATGTTTATTGATTTTATTCTGTAGTAGCTACATCCTTTGTTGTTATTGTGAAAGACTAATGTATTTCTTTATCCTATTTTATAACATTTAACGAACTTCAGAGTTTCATAAAAACATGTAGTTTTAGATATTTTTGAAATGTTTCACTGAATGCTGATATTTTAATGGTGTAGAAGCAGTCTATAGAATAACTATGAAAGCGTTTTTCGTCAGAAAATAGTGTATATTTTCAAGTGTTATGGAATTATAGTTAAAAAAAAAATCGAAAAAAAGAAGATACTTATTTCCAATTTGGTAATAGTGTAGATTCAAAAGCTAAAATTTATCGCGAATAAAATTAAATGTTTCGTTTTAACTGAAACAAATAGTCTGCAAAATTCACTGTTGGTCTAATTTATCTTTTCTTTCTTTCTCCTCTCTCTATTCAATATGTAAATTCATTATAAAAAATATGTGCTAAGACTTTGAATGGTATACCCCTTTTGGTATTTGATTGTTATAAATATATTTAGTTCTTTCTACGCACATGTATGTTACGGATATTTCCAAGATCACATCCTGCAGTTTTATAATCCAATACAGATTTTGGTATAATTTTCTAAATGGCGAACAGTACAATCTCAATTATTTTTATTTATTTATTAAAAGGCTCTCTTTCATAGACTTAACACTGGGCTATTTATTTTTCTTAATGCTTTATTCAATTTCGGACAGCAAATCTTCTGTAGACTGTATTTTAAAATAGATGTTAAAATTTGCCCAATCTGTATAATTCTGGATGTTTCCAGAAAAGTTGCATGAAACGCGACCAGTTTTTAAAAGCATTTTTATGTATAGGGAAATCCTAATCATTTTTATAAACATTTAGTATTTACGATTCAGGTATAAATTATTTATAATTTCAATTATAAGTTTGAATTGTAGGTGAAAACTGCATTTTAAATTAATCGTCTATGCTTAATATGCGAAATATGTATAATATGAAGAATGATTGAAATTTCAAGATTTCGAATTTGCGGCCATGAAGTTTATTTGAATGTAAAAATTATTATTTCATTGCTTAAAATAATTTAAAGATTTTTCATATTCCTTTGTCGTTAGCACTCTGAAATCAGTTTTAAACTAATCAATTTTTGATTTATTTTTCGTCTTTTTGCTTCATTTTTACTAATGTGCACTTTATATATCTTTACTTCTTCTTCACTGGCACGACACAAAATCCATCATGACTCAAAATCTTTTTGCAGGTATGGCCTTGTTTGCCTTAATTATTTGGATATTTTCATATTCGTTATTTTCTCCAAAGATTTTATAAACGCCTTCGTAGTACAGGTAATGGCATGGTTTTGAAATACTTTATCAGACTCTACATGAATAAAACAATACGGTCGAAAGATTTCTTTAAATTAGGGCATTTTGAATGAAAATACAGTTAGCATGTGTATACAACTCTTATATTTCTATTAAAATGTAGACTATATGGTTGTTGATCGCTGTTTTCATTAATTCTTATCTTTTTTTTCCTTTCGTTTTTGCAGATTGGCTAAAATATTATTCATTTTTAACGCTTAATACGTTGTTACGTAACGTGTCACATTTTATGTATATATTCGTTTCTTCTTAGATTTCATCCATAATGAAAGTGGGAATGGGAGTAATTCCGTATAAACTTCGGATTTGCAGAGTTTTCTTAATTCAGTATGTCAGGAAATATAACACAAAGTATTGCATCGCTATCCTTTTTTTATTATTATTCTTTTGCTATTTTTGGCGTGTCAAATATTTATTTTATTCTTTCACAATGCATTAGTTGTATAATACAATAATAATATACTGAATTCTGAATGTTTAGCGTCAATTTAGTGGTAAATAATACATAAAATGATATAATTTTCCTCAGTATTGTGAAAAGAATTTTAAATGAAGACGCATTTCTCTACGCTCATCAACTTTTGATTTTAAATGGATTTGCATTGTATGTTCCTTGTATAATTAAGTATTAATAAAAAAAATATGCACAATTTTGAGTCTCTTTTGTGTCAATTCAAATAATATATCAAATTATGTAATTTTCCGCAGTATTGTGAAAGAAATTTTAAATTGAAGACCTTTTTGTCTGCGGAGAAAAGTAGGATCCGACTTCTTCAACGAAATGCGTTTTCTTTGCAGATGCATGGAATGCTTTTCGACAGAATCGCGTGTTCTTACTCCAGCCTTTGGCTGTTGGTTTTCCCTTCTTTGAGGCCCCCATCCGCGGGCAGGTGTCCTGGGTTGAAAAGCCATCAACTTCAGTAAAATAAAAGCCCCTGACATGGCCCCGAGTTGCATTCACTGACACCACGGCCTTGACGGGACCCTCCCGTACGGGAAACCTGTTCCTTTACAAGGCCCCTTTCCCTTTCGTAGAGGCCTCTGCCCCATCGGTTGCGAATTCACATTCTGCTTTGTTGTTTACGCTTATAGACGTTTGTCCTGCGAACTGCTTTTCTCTTGGATTTTCTTCAACATATTTATTGTTTTTTCTGCACTCAGCTGAAATATTTTTTGGTTCAAAAATGGCATGCTTTTCCATGCAGCCGTAAGTACCATTTCTTGATCTTGAATAGTCTTGTCGGAATTTTTCGGTGTGTATAAAATGTGAATGTTTCCTATTAAGTATACTTTTTAGCTGATAAAAAATTTCTAAATTTTCGTATATATTTTTCATGCATATTTGATAAACTGGCAACATTTTAAAATTATCCTTTATTTAAAAAGATGTCATCTTAAGGAAATTGTCAATACCCTTTATATATTGTCCTCTTCACAGAATTATTACGAATTCTGATTTGATTTGCACTCTGGTAATGAAAGTGAATTGTAATTTTAAGGCGATAATATTGTTTATGGATTATTTAATGCGTATGATTGATTTAAATAAAATTAATTGATTTAAATGTAATGATAATAATTACCAGGTGGTTCTTGCTTTTTATCTGTGTAATCTGTATTTTAATACCTTGTGATGCTGCTGTGAAAACAATGAATTTTTTTTTTGAAATTGATATTCATACTTTCTTGCATAACTAATTACTGTTATATCTTTTGTGCTTCTGTTATCAAGTATATTTCCTGTATCAAAGATTATGATATTCATAACTTCCGTTTTGGGCATGAATTTGCTTGCTATTTATTGTCTCTTAAATTATTAATAGGCGAAATTTGTATATATATTGAATAACATATTTCGAGTCGAAATTTATTCTCTATGGTTTCGGTTTTACTCTTTTGAAACCAATAAGTAAATAAATAAAATAAAACATAGAATCAATAATATTTATGTATACCAGATAATATTTTGAAAAGACATTGCCGTTTGAGTGGAGCGAGGGATAAATAATTTGGACACTCTTAAATTTTCTAGACATGTATTGCATGTGAATGTTTGGGGGGGGGGGGGGCGCAATATAACGGTATGTACAAATTATGAAAGAGAAATTACGTGCGACCCTATAAGATCATTTTATGAATTAAAGACTTAGTACTGAATTTCTATATTTTAATACTTAAAAAGTGAAAGAAGGCGTTTCTCCTTTTTAAAAAAAATCGCTTTGAATATGTACTTGAAACAGTGAAATATTATTTGAATACTGAATCGACATATTTCTTCAACTTTTCGATAAGTACGAATAAAAATCTTTGTATTCTTTCGGGTATAAAATTTTATTTTTAACATCGCATCAATCAATGTAGGTTCTACTACATGCATGACAAAGGAGACATTGTATTTTTTAACACATTTATTTTCGATTTCTGAAAGTTAAAAATAATGATATCCTAACATTTGCATTCGTTTCACGATAGTGCTAAGCTGGGAAATACAGTGGTTTTTTTTTTATTATGCAGACCTTCTATGATTATCAATGTTGGTGTTTACTGGGAAAGGACAACATGGATCTTAGTTGTAAGGCTGTTAAAAAAAGTCAGATTTGAATTTTCAGATTGAATAAAATTGAAAATCTGCAGTTAGTTCTGTATTTACGTTAATTGAAAGCTAAGCATAACCCACTTTCACATTCAAATTTATCGATTTATTTTCTGAAATATTTTTAATAAATATTGCTATTCTTTATAATTAAAAAAATAAACAAAATTGTGTTTAGATTTTTTTTGAGTACCTACTACTTTGATAAAATGTATTTGATGTAAATATTAGTATTAAGATATGATTTATTGATTTAATGTTTAATTATATAAACAATTCTTTTCATTTTTTAAGAAATTTAACTCTGCTTATAAATATATATATTTATTCTTATTATTGCTTATAAGTACCTGGAATATATTTCAAAAATAAAATCACTGACGATGCGTGTATATATTTATATCTTGATATCGATATTATTTGAAGAATCTTTTCATATAATTTTTAGGGTTTTTATCAGTGCAAGGAAGCTGCAATTAAGTACGCTATCCTGTGTAAACAAATTAAAGCTATTCCAAGTTGGCATTGGTTTTACCCACAATTACTGTTGGCTGTGTAAGCAGAATATCAGCTAATTAAAGAAACGCAGACAGTGGGAGATATTTTAGTAGTTTTACAAACAGAGATTCTTATGCAAAGTTTCCTTTAGGTTCAGTTTCGTAAATTCACTTTGTGAGTAAATGTTGTAGCTGTGTAAGAAATTGTCTTCGTCGTTACCAATTTCTATTTTTGTTATTTGATAATAGCGTCTGTAAAATGATACTTGTCCATTAATTTGGTTTAAGATTCCAGTTCTGCTGTTTGTGTTGAAAAATGCACTTGAGTAGAAGGTTCATGCATTATTATAATGCGAATGGCATCAATAATGTTGCTGATTATAAGATAATATCTCAAAAATGCTGCAAATTATAGGATAATCTCTGTCGTTAGAGTAATTGAGGTCACATTGTGTTTACTCAAGAAGTTCCTTAACTGCGACTCACAACCCATAGTGGAATCTCATAAAAAAGCTCATCTGAAAACTTTCTCCACTCATGAACCCTTTTCAGATGGGGTGAGGGGAAATTTTCACATCTCATTTTCCTGTGAAAAAGTTTGCCGCCCCGAATTTAGAAAATAAATGGAAAATCAAGTACTAATAATGCCAAATAGAAAGAAATTCAACTTAAACTAGTTAGTGACAGGATTTAGTGAAATATTTTAAATTAAGGTCATTTTCGTTACTATTTCTATCAAAAAATATAGAAGAGTCCCAGAAAAGAAGGCGCCGAAAGTTTTTTAGGCAATAGTATGTTCTACACTGTTCTATTTAGACCGAGGCCCACAGCTTTAGAAGGGCTAGAAATTGCGAAAACTTGCCATTGCATGATTTCCATCAGATTCCACAGTATTAATAATTATTAAGGAATACCATCTTAATTTTTAATATTTCCCCCTATTTATCATAAGGGATTTTAAATGAAATTTTCCATCATCGATTAAATTTCCATTTGCTTGCTTTATTTTCAACACATTTTTACACTTGAAAGTGTGAGTGGAAAAATTAAATTAAAACTGCGATCGTGATTTTTTTTTCTTTCTTCAGTTAAGTGGGAGACAAGAAAATAAAACTTTTTGCAGCAAAAATAGTTATTAGTTTTTAAATAAATAAATATGCATATAATATATCTGGTTGACTATTATAGTAGTGTAGTGAGTGATGCCCAAAGATTATATAGTTCACGCTCTGACTTTTTATGTAGAAGGCCTTTATATTTTAATCCCATTTACAAACATTCCTGTAATTTTTATTCAAGCATGCTTGAAAATATGCTCTTTTGTAGTATGTTTGCAGACATATATATGTTTCTGTTTCTTTTCATATATTCGTTTAGCGATACCGAACGCAATTTTTTTTTTTTTGACTTCCTGTTACACTGATATCAGAATTTCATTTTTGTCATTTTTAATGAACTATTATTCGTTAGTAAGGTTCCTTTTCATTCGGCAAAAATAGAAATTAATAGTTGAAAGTTGTATTTTATGTGTTTTGTATAATTGTAGTACTCTGCTATATATGATGTATTTTTTTTACATACGAAAATGAATAAATATTCGCACATCTTTGTCAAATCTTTCTAAATTGCAGTATTTCTCTGTGTGTGTTGTTTTGGTTTAAATGATAATAGACATTACAGATTAACTCCTTATGATACAGTTCATACGCTCCCAATTTCGATATGTGGTTTCCTGGCCTAAGTATGTCTTATGGAAGTCGGAGCATAAAAATGCTATTTAATTGGATGAAGAAAGGGATATTAAACTGATGAAAAGATAATTTTTACCAATAATTAATGCTGGAAATGTAGAAAGTAATATAATTTTTCTCTTAGTTATTAAATTATTTATAGTTCGCATTAGCTTATTAATATTTGTTTTTCTCGAAAACCAAAATGGAAAGGGCTTTAAAAAACACCACTGATTTTATCCGATTAAGTATAATGTTTTCGTGTGCATGAATTTTAAGTCGGAAATGTGTATTTCATTGATCTGGTAGTTAATTTTATCAATTGGGATACAGACGTTATGCTTATACGCATGTTTATTAAATTGCGATATAGCTTTCGTTTTCTACTTTTTAAATTGTATGCTTTGTTAGACAAATTATTATTTTTTTTTACACCGTTGTTTTTGTTTTTGCTTAAACGCGTGTAAGGGTTTGGAATTATTTATTATTTGGAAGAATGGGTTTTTTCTGATAGGATTTGTATCTTAATGAAGTAAAGGAAATTCAAATTAAACTTCTTATTATCAATTAAGTAAATTAACAAAACTTGTCGGAACAGACATATAAAACTTTTACGTGTATTGATGCATGTGTTAATAATTAAGGTTCATTTTTACTTCGGAACTAAGAAATTTGATATAATATAGCATTTTTTGGTTTTGTTTTTTGTCCTAATTTTTCGTTGAGTACGCTTTTAAAGTGAAGTACATTACCACTAAAATAAATGCATTCTGACTCAATATTTATCGCAACAGCTGAGCTATATTAGTAAAAGTAAACAGAAATATAAATGTTTATATTTAGCAAGTATTTCTTTGTGTAACTTATTCCATCTAAATTTGAAAAATTCTAAAAGATACTTAAGCATTGATTTCTTGTTGAATTCTATTATTAAGCTTTATAGTTTAATAAAACTGAAAATTAAATTTTCTGCAAATGGTAATGTGGTAATTCGCCAATTTTTTTATAGACAGTATAAAATGCGTGTCCAGAAATAGTGTTAATTGATTCAAAGTTAATTTTTAAAGGTTAAAATTTTTAGCAGCTGTCATATGTCTAATTTTTTATGACGAGATATTTTTTCCTTCTAATATTAAGCACCTCTTAATGAGCATATTTATTTATTCATTCTCAAGTCAAAACATCAAAAATATATTATAAACGAATGGTTGGATTACGATATACGATTCTGTGCGTATATATTGAAATAAATATATAGATTTTATATTTATTAGAGAACCAAATAAGATTAATGTTGTTTCATTATTAACTGCCACAGCCTTTTCAGTTTTTCTAATGATATTTTTATATGCTTAAACTTTTGCTCCACATGATTTTTGTTGCACTTATTGTTGTTTAGTTTGTTATATACCTTGAGCCAGTAACTAGGTCACTTTTTTAATCGTTTTGTTCCCATCTTATTGTTTTGTCTCTTCCTTAATAACAGACTTAAGTTGTTTGTGCGCATGTTAGATGCAATTGATATTGTCATTCTTTTGTTCTAAACGTGGTCATTATGTTTACGCACCTCAACCACACCGTCAATTACTGTGTGTCTGAACGACCATCATCGGCTAATTTCAGGATAGTTTTGTTGCATTATCGAATTCGATATGCTGTTCGATTTTGTTTTTCTGAAATTTGTTTTCGTTTTCTGAATTTTTGCATCCAAATTTATGTATATAATAATTTATCTTCGTGTTTGAGAAGAGTTTTACGATAACAAACGTTGAAGTGTTCTGTTTTATTGTTTGTATGTTATTTTCTGTAATGATTGGAAATGTAACAATTGTATCCATTTATCTTTATCTTGTGGAAAATGTTATATTTTTATATCTAAGTTTAACAAGTTGAATATACTGTAATTATTTGAAGTTAAGGGGAACAGCCAAAAATGTAAAGTGATATATTAGAAAGAATGACTAATTACATAGTACAGCATTCCACATCATGGTCTATAGTAGATTTTTGTGTTTCTTGTCTAAATAATGTAGGTGTGATAAGTTCTGGGCTGGCATTCTTGTGAACAATGTAGACATAAATAGTGTATAAATTTATACATACATAATTATGCTTATATGTTTTTTTAATTATTATTTACGGATGTATGTTATTTTTTAATGCACTCTGAAAATATTTGTCGATCCACTCTAATTTTGTGTTAAAACATGCCTTGATTTTCCATTCATCCATTTAAACATTTGTCAAAAGGGCCTTATCTAATTTCCCATCAGTGAGTTAATTACAAGCCATACTAATTTTCAAATCATACTATCGACGGATTTTTATACTGACATTAGGACCATAGAATTCTAGTTTATTCTGAACCTTGTTTTCATTAGCTTAATTTTCTACTAAAGGAAGTTATACATTTGCATGTTTGCAAAAATTTAGAAAAAATGCTGTGATTTGGAAGTTGCAAGTTAACATGTTTTTCATGATTTGCATTTCCTCAATGATTTAGAGTCTTGAAAGGGAAGAAATGCCTTTGTAATTAGTAACTTCTTGTAATGCATAAAATTTAAATCTCCGTTAGTTTTCTTCTTATTTTCTTTTAAGGAGATTCAAGCGTTCGCGATTGCATTTTTTTTGTTTTTATCGTTCATTATTCTCACGGTTGATGTCTAAATCCTGTCTGAATATAGTTTGATTTGCCTATATGATTAGGTATCCTTCTTGTGTCTTACGGCTTTATAAACATTGTAAATAAGGTATAACGAACCTGTTCATGAAAGTACTTCACATCATGCAAAATCAACTTTTTTCTCGAAAATTCATTTAAAATCGTTGTTTGTTTATAGCTTTAAGAATAAAAATACTGTAACTTTTTATTTGCATATTTCAAAAAAGTGTTATATTGCAATTTTTTTACTCTTTATAATCTTTAGTGCTGTGTTGACGTATAATATGATTCAAAATTAAGATCTGGAATTATTTTTTTTAAAGTATTTAGATAAGCCATTAGAAAATTAGATTTTATTTTATATATTATGGCATATTTTTATTTGTTCTTCCATGTTCGGTTTTTACACGATTTTTTGAGTTTTATTTTGTAACTTGAAGCTTTCAATGTTTAATCATTACTTAGTTACCGTAGTGAATTAATAAAATCTTAAAACTTTAATATGAGGCTTAAACTTATCAATTATCATATTGAGCAGTTTTTAATGGTGCAGAAAATAGCTGTTATGAAGAAACGTATTGTTAATCTTAGGTTCGTTAATTCATGTTATGCTAGATATTGTTAAATCCGATTGAATGTCTGAAAATGTCAGAGCTACATTTGGAAATGTTTCTTTAGAGCTAAAATTGAAAAATGTAAGAGACGTATAATTTCAGATAAAGCAAATTAAAGTGACATCCGGCCTTTAACAGTGACTTCTCCCTCTGTGCCTTAGTAACGAAAATTTTTAAATGTCAAGTCTTTTAATTTTAAATATTATACAATAAGCATGTTCTTTCCTAAAAGCTATCATGACTCTCTTTAAAGTATCCTCCGAATCTACATTTGTCCATTTAATACTATATGAAGAGCTATAATTTCTTGTATTCAACTTTAGTGCATTGAACTTTTTATTCTCCCCCCCCCCTCCTGTATGATTTTATACAGTAAGAAAATCAAAAATTCTTTATTATGACTGAATTAAAATGTGATATTTTAATTATATTTTTTTGAAAAAATATATCATGTATGCTGTTTATGTTCAGAATGCAAATTAAACATTCTTCTAGAGAAAAAAGCCGAAATCTTAACAAAAATTATTGACGATTTTCAATAGTAATAGTAATTCTTAATAATTAATGGAAAAGTGGTGAGTTTTTTTCAAAGAAGAGAAACACTCCAATCTTTTATCTTGTGCCCAACGGAACTTGGCTAATTCGAAAGACGGGAGCACAATAAAAATTCGGTTCATCTACAAAATCGAATAAGAAAATGGGGTCTAAAAACGAGTACAGGGAAAGAAACTAAGCTAAAAATAGAGGCAAATATATATTTTAATATTTATCATGTTTGATAAATGATACATAATAAATAAAAAGTAACTGATTTTAATAAATGAAATAATAATAATTTCAATTAAGCAAGTAAGCACTTAATCAACAAACAGTATGAGCACTTTGAAAGAAAAGTTTGAAATAAAGAGCTCAATTTACAACTCAATTGTTCAAAATTAGTTTTTAAAAAGATATTTTACCTTTCCTTCTTTTATTAGATACGAGTACATTGTGTAGCTGTTAAGTCCTCCAGTGAATTAAGGGAAAAAAGTTATTCACTTACGATCCCTGAGGGCGCATGGTACGCACATATTTAACTAACAGAAGTAACTCGGAAATAAAAATAACTTTTAGTTTTGCCTTCGAATTATAGACGATATTTTAATATTCTGTTAACAGGAAATTGAAAGTATCGAATAAAAAAATTGGAATTCCACTTTGGTCTAGTTCCATTTTATATAATATATATGTGCATAGTGGATATATGTATGTTTATATTCTTTAAGCATTTTAGATATCTTAAATATTGCTTAATATGAGATATTCAATATATCGTCTCTTCACATGCAGCAGCAGCACGTATTTCAATTTTTTGAAATTTCTAAGAGGAAGAAAATACTCATTTTTTCGCAACTAAAAGCAAAAATTTTAAAATTTTTCTTCACATCAGATAGGAACCTGTGGTCTCATTTATATCGGAAAAATTCAGAAATCGTTTTTGATTGCGAAAAATTGAGTATTTTCTTCCTCTTAGAAATTTCAAAAAATTGAGATAGATGGTGTTGCATGTTAAGAGACGATATATTTTAATTTTAAATAGGTATTTATCTAAGAATTTAAAGAATATTATCCTATCCGAACTTTGTGTGAAGATGGATCCTTAATTCTCATTTTTGTCTTTGTAACACCAAAGTTAGAAATCATTGCAGTGTCAGGAACAAGTAGGAAATACAAAATCTGTAAGTGGTGCGTTCTGATCACTACCAGGACGTATCACAAACCAATATCGTTATACGCTACACTATTAGACAAGCAGCTTTATTTAGCACTATTTAGTCAATTTTTTGTTGTCCTTGTGCCCGTATTTAACTGTGCAACTTTCTTTGAATATGGACCGAAAGGACATTTTTTCATTGCAAATTTTCCTCTCAGTTCGGTAGATTTCATATTAATAACCGTTAATTTAGTTATGCTTATCCTCTCAACATATTTCCATTGTTTATTTTATCATATGCATTCGGCATACAAATTTTTAAACAAATTTTGCACTAGTTTTATGTACCGCTGCTTACAATGAAATTTTGCTTTGTAAATTTTAAAGTGCTAACTTAATTCTATAACTGAAAACCACTGTTATGGAACCAAATCGCGATAATTATATTTTTAAATGAAGCAGGTGTTTAAATTCGATCACAACCAATTTGTAATTGCTTCATTTTTTTATTTCGATTGCTGTTCAGGTAGTCTTATAACGCGACAAATAGTCCGTAGAAGGGCGCCGGATGCTTGCTCAAGTTACAGACCCCTTTTCGTTGAAAAACAGTTTTAAACAGAAAATACGAAATTAATAATAACGAGCTATATAAATTTAATTCCTCTTTAATGCTTGGTGTACTAAATTTTCTGCCTGTTATTCAGCAAAGATAAAATTTGCATGTTAATGAAGTGCGTTTATTTATTTATTTCTGCTTAAAAGGATTAAATCTTGGTTAAACATTTAATTTTAGGACAAAGAGGATCAAGCAAAGAGGGCCGTAGGGAATTTATATTTATACAAGTTTCTTTGTAATGTTATAAAATGAATGAAATTAGAATGAAAAGTGGTAAATCATGTTGATTTTCTCAATTATTTTCACCACAGAATCACCAATAATAATTGATAAATTCAGCTTGCCTGAACTGCAATGGAATGTTTCACTGGAAAACAGTTCATTTAGAAAGGAGGTTGGTATTTTATCAAGAGAAAAATGATAATTAAAAGTGGCGAAATTTTCATCAATAACAATTTCCTTTTGTGTAATTATAGAACTGCTATTATGCAATATTATGTTAGTATCTCAAAGATTGCATCAGTCTTCATACCAGTGATGTACTTGTTTATATAAAATATAAAACAACTGCCAAGATATAAACGGAATGTGACTTAAACGCTAGTAGGCAATTTAAAGTGATCAGATGTTTTGAACTTCAATCCGGGTCGCTCTAAAACACAGTGCATAATTCAGGACACTGACTGGGAGGTCTTAGACAAAATGCAAAAAATAAATTTAAAATTATTGGAGATAATGAAATATTGTAATTTTTTTTGAAAAAGTAAGAAGAGTTAATTAAGCACAAATAGAATATTTTGCATCCAATTGATTAATCTGCATTAGCCATCTTAAAGAGACTCTATTCTGTGAAGAGTAAAAATTGGAATGGAGGATTCTTCGGAAGCCAACTATTTTTAAAATGTAAATCTTAGTTCAGATTTTTTTTAAATCTGGACTATCTGCTAATAAGTGTAAAACTGGGCAATCCAGGACGTTGAATTCAAATACGGGACACTTTTCAAACCTTAGACTTTTTTTCAAGGAGGGAAAGAATAGGAAATCGACCAGAGAGTCTGGTCACCTTAGTTAATGTTAACGAATATTGAACCATGTGAATTAATTCCAGGTAACTGTATTGTATACTTAATAATTTCCGCCTGTTATTCAGTAAATAAATAAGCCCCATGACGAAACTTTTTGCTGGACAATAGTTGCTGTTTCTTTTCATCAGTATGCAAATGGTGGCGTCCATAGTCTTTCCTCATTTCTAGTTTCATTCCTGTCAAAGTAAACTGTGCAATCCTAGCATAAAATATTGCTGGCTGGCGGTTTGTTAATACTGTAACTTTTGTTTGTTATGCTGTAGCTGAAACTGCAACGTGATGTTACACCTCATGGTTGAATTTTGTATAATCTTCTTCCAACTGAGGAAGCTATTGAGGAAGCGCTTATATATGATTTTGACAGAAAGGCATTGCAGCTTCCGATGGTAACTTTTGACTGTGTTTTAAACATTGCGCAAATGTTCCCAACCCTAAATTCTTGTATGATGAATTCATTTAGAGCCAAAACAATTCGTCAAGTTCTTAACGTTCAACTATTACATACAATCCATTTTGAATTTAAATGAGATAATGTTGAAATGGAAACTATTTTTTTTAAAATATGTTTGTGAAGTGTAGAAATGCTTCATACAAGATGGAAGAAATTAAGTCTGGAATTGTGTGGGATATATATTTGCTAACATTCTGTACTCCTTTATTCTGTTCTTATACTCATTCTTGTGGGTTTTTTTTTTTTTTTGTATCACAATAGATTAAGAAAATGTCAAATGCGTTCTGAATTTTACATATACACATAAGCAAATATGATTGTTTTGGATGTGGGCCAATCGAAATTAGACATTTTTAGTAAGTATAAATATGTGTGTTGATGGAAAGGAGAGGTCTAATAAACTTTATTTCATGTTAAAATCTTTTGTTAGTGATTTTTTTGTAATTAATTTCAACAATTATAAATTTGATTAATACATTTATATGCGAATATAATCGGCACAATAAACAACCTAATATTTTATGCATGGAGCAGCATATTTGCTGTAGTCACTATTTATTAACAAGCTAATTGGAACCTTCTTGTGTTGTACAGAAGATTCAAATAATAACATGGAAATGTTGAAATTATATCAAAGTTAGACAGGAGAACTGATCAAATGACTCAACACACTTTCTCAACTCAGAAATACCTCTACATAATATATAAATTGTTCTAATAGTGAAAGCTTTTAATTCTTAAAATAAGAAATAATTTTTTCTTTGAAGGGAAATACAACATAATTCAGAATATTTTAGACATGTTTGAAAGGTTTCTTGAAAACTTAATGGAAGTCAGTTTGATCTATGATTCTCGCATTTTCTCATTCTAGTTGTGTGAACTTTAGTGCACATAGAGGTATGGCTGAAGTTAATCGCATGCTCTGTAACTTCATTTGTTGTACACTTAAATGTCATTTTATCTGCACTGATATTTATTTATGAATTGCAATTCTCGATTTCACATACTATTTAAGTTTTTTTTTATTAGTTTGCCTGCTATAATTCTGTTGCATTTCATTGTTTTAAAAGTAATTAGTTACTATACATAGTCTTTCCATACATAAACAGTGTCGGTAATAATACAAGTTCTAGGGCAGGGGCTTCATTTTCTTGGAATTTTTGGTTGAACGCTAGTGTATTAATTTTAACGTAATTTTTCAAAATTATAAACATGTAAAGGGCAATATCATTTAGAGTAAGTTTTACATCTACTTGATTTTCTCATTTAATTTAAGTCCACCGTACATCTTCTCCAGACGGTTCTCTGTTGAATTCTTCACTGTTATTTTGGCAAAGAATTTCAGAATATAACCGAATATTTTTAGAAAATATGGAATGAAGTATGACTCGTCAGAAGTTTGCCGATTTCGGTAAATAGTTGTCAGTTTGGCTCCCTGTTTTCTGCCATTGCTATGATTAAAAGAATAGTATAAATATAATTAAAGTCTTAGAACAATTTAGCTTGTTTTGGGTGTCAGTGAGGCTGAAATTCCTTGATTTTCTATTTTGAAACTGTACTGAATTGTGCTTCAACACAGGCAAGCTAATGGCATTTCTATTATGTATACAGTGAACATCCGATATAACGAGTATAGCTTTACCAAGAATCCCGCTATTACGAATGATTTGCAACGCACCTTCAATGAGCTATTGTTAAAGATACAAAAAAGAAAAAGGAATGTGTCTATAGCGAGTAAAAAGCAAGTACGAGTAGTAATCTTTCACTATAACGTTGAAAAAAGTGTTAGGGAAAGCATATTTTTATTTCTGTCTTATCAAAAAATGTGTTGAAGAAAGAGCCAAATTAAACTTTCTTTCACCCATTTCCCTTGTTCAAAGGCATTCTTTTTTTGGTGTAGATTTTAATAACAGCAGGTCTAAATAATATAAATGAAAAAGGATAAAAGGATAACTCTTAGAAGAAACCCATCCTTACCTTAGCCATCCCGGAAAGGCTGAAAGGGTAAACATGCCAATTTTATTTTTAACATTCTTTACTGTACTTAGCGCTATTATGATTCGTTATAATGGCACAATTTTCACCGCAATTATGCATTGTCGTTATAATAGAGTTTTACTGTAGTTATTGTATTGTCAGAAAAATATAGCTATTTAAATGTTCGCCATTTAGTGAACGTTGTTCCCCCTCTCCTTATAGTGTCATGATCCTGTAGTGGAGTGGTCTCACCATGAATGTTCAGCTTTACCCTAGCTCCGCCACTGGTAGCTCATTGCATTTTTTAGTTATCGGGTTCGCATTCACACAGACGGACAAACTTCCCGCATATGAATTCGTCCAAAAATTAAGGTCTAAAGCCAGCTACCGAATTTCATCTAGCTTGTTGTGTTCTTGAGTTATCGGGTTCACAGTCATACCGACGGGCAGACACATACTTCGAAAAGTTTTTTTTTTTTTTTTTCGGGCTGGGAGAGGTCGTGGGAAACGTGGAAATCCAACAAAATCTACAGCTCGAATTTTTTGACGTTTTTGAATACATTCTTTTTGTATAGATCGTATACGAGAAAGTGAAACGTAAAACGCCTAACGCCATTAGTGAACTAATGTTCGCCATTTATTGAACGTTGTTCTCCCTCTCCTTATAGTGTCATGATCCTGTAGTAAAATATAAAACGATTCTCATGATACAAAACAAAGAACTTTGCAGATCTTGTTTGTCTATTTTACTTCTATATTTCTGTCTATACTTGCTCATTATTACTTTCTGAACTCTAATATATACATCTGTACAGTTTTAAGAGAGAAATTTTTAAATTATTTTTTGATCGAACTATTTGACTGTTAACTTCGCATTGCTGTCTCTCTGTCTTCTGTATTGCTGTTGGGCAGTTTCATTTCGTGAAAAGTCTTTTCTGTCCCATTGGTGAATGACAGTGCTACTTTTTAAAAATGGATTATAAGCATAATTTTCTGATGGTATCAAAATCAACAGAAACCATTTAGATGAGTTTTTCCATCATCTCATCAATGAGATTTCTATAGAATTCCTCCATTTTGCCAATTTCCTTTTTTACATTCTAAGATGCCTTTTCAGTAAAGAACGCCATATTCTTTTTGAAAAATGCTATACATAAGATTTCCAAGTTTAGCAGAAATTTAACTCTAATTAAAGAGCTCTTCACCAATCGACGATGCTTTCTTATAAAATAAATTGAAATATTGACTTTAATGACTCTTAATTGCTAATGAGCAAGCTTCGCACTTTTTTTTTAATTGCATGGTATAGTTAGTTGAGTTCTTGTAAAGCACATGATTATTTTCCTTCTGTTCAGAAGATAATTTGCAGCATAATCTTAAATTTCCAGTCCTTATTATTAAATAATTCAAGGCTAAGTTAATATTTTTTGGGGGTGTTAATATTGTGTTGGAAACTTTGAAATCAGTTTATGGACGTAAGGTCTGAATTATGAAAATCTATTCTCTTAATTTTTTAAACTTAAAATTGTCTCCAACATTATCAGTCTTAAAATTACAAAAAACAGAAAAACTTATATGTACAGTAAAGCACTGTTTATACGTTTCTCATTTATTCGTCGTTTCATCACAGTCCTGATTCATTCGTACGCATTGTAATGATAAATTATATAGTTTCGGTTATAAGTCTTTTCATTTATACGTCGTTTTACGTCTGTCCCTTGAAAGACGTATAAACGGTGTTTTATATCCTCTTTATTTTAGATTTCGAACAATTGTGTAATATGTGGCTTATAATTATTTTAAATTGATTTCTAATGCACTAAGACAAAATACTCTGTGTTTTAAATCATTTATATGTGATTTATTTTTACGTATAATTTTCTTGTCCTACTATGTTTCTTTGATAAAGTTCATTAACTTCTATTTTTTTTCTTTACAATATCTATTAACATCAGAATGTACTTTTCGTATGTTAAATACTAAAATACTTAACTTCATTTCTTCAAAACTAGAGATATTTTTTCATGCCTTATCTATTGGACTTTTAAGGTAATTTGCGCAGCTCTCTATACTAAGAAATGTTTTTACTGATAAAAATGCCAAAAACAAGCAATGAAACCACCGCATACAAAACTCATTAGATGGGTTTTATCCCCTGTATGCACAGGTCATACGGACCATATCACAAAAATTATGCGGATTTTTAAAAATTGAAAATACAAAAGTTTTAACTTGTATCTTACAAAAGTAAGTTTCAGCAAGAATTATTGTTGTTACAGTGTCAAGAGTATGTATGCATGTAATGTAACTCATCTTGACGCACTGTAATTTTGTCTGAAAATGCAACACCATATATATTTAGTTATTTCAAAAGTTCAGATACAGTTTTGCTCTAGCCCCGATTCATTCCTACTCGCTTCAATTTTTAAAGACTTCGCAGGTATTCGATAGTGCGTCGCTTCAAACCATAGGGGAAAAAATTATCAATAAATTCATTTCACAGTGTTTTGGAATCCAAAATCAAACGTCGAGACTTACAGAATTTTTTTCGAATCAAATTAAAAATTTGAGTATATCCTTTCCTTTTTCCCCTTAAAAAAACGAAAAATCAAAAAGGACTATTGTAATAATCATTTTAATTTCTGTCTATTGTAATAAAATATTGCCGTATATCCAATAATGAGAATTACGTTTTGTTACATATTCTGTGAAAAAAGTTGAAAAAAGAAAACATTCTGCATTGGTACTCAAGAAGGGATATTGCAATAAGAGGGCTATAATTTATCATTATGTGTTTTCGCATTATTTAAAAAAGTTGGACTTCTTGAAATTTGAAAGTATTTTAAAATTCTATTTATATTGTCTGAGATTTTAAGTATAGTAATATAGTAAAATGATGCTTAAATTCTCATTATATAAAAAATAGACCTACACCATTATATTGTGTGGCTAAAATAAAGTAGTCGATCACATTTTGAACAAAGAATCTATAGTATGTCCTTTTGGAAAGATCTATTGAACGACTTACTAGAGAAGTTTTCAGTATTAATACAGTCTGTCGCAGGTATCTGTTTCGATACTGCGGGACGATTGAATGTCTATTGTGGTGAGCTCTGAATACATTATAATTAATTTCTGTGTTCTCTTAATGATTTATATGCTGATTTGTTATGTTCAGTTTATTGCAAATCCTAAATCAAGACAAGTCAGTAACTTCCTTACGCCTGCTCCGTTTTTCACAGGAATTATCGATGATTTAGTGCCATTACGCTCATCCTCCCTAGGCGGTACCTAGTGTGTATTTTGTGACTGTGGTTAGGGGCAGCAGAAATTTTGAAATTTGGATCAACTCAGTATGTTAGTTCTCTTCTCATTTGTATGTTTTTGTGATTGTACAAGCACGCGTGTTTATAGCGACATGGAATTTATAAATGTTTAACTTGATCTATACGTGCGAATAATTCTGTATCATTTGATTGCAGTCATGAACTTTTCAACTTATAATACAAGAATTACGGCTTCCACGGCTTTTGTGAAGTTTGAAAGATTCAAAATCGTACTGCATGTTCGTTTCCCCCGTTATATTTATTTATTAAATATTCTTGAATTGATGCATTGAAGTCCAAAATATGCGTCATGCTTGTTCTGCTCTGTTAATTTGGCGATTCCATTGCTTATGCTGTGAACCCTTAAAAGCCACTTAAACATGCACTTCCCATTTACGTTCATAAAACATGCCGAGTTATGCGAGTCCATGCTATATAATAGAAAGAAATGTTACAGAAGAGGGGGTTTAGATTCCTAAAATTTAAAAAAAAAAAAAAAAAAAAACATGCTATTATATTTTTATAGTAAGAGGAACCTGTCTATTAAAGCAATTTTTACAGATTATATGAAATAATATGTATTAAAAAATATTTTCCTCTTTATTACAACTTGACACCATTAGTATTAGCACCTTCAGTATTACCTTGGCTTCTCTTTGTCTTTTTTAATAGGGAATTTTAGATTGCGTATTAGCTGAGGTATTATTTATAAATTTCGTCATATGGTACTTAGTGCTTCTTTATTAACTTAGTACTTCTTTCAATAGAAGAATCTTCTTTTAAGAAATTTAACTTCAACGCAAAGTCTAGGCATTTTTTTACGCTTTTTGGAGTAAAATATTTAACGTTTGTTTTCACTTGTGCAATCGTGCCTTGAATTACATTGGTACATTCCAGGTGTTATTTTTATCACTTTGCTTCCTCATTTATTCTTTCTTTAAATGACCTTATTTCGCTCCATATTTTTCGGAGATATCCTTAATTCTTGAGCCATGTTGATGATACCGTGTTCTACAGGGGAGTTTACCATAAAATTCTCGTTTCGTGCTTGAGCTAAATCATTTTATGCGGGGGTTACCTGTATTTGCTTTTGCATCACTTTTAGATGTAAAAATGATCAGGAGTAATTGTAATCCGTAATATGCGGAATTTAGCATTTTTAACATTCTGTAATTCGGAATTTCGCGATTTGTTTTGTTACTGACAAAAAGACCATTCAGATATTAATTATATGGATGATCGAATGCGGAACATTCTCGAACATTGAGAGCAAACAGTGAAATATTACTTATTCTCATTAACAGGCGCGTCGGATATCCTTCTTGGAATCCTACTGAGAAAGGCTTTAGAGATAATTTATTGAATAACTGGACATCTCACCGAAATTCTTTGTGTTTCATGAATATTCCTGCAGTTACGCATCTCCAGTGCCTACTAATCTATTGCCGGAAGAGATAGGTAAAAAAAGATATTATCTGCAATCAAAATGTCTCTGATCACACTGAACTGTCAAATGTTAAAGAAAATATATATATAAAAGCTTCAATTCTTAGATTGGAAACTTTTAAAAAATTAAATTACTGTTTTAAAATGCTAAGCAGCCAGAATGGTATGTTACTACTTTAGGAAATTATATAAATTTTTTTACTTAGTTTTACCTTTTTCTTCGCTAATGAAACTTTTAGGTAATATGTTTTTACATCTGGAAATATGTACGCGTTTGTGGAAGTGATGTCGAATTTTTACACCACCATAATTTTCCGAATTTTTGAAATGAAATTGCAACCAATCACCTCTAAAAAATGTTTTGTTTTCTTAGCTTTCTAATGCGCCATATGTTTGAAGTTGGAGTTTATATGTGTTATTCACTGAAGACATATTTTTGAATGATCTTTGTCAATCTATTCGAAAAGCAAGATTATGGTGCAAGAAATCGTAGCAAAAATGTTAATAACTGCAATTTCTTTTAACATTTGTAGAGTATCGTACACTTTTACATACTGTTTCATAAATTGGCTGTCGCTTTTTTAACAAATAAGTTTTATTTGTCCCTTATTTTCACCGCACATTTGTAAAATGTGATAGAAGTTTATAAATTTGTAAAATTGCCTTCTGGCTTTAAGCGAGGATGTTGTTCAGTTATAGAAATTAGCAGCTTACCATCAAAGCTCTGTCTGTTTTATTCTGAAGGTTCATCTTTACAGTTTGTGTAAACAGAAACCCCACCAAATCCTCCTTTCTTTTTGTTTAGCCAGTTCTTTTATGCAAGCTTGAACCATCTGGCTGCTTATCCTACGATTTCCGCTTGTTGGAAGCAAGTTCATTTTCTGCTGCATCCTGCGATATTCGCAAGCTAATGGGTTTACTTAGTACTTTTAAAACGTTGAGTCATATTATACTAATAAAGCTTTGCATGTAAATTACGATTCGCTTGGTTCGACGGAACATGTTTCCAGATGTTGCGTCTAAATAGTAATTCAAAAAAAGTCGGCAGTCAGAGGGATTAATCGTTCTTTGCACCCCCTGATTTCTTAGGATTCTGCATAACTCTTGACATTTTTTACCTTTAATTTAAATGTTGCGAATCATCGGCAGATTAAACCATGAATTATCAGTATAAGACGTATCCAAAATATTAAAATTTAATTATCTTCGGTTTTCGACGTTTTGTCAAATGTCATTTTTTTAAATTTTAGTTTTATGAAAACGACTTCAATCTCTTAGGAAAGGTATACAGCATAAAAAAACAGAAGGTGCATATTTGGTTTACGACTTCTGAATAAAGAGAACTTGCCTAAGTGTGTTGTCTTATAACATTTTTAGTGTATTGAAGCCTTAATAATAAGGGCAGTCATTTTGTGATGATGTATCAAGAAGTAGGAAATGATCAACGATATAACTTTGTGAAATCTACATAAGCCTATTTACTCCTTTCATTTTGTATGACCTAAATGTTTTTATATAAATGTCAATTTAGACGAGTCTGTCTCTGTCTGATGAACAAATTTCTGCTCTACATTAATAATTCAAAAACTTTTATTTTTTATGTTAGCATACGCACCAAATAAGAGAGCCTTTCTTTTTATTTCCATTCAATGGCGCCTCCACGAAGCAAAACTAACCACAAAATACTTGCAATTGCGAATGCTAAGAGAACTTTTTTATTGTGTGCTATGAGGATATTAATTTTCTCTATTACATGTAATAAATAAGACATCAGTACTAAAATGGTACAGAAATTTATTTTTCTTCAAAACTTAAATATATGAAGTTTTACTGTGGTATAATAACAATTCCTCATTTTGTATTCCTTTGAAGCTCATTTCTATGACTCGCACGTTTAAAATAATGCGATGTGTGTAGTTTAAAATAACGCAAATGTCAGTTCCCTTGGTAAAGGATTAGAGAAGAAAAACTGACAAAGTAAAACATTTAGATTTTCAGCATTTGTAACAAAAACACAAATAAATATTAGATACATGATGAATATTGAAAGCATTGTTCGAATATTTAATAACCTTTTATTTTAGTTTTAATTACGATATTTACTATCCGAAAAGTGTATTGTTGTTGGAATACGTTGGTTGTCTCTGAATTGGTTCCGGAACACACCGAAACGCCGTTCCGGCACTGCCCCCCCCCCCCCCCGCCCGGAAAACAAATAAGAAAAAGTTGTATAAACCTCCTTAAAAACAATGCAATTTTTGTCATCCAGGTTAGAGCGTTCCGCCATTGCTTAATTTGCAACTATACCACAGGATGAAATTAATTTCTTCATATCAACTGTAAAAGATACAGCTGGTACTAATATTTTCAGATAGTTTGCCGGCGCCCCAGGATGCCAAAATGGTCCATCACTTATCTGGAGAAAACCATTATTGGGAACCACAGTTCTTATATTGCAATGTAGGTTAACTTAAATGCTATAAGATAAGTTGTCTTTGCTTATATTCTTTGCATACGTTATTATAGTTTATCCTTTCGCATTTTCTTGACTTTCTCTTTGTTTGCCACAAAGATACAGAAAGAAATTTAATGAGGATCCCCTGTAACCTTCTTGAATTAAAACATTTCTAAAAGGCAACAGTAATTAAAAAAGATCATTAATTCAGTGATATGCATTGCCCTAACATTTCCAAAAAAGTATCACATGGAAATTCTCTTACTTCTCAACTTCAGTATTTTCAAGCAAATTAAATGCATATCAAACCGGTTTTTTTTCAACAATGATACAAAAAGCATTGCACTAATATTTATAAACCACTCAATATATAGTTAACCTTTTCAGGTACGAATATTTAAAAGTAATAAAAAGATTATTTAATTTTGTGGTTGGTTTAGATTTTATTCGTTTCATATCGGCCAAAGTTGGATGAACTATAAACAAATTAGGGGTGATGGAGGTACACAAACATACAATCACAAATTATGTCCATATACAATGCCTACATGGCTTTGAACGTAAATGGTAAATTAAGATTTCGTACATTCAAAAACTTGTCGGTTCTTTTCATATTTCGCATATGTGAGGAGTTCGTCTTAGATAGTTTTGTCATTATACCTTGGAAGAATTTTGAGCCCATTTTTCTTCGACAATGGACTACAATTATACAGGGGCCTAGTTCAATTTCAAGAACGATTTGACTATTGATCTCACTTTCTGAAACACATCTCCCATTTTTCGAACGGTGAAATTGAATGCTCTCATCAGTCTGGTCAGTCTTCCTCAATCGTAACGATCCGCCTGGTTCGATTACATCCGTGTCTAATATTTCCAAATCTTCAGTATCTGAGCGCTTTCGTTATTTTATCTTTCTGTACGAATTCGCATCCTTTCTTACTTCTATCGTAATCTGGAACAAACAAGTTAGAAAAGTTATTTATTGCACAAAGCTTGTAGTCAAGCACACAGTTATGATTAAAGTACTACTCGAAACGATGACTGTTCAACATACGTGTACATTTATGACTTCTGATTAATTAAAAAAATATTACAAACTGCGTTTTGAAATTGATACAATCATTGCAACTGACTATATTTTATAACCTTGACCTTAAATAAAAGTCATTGTGGGTATGTATGTATGTTCCACATCTCCTAAACCACGGCACTGATTTCAACCAAACTTTGCACACTTATTAATTAAGACAAGGGGAATATTACTATCAACTTTTCAAAGTGCAAATGTTAATTATTCAGTCAGTTAATTAGAAATTAACCGAAACCGTTTTTCCGCAGTAACTTCGGAGCAAATTATCCCTCAAAAATTATGTTTATACTATCTAAAAGTTCAAATTTTTACCTTCTCAATGATACCAATTTTATGTCTGTGTCATTTTTTCTTCAATTTTTATTAATTTTTCAAAATTTATTTAATTGTTAATTACCTGCAGACGATTTTGGAAAAAAGCAAATTTATAGCTACTCCGTTGCTAGGCGGCGCACAGTGGAGTATTTGTCGCAAAATCCTGGCCAAAAATACTGTTCATCCTTTTAAAAGTTAAAATCATTGCTGTTGACTTTTGATTAATAAATACACTTAAATAAACTCATAAACACAGAAAAGAGTTTTTTTTAAATAAATATAAAATACAAAGTTTACTTAACTCTTTACTGCTTATAAGAGGAAAGTAAATGTTGATAGATTTGTTTTACTTTTATGTAATTTTTAATTAAATAGGTTAATGTTATATTATCTATAAAATTTTAGTTATTGATATAAATATATTTTTTTTATATATAATGCATATTTACATTTAGAGTTTGCCAAATTTAAGGCATTGCAATATATATATATTTACATGTTTTCCAGTTCCTAGGATAGAATAGCGGTTTTAATGTTATTCCTTAGAGCTCTGTTCTTCGTTTTCATCATTCTCATTTTGATGTTTATTAGAAGGACTGCCCTCAGACTTTTCTTGAAGAAGTTGTAGTGTTTCGCTAATAGAAAGTATTTCACTTGGTCTTTGCCAAGCCCAGATCATAAATGAATCACTGCTTAAAAGAAACTTATTCAATTAACTTTTTTAACTTTTGAAATTTTTTATTATGTGGAAAATAAATATATTCGAATGAATATATAATTTAAAACAAAGGTCTTACCTTTATTTGACATATAAAAATGATTTAACTTTAAACCATCAGTTTATATAGCCACAAAAAAATATATTTAAACGCTACAGTAAAGCTGAAATGTGATAAAAACTACATTCACTAATGAAGAAATCTGTTTTTCAACTGGGGCTAGGAGCTAAAGGATATGATTCATGTTCCTGAAATGAACGTAGATCGACGCATCAATTAGTCAGCTATTATAATATACCATTTTTTTACAATTGTTGAGTACATTTGAAAAATTGGACTTTTGGCCAGGATTTTGGTACAAATACTCCAATGTGCGGCGGTTGGATTATAACTAATATACCGTTATTTCTCAAATTTTTACTTATTTTTATCAATATGTTTTATATAAGGCGAGAGAGATCGTCATCAACTTTTAAAAGCCCTAATCTTATTAAAATTTCAGTTAATTGGAAATTAAGCAAGATATGGCATTTTCCGTGATATTTTTCGAAAATATGTATTATGTCAAAAAACTATTTTTACACATATTTAAAGTTTAACAAAATTATCTTTTCATGATACAAGTTTAATTTCCATTCAATTCGCTGCCCTCATTAAAAAAAATCTTCACAAATTAAATTGTGTTTAAAATTAACAATTTGTAACACTGAAGAACTGTTGCTATCTCACATTAGAAGAATTCTGGAAGAAGAATAATGTTATTATTTTTCTATTCATATTTATTTGAACGCTTTTTCTTAGTTAAAAATTTACTATGTAATTAATTATTCCAAAACATCCGTTAAAATCTTATACTGCAAGATTTATGAATAAAATTTGAAGTACCTATGCAACAAATATTTATAATTTATGGAGAAAATTAGCTATCGGCGGTTTAAAAATCGTCTGGTTTAATTGATATTCTAATTTTAATTATAAAACGTTTCAGAAGATAAAACAATTTGGGGTATTGTCATTTTCTATACAAAAGTAGTTTTTAACATCAAAAATATTAGACATGAAAGTATTTTAATCCCGAGAAACGCCGGGCGTAACAGCTAGTTTTATTTATAAAACTTAACGTTACTCTTCAAATAATCAAAAACTTTTAACACATCAAAGACAGCGTTACAATATTTATGAAGTAGTGACTTTCAAGTAGAATAAAATATTAACAAAACTGTCATGCGACGAGTTTTTTGTTTTTATTGTTAAGAGATTCTGTTCTCCAACGGATTTTATTTTATTTTTTACTGATGAGTAATTTTAATTAAAAATTTTTTTTAAAAAAAAGCTAAACTTTCACTTATGTCACTGATGAAAATAATTAATTTCTTCATTGCAATTCTATTTCCTCAAATCTTATTTCTTCTTGTTTTAATTTTATTTAACAACATACCATTTTTGAAGTGGGGCCGGTTTCATCCAACTGTCCCCATTGAGGTTATCCTGTATATATGATTTAAATAATTTCATCTGTTTGTTTTCGATGTTGCAGTTCTATGTGACATTTCAGATGCATTACTATTTCAGCATCTTTAAAATAGTCACGTGCCCTTAAATGTTGAAATATACGTCTTAATTCTCGCGTAGCGTTTTCAATCAATGAATCCATCCAGAAAAAATATTCTCAATTATTACATTGCAACTACTATTCTTTCTTCCAAACTAACGTTAATAATATTTCCTTCATCTAGGAATATTTTTAAAATAGGAATATATTTAGACAAGAAAAAGGTAATGGATAAGATGAAATTCGTTTAAAATTTTATGATGATTTTTCTAAGCTGTAAAATACCAATTTAAAAAACTGACTTAAACCTGAGCGAACAATCTAGTTTATTGTGCAGAGGTGCATTTTCTCTTACCGTACCTTTTTTTAGTTTCTTCAGAACATAGTCGAAAGCTGTGCAAGTGGGAATAAGTCGGAATACTGTCAGATTCACTAATCATATTAAGTACGACCCATTAAATTGCCAAATTTTCCCTGTATCTTACCATGTTAGATGCTTTTTGAATTGTCTATGCAGTAAAACCCCGGGTTATCCGAAATGCCTATGAAATCGCAAATTAAAAAATAACACGTACTGTACTGCACGGAAATCATCACGAAGCCGAGACTTTTTTGCAACTATATCCCCACATGTGCATTAATAATATTATTTACGATATTGTTTAACTAACTGTGTCTGTCAGGGACATTGCGCGCGACAGAGGGGGTCTGCCATTAATAAAGAATATAAGTGTAGCTTGCAAAGAGAGTTTTGAATTCGCTTTATTCTCAAAACATTTCAGAATTACATGCAGTAATTAGATACAAAATAGTAATAGATGTTCATGGCTTAACTGAAAAAATCGTTATCCGAAACATCTTTAGTTCGGTTAACCGGGGTTGTACTGCACTTGATTGTTATTTATGTCCTCTTCCATTTACGATTGTGATTAATGCTGTATTCAAAATCATAAATCATCATATATGACGAGATGCCTAGATTTTTTCTTATTTGTGAACATATATTTTTATTTTCTTTTAGGCCCATCCGTTCTCGTTTTTGGTAAGTGCCTCCGTCGTACCTGAGAACACAGATTGATGCGATCGTGAACGAGGTAAAAAATATTTTTTCCTCTCTGTTTCTGTTACTTCTTTGTACTTCAATCTGCTGATTAGAAATCTTATGGTGCTTTTCTTTCGTTTCGTAATCTTGGATTGCTCTACCAGCAGCCCTAAAAACACTTTCGTTTATGTAATATTAAAGTTAGTTTGATTTTTTTTTTAAATGCATTTATTGGTCAAACAAAAAGTAGTTTATATTGAGAGAAATTTCTTTCTGTTCACATTCATTTAGTATAACAATAGTTATATAACGTTAAACACTACTTTTTAAAAAATTATTCTGTTTGTAGTAACTGTATTGTTGCATAAAGTACACACATTCTTATACTCTCTGAGAATCATTAACTTTTTGATGAGCAAACACTGATTTTCAGAGTTTTTCTGGTTAATTTTACATATAAATAATATACTTGAATTTAAAAACTTGTAGCTTTTAAAGAACATAGAAAGAAAGCTATTGATAGCAAAAATTGAAATTCGGGTTAGTTTGAAAGTCATTAAACATTAGCTGTTAATAATGCAATTTAAATGGGGGGGGGGGAAGTCTAGTTTTGCCTTTTCATTCATTTTTAATAAACTTTTCATTATTGCACTTTACATTAAAACTTCGATTAACCGTTAGTTTCCTTTATCCGACATTGTCTAAAAAGTAAAAATAACGTAGGTTTGTAGCATAATACATTTCAGTACATTACTACTTTTATACTGAAGTTTTTACTGATCATATTGTAAAATTAAATGCAGCATTCACTTTTAAAGGATTTTATTCTCATTTTCTTTCTAAGCCAGCAGTGAAATCACATTATTGTACAGATGCCTGTATACTTCACAGCCCTGGTCCAGATGGTGCCGGTTAATCGAAGTTTTACTGTATTTACGAAGTGACATTGCAACTTCATATTTTAAGAGTGCACGTCTTACTAAAAGTTTGAAAATTTAATTCCTGGCGGAGCGTTTACTGTTCAATACAACTTTTTATGTAGTGTATCAGATGCAAGGTATGTTATATACAGGGTTCGTACTCCTCCTGAAAAACTCCTGAAAATTGTGTTTTTTATCCTGATATTTCTTTTTGTCTCCTGAAAAATTACAATCGAAGAGCAAAAGATATGATAAAACATAAAAATATGACGTTTCCATTTTTCCTTATTGATAGAAAGTCGCTGGAATCCGGAATTCTTACTTCTGACCTTACTTAGTGCCGAAAGAGTCGATCGCACATGTTCCGAATCGCCGCAATCGGAAAGATGGCAGAATTGATATTTAGTATACTTTTTTCCCAATTTTATAAAAATTGTCCACACTACCCCCTTCTCCCCTACAATTGATTTTTTTTTTTCTCGTTATCTCCTGAATTTTCTGTACTGTACTCCTGAAAAAATCCTTAGAAACTCCTGAATTTTACTATCATATATACAGTATGAACCCTGTATATAGGATGCACTGTAATGTATCTGTATTGAAGCATTTCAGAAATTAGAATATTAAATTTGTATTTCATAAATGTAACTCGATTCTATTACTATTATTATTCATAAACCGTTTTGATTTTGGTACATTATATATCACAGTATTCATTAAGCAATGGTTCTTACTCTTCTTTAAAAAAATTTATTTCATGGAAGGAGTCTTACGGTTTTATAGAGTTTAAAAGCTTCGATTCTGGGTTAATTAAATGTTGATTTCTGCTGAAATATCAATATGTATAATTAGAATATTGATTAATGTAAGATATAGATCGAACGATTTTATTTTTTAAAAAAAATGGAGTCTGTTTGTGCGTGTAAAAGATCCATTTAAACAGTATCCCTGTACAAGATAAAGATAAAAAAAAGTAAAGACATTAAATATTTACAAGCGATCAATGTTTTAATGATGATTTTCTAAATTTCGTCTGCCAGTTGTGTAAGGGATATGAAATTTTCTTTTGGAGTTGGTGCATTGTTTAGACGCTAAAAGTTGAGCTCTATAAAGTAATGAAAATGTTTATTAAAAAATCTTTCACATAATTTTAGTTTTTGTCCACCTATCATAAAAAAAAAATTAAGTTTAATAGTAAATATAATGAGTGTAATAATACTTTTTAATACTTATGTGTTTTGAATTGATAGAAAATAGTTCTCAACAAATTTCCTCTGCGTATTATTCAGTTTGTAGCTTGATTATTTATTTCTTATCTCATGGAGGGCAACAGACTATTGGCACGCTCTACTTCTGGGTCGTAAAACTTATTTCATTTGTTGATGCTTAATCGACTGAAAACACTTCTCAATTCCATCTATAAAAGAAAAGTTTTTTGTCTCTTAAATGCGCATCGAAGAAAGGAAATGTAGAAATGGGATTTTTTTTTTAATTCGGTTAAATGTACTTATATGTGATAAGTTTTTATTACATTTCAAATGCAAATATCTTTCTTCCTGACTTCATGGCAAAAACGTTCACTGTCCCAAAATTCATCCTTAGGACCCCACTTAGGGTCAGGATTTGTATTTTAATAAGCCCTGTTTTTCTTGAATCAACTGTGCACTGTAAACTTAACATTAGCCATAGCAAATATATATATACCCTAAATTCAATATAGCAATTGAAAGAATTCAAGTCTGCCCAAATGTCTGCTTTTTTTAAAAACTCCTATTTGCATTTTTGCACCGTCCCCGATTTCCATCCAAGAAGAATAAAAGACTCAGAGAAAAGAAGGGAGAAAAAATATAAAAAAAGGATGATTCCGGCGGTATAAAATAAAAACTGAAAGTTTCAGTAGCCTCCGCATAGATGTCAAGTGTGTGTGTGTCCGCCGTAATATTCTTCCAGAGAAACATTCTACCGTAGCTCTTTCCCCCTTAGCCCTGCTTAGATTTTTCCCGTTTTTCTTTCTTTTCTTTATTGCTTTTATTATTTCTATTTTATTTCCAGGGATCTCTTATCTTCGTAGTGGTGTGCGTCATGCAGAAGCCGCTTATTATGTACAATGGTACTTTTCGTCCGAAGCGTTCTCTTCTTGATCGCTGTAGCTTTACCTTCCTCTCCCCCCTCCTTCCCTGTCTCTTTCACGGGGTACTTTTTTTTTTTTTATCTCACCTATATTTTCTTGCTGTGGCCACGTGTGAGAAAAGTTTTGTTCATTTTTATTATTATTGCAACGGGAGTGCAACAGGTGGAAATTGATTCGCCTTGCTTTGGTAGGTTGGTGTTATTTGGGAGGGTTGTGTCTTATTTGATTGTTCTTTTCCAGTGCGGCATTTGTTTTCGACGACAAATTGTCTTGAGTCTTGTAGGTTTTAGGGATCTTTGTAATTGTTGATGTCTCATCTGTTTTAAAAGCCCATAAATCACGGTTTAAATCTCCCGTAATTGTACAGACTTGTATAAAAGTAGTTCCTTGGAATTGTCTTTTTTTTCATTCTGTTTTTTATGGTAACTAATGAAATAAATTTTGACGAATTTTTTAAAATTCACTCTACATAGACACCTCATATTGCAGAAATTTCATACAGAATGCAATGCAGCTCAAATTTATTTCTTGGATTAAAAAAATAAATTGCTTAAGTATATTCTAAAAGAAGCATCCACTATATGATATTTTCTGTGAAATCTAAATATTCTTTTGTTGATTCACTAAGAAGTGCCTGAAAAGGAATGACGATCGTTAATTTGTTTTGTAAAAAATATTTGAAATTTTTTGAGTAGAAGTAGTATTTTTCCGCAGTTGA
>BGPR01000423.1:484052-503707 GCA_013235015.1 Araneus ventricosus | reverse complement strand
ATTTTTTTACTTAATGGATGATCGTTTCTGTGCTGATGTAATCAGCATTTGACCCTTGATTGCGTAATTGGTTATTTTCTTTTTTAAAAAATGGGAATCCTGGAATTTCCGAGTAATGACTTACTGTCATTTTATCTCTTTGATTTATTCTAATCTATATTCCGGGAGAGAAAATGTTCGGTGCACTATTGTCTTGTCTTACATTTACTTTTTAATTCAGATTTAACTTTGAATGGTGGACCCGAAACCTTAATTTTAACTTTCGAATAATCTTCTTTATTCCGTAAAAAAAATTATTAATGCAAGTCAAAACAGTAATAATGAACGAGGAATCTTATTTTTGAGCAGCGCTGAGGTGAATGAATTTAAATCAGGGCCTCTTAATTTTTTTTTCTACTCGCGACCGCATTTTGGCGATAAATATTTTTCCACAATCCCAGTATTAAAAATAAATTATAAAAGGAAAGTGTAAAAAAGAATAAAATAATTTTTTTGTAACCTTTTAAGACAAAATGGTTTCTTAACAGTTTTTGCTTACAAACAAGATTCTGAAATAACTCACTGCGAAACTTTTCGCGACCTCAGTATCTTTCTGTGTACTAGAGTCGCGACCCAAAATTTAAGAAGCCCTGTTTTAAAATCATGTAAAAGAGACATCAAGAAAAGAGACATTTTGAAATTAAATTTTTATATTCTAATTCTAGGGTAAACAGAGTTGTTCATTCAGTTTTAAATTTCGTCGCTTAACAAGCAACACCTCCTATCTCACTTTTTTGAAGTTTTAAAGAGGAAAGAAAAACGGAATTTTTCACAACCAATAACGAATATTTCTAAATTTTTTTCACATCTGATATGAACATGAGACTGCAGATGCCAGATGTTGTAATTTAAAGTGGTTATTTAGAATTTTAATATGATAGCATTTTAAATTATTTTGTATAGCATCTTTGATCTGTTATATTGAGAATAATGAGAAAAAGAAGAAAAGTTATGTGTATTGACAATGTGTGAGGCGTTCGATTACTGAACGCACAGCCCGAAATGTACGGACATTGCTATAAAGGAAGTAACATGACATTCAAAACATGAAGTTTTGGTTTGTCGCGGAGGGATAGTAATGGGACTTTTCCTGTTCTCTATATATGGCAGCAGTTCACGCGAGCCAAGTTTTAATCCATATTTTAAAGTTAAAATGCATGAATATATGCAGAAAGCGACTGAATACTTTGAGAGCTTTACCTTGCTGTGGTAAAATAATGAAATACTTATGTCATTGTTAAGTGAAGTCAAAAGAAATTATCTTCTGACACCTACAAATCCAAGACAATAGTTATTTTCTTACCGGAAGGGATACTTCTGTTATTTTAAAGAATTCAAATACTAAAGGTTTCCTTCTTGTCTGCAATTCCTGTCTTGTAAGTTTTGTAGTAATTTTAGATATATTTGTTTCAGGTATTGTGTGGATATGAAGACTGAAAATTGAGGACGTAAAAGCATTAATCATTTTAATTTATGTTTCTTTCTTGCAAAAGCAATGATTAAGCTCAGTTACAAATTTTTTTCTGCTCTATAAATTTACGAATTCCATTTCTTTTTTTTCAAATAAAGTTCACTTACATGTTTGAAAAAGATAACAGAAATATTCTTTGTAACAACAGCAATACGTAACTGAACGAAGTAACAGGTTGAAATGAGAACAGTTAACAAATAACGCTCTTAAAATGATTAATTACGTGTTGAAATTGTAATTTGCGTAGCTTCTTAATTGTTGTGTTGTGAGTTCTGATTGAGCAGTAGACTAAACAGACGTTCTGGTATTCGGGCAGAATTGCCCAATACTTCAGAGCATGCCTAATGTTCACACATAATACGCGAGCAGGATTCACAAAACAACTGTCGCTAATTATGTCGCGAACAATTATTATAACCATGCTTGATAGTAGCAAGCTCGTGGCTTTAATTATAATCGCAGAGTTGGAGCTTTCGAAACAAAACGGAGCGCCCAAATAAAACTCGAGATTACATTGTCCATTATTAAGTGCCACCCACTTCATTGTTTCCAGTGCAATTTAATTAAGTTTCGCAACATTTTTCTCGACGTGCGTGCGCCGCTCCAAAATACAATCCGGCGGCTTCTTGGCGAGAACTCTCACCCTATGGCAACCCAGGACCAGGAAATACCTCATAAATGACGTCGGCATGAGGCAATTTCAAACTCAGCCACTCATCGCTCGCCCCGTAATAACCCCTGCAAAATGTCTACACCTAAATCACTTTTATTCCGCGCGCCAAACGTAATTGGAGGTCGATTCCTGTTTTGGAGTTCGATTGGTGCGCCAGATAGGCCCCCCTATTAACATAACCGTCGGTATTTCTAATAGCAAGCCCCCAGGAATATGGTTATTTGTTATTGCCAAAAAGGTAATTATGCTCGGGTGGATAAGGCCTTTCCAGTACAGTTCTGTGCTGTAATGATTGCACAGTACATATTGGAAATGCGCCTTCGATACACAATCGGGATTAAAATTAGAAACATTGTGCACCACATCGCGACAGAGATGTCTTCCTTATTAAGGCAACAAGTTATTTATTGTAATAGAGACAGGATGCGATCCCCCTCCTACAGCCAGTGTCAATAAAGCCTTAGTTTTAGGTTTTCTTTCATCGTTCATTTTTTCTTTTCTTTTTTTACTTAAGAAAAGGCCGTTCAGAAAGTTTAAAAAGTCTTTGCTCGAAAGTTCATGCGAACTTATTTCTTCTCTTCTAATCTCGATATCGGTATAATGCAAAACTCGAGATGATCAGCATCAGCATGATGGGGAAAGATAAAAATTGAAGCAGCGCCATCTCTTGATTAAAAATTGAACCACACATCTGTTGTGCGAACTTTTTAGTACTTGGTATTTATAATTAACATAGTTACTGCCTGTTATCTGCATATGGAGTGATGATGGTTTCAGCTCACATAATTTTCATCCACTTCAGTTGAATTCTTCTTATACTCTAATATTCGTTTTATCAGCATGGTTGGTGGGGGAAGCATGCAGATTTTGAATCTAATGTGCCAATAAACTAAGTCCAGGCTTCGAGTTTTAAATATGATGTACATGTTTTTTTACGGAGCTACTTAAAAATAGCCGCGAGGGACAAACTATCTTTTAAATACTGAATTGACTGCTGAAATTAGGTAACATAAACAAGTTTTAAAAAATTACACTATTAGATCATTATTTAGTCATTAATTACAAAAAAAACAATGCGTTTTCAGTCCAAAACAACAGTTTTGGGCTGCTGGAAATAGAATTAATTCTATAGAAGTGCAACTTATTCATCAGTACCTCTCACCACCAAGTACATTGCCATCATATACAAAAGAAGAACAATTGTTTTGTTTGAATTAATTATGTAGGTTGTTATTCCTTTCTAAAGTATGAGGTAATGGCAAACACAGAAAATTTTTTTAAAAATATTCCATTCAAGCGTTTTCCTGTTTATGAATTGTTATAAATAGGATGCTATAATACTCCTGATGATTACTGAATGTGAATTAGTGGGTTTGGAGTTAAAGTGAACCAAGTCCATAACATTCAATTCTAAGAAAACAGATCTCGGAATTGATTAGCTTGCATTTAAAATAACAGTGGACTTCTAATTGTTCTTAATGCCTTGTGAATACGAATTGAACAATGGACTTGAATCATTATTACACAGAAATATAACATTTCTACATTACCGTGGCAGTGTTGGTGGAAAATATGGACTTGGTATACTTTAACTCTGAACCCTCCAATTCATAACGAAAAATGGAATTAAAATATGGATGGTAAAGTATACAGCAACAGCAAGTTTTCGACTGTAAGCAGTTAGGAACGGTTGTATTTTTAATACTTAATTGCACGTCAACATTTTCTTCATTCAATATATGCTTGATTTATAATCACTGACCAAGAAAGACTGCTTGCTCTATTATCATCATTTCAATTTAGATGTCACAACTCTTTCGCACTAAATATTTTCTTGTTATTTTTATCGAATAAATTTTGTTTAAGATACGATATCATTGATCACGTTAAGAAAAAGACACTGATTTATAAGATAACGATATTTGTAGTTACCAACAATAAAATTGTTTTCCTGGGCAGTGGCGGCGATTGGGTAAAGAAAGTGAGGGGACAAAAAAAACTTACTGATATCTAAAGGTACTCGAGAGTAAAGGGGGTAAACAACAAAATTTAAAAATTTTGTTACAAAATTAGCTAACTTTCCCGAATACTATTGTTTTTTTAAGATTCCTAATTTTAAACAGCTAAAAAGAAATAATTTAATTTTCCCCAGAAAAGTAGGGGGCGACCCCCCTTATTCGCCGCCACTGTTCCTGGGTGAAAATCTGTATTTCAAGAGTTGCTTCTAGGAAATGCTTAACAATATTTAGAAAGCACTTTTGCTGAAAATAACGGCGTTGTCTAAAAATTCAATAAATTATCCGATGTTCAACGATAACTCAACGATTTTTTTTATTATTTATTTTTCTTAAATAAACACATCACTGTTTTTATCAGACTCGTCATTATTTTTTCCGTGCCTTTTTTTGTTTATATTCAAGAATTTTATACTGTATAGTTATATGTTGTAGCCTAAAGGTGAAAAGTATTCATAATGCATGAGAGCACTGTTCCTTAATATCTGTAGCGTTATGTGCTGTTTTTTTGTGGACAGTTAACCCTTTCTAATAGGTACACCAGTTTGCATAATTGCATGAACCATTCATAGAGTTCGATGCCTCTGAGTTCTTTGCCAATACCTGGTGATTAGCAATTTACGAAACCCTTTGAAGACCGCCAGGCCACGTGGGGGCATGAACTTATTAATCCTAGGTTGCACTTTTTTTATCTACCAGCTTGCAGCCTTTAATATCCGGCATGCGCCTAGTAAGAATGCGTTCATTGTACTTCCTACTATTTTAATAAAAAAAGAAGAAAATTGAAGAGGGAAAAGCCTATTTGAGCGGAATGAGGTCTCGCGACAACAACCCCTAGTGAATAGGCGCACCGTGTGCCTCAGCATCTTTGAATGCAAAAGGCAATCGTCGGTGCCTACCTGGGCCAAGGAGAACCCCTATACAGGGTACAACGACCCCTCAGGACAAAGTATAGAAAGGAAACAGCTGTTGAAGTGATCGGGTTTGGGTATTTTTTTTTGGATCATCTATACGGAAGCACAGAGTAATGACCCTGTACTAGTTTTCCGTTCGTAGGCTTTAGTTACAGGGATGGCTTAGGACCACGATTTTTGGTAGAAAATGTCTACTGAGTAGAGTGAGTCCCTTCACCAAGAGTGTTGCGATGTGAGAAATCCATGTTATCTCTGGATATGAAAAATGCAACTCTTATGGATATTTACTTGGGGAAAAAGTGTACCTTTGTGTTTTTCCCACATACCTGATTGTAAGATTTCTACATTTGATCGAATATAAGAATCATCTTGTGGATTATCAACAAATTCATTTAAGAGCGCCCACGCAAACCCCCTTTTTGATAAAGGTGAGTCGATGTGTGTACTAACCCCTACTTTTCAGGTTCTCATCATGTTCACAGTATTTTACATATATTATTTGGAATACCACTGCGTTTTTAAATATTTCCTCTAACGTTCTCATATACTTCTTTGCACACTTTTTTATATATCTTGCTTCATAGCAAGCAGTCTGAAATGCCATGCATGTGTCATCAAAGGTACATTCTAAATCTTCTCCTCCTCCCCAAAAGAAAGAAAAATTTGCTCTGAATATCCTTTATCAAGCATAATTATTTTAATATATAAATCTATGGAATATTCATCAAATTATAATTTAATTTTACCAACACTACTGGTGATGAGTTTAGATTATTTTAAAGAAATGCAAGTGTTAGTTATTATGAAATAACTACTGCGTAACTTTTGCATTGATTTATAAAATTTGACAGAATATTTTCGAAATTATCAGAAAAATAAAACTATTTATTCAAAGTTTTTTTTTAAATCATAGAAATTACAGCGATTCGAAGTATATGCATTTATGTCATAATCATATTCCACTTTCCCGTCATTTGAAATACTTAATTTGTTTTTTTAACGGTAAAAACATGCCATTTAAAACACACACACACACAAATGAAACACAACTAAAAGTTTAACAGCTAACTACAAATATACAATTATTTGAGCTTATAAAAGTTTACAGTTATTTTGGATTTGAAAGACTGAAGTTGTTAAGGTTTAATGAGAAAATTGGTATGCAAATTAGTACTGTTGAATATCTGTATTAGTTTTCTTGAATTTTCACTGTTATTATTGTAGGGATGCAACTTATACCAGATTTTAAATTTTCACTTGAAATTTAATTAACTGATTTAAATTATTTCTAATTAAATCCTGTTTAGTGCAAAATTATAGTTTGAAAGTTTTTATTCTTGTTATTATTACAGTGCCCTTTTTTATGTTTCCTTATGTTAGAATGTTACTGTAAACTCGCTATCATTTTGAAAAAGACTGTTAATTCAAACAAACAAAAATATTTATTATTTCTTCTTTTTTTAATGAAGCCGTGAAATGATAAATAGATCATGAATGAAAAATAGACACCTAATTCTTTTTAATGAGGCTGAATAATTTATTCCTGCGTTGGAAATTGCCAACACAAATTAATTAGTTTTAAATAAAGGTGAATATACTATATATTAGGCTAATTTACCATAGCTAATTATTTGAAAGCTTCATTCTCTTGCCCTACTTTTATAATTACCCAAATTGACACTTAACTAGGTAAATTATTTTTTATCCTTTATTAATTTATATTTGCTCCACATTCTAATTTTTTCGTTCCTAATTTCAAAGTTCATTATTATACACTTGTTATGTCTCCCTTCCGTTCTATTGCTTTTTTTATTTGGATTGTTATTGAAAATGTTTGAATCTTGGTTCACCCTGCTGCCATCTGCCCCTCTTTTAAATACAGTTGCTGATAAGTCGCAAGAGCTACTCGAATTCGTTTCTCTTGTTTGGATTTTCTATGTAATTCTGCAAGAACACGTTACTTGACGTGGGGGAAAAAGTCAGACGATTTTCATGCACCAAGCTTATGATTTGTTTGTTTTCGTCCAATGGATATTCGACTCTCGTGACCCTTGAAATCCCTTTTAGTACTTGATCGAATGCAAATTCGATGTTTTATCTACACATCTTCAAATACAAAAATAAATAAAAAAAAAATACTTATTTTCACTTTTAACCTTAAGAATTAAAAGCATGTAGCAAAATTACTGCCATCAGTTATATGTGACCTTGAAATCCTCCCTTCGATGCAATGGTGTATAATTGATCATGTTCCTGTATTAAACCATTTTCTTCAACTAATATACTTTTAATACAGAAGTAGAGTTCAATTTCCTAAATCTTAAAAAAATTTCGAATAAACTATTAATTTCTTTTTAAAAAGAAGTAAAAGTGGTTATCAATGGTTCACTTTAATAAGGATAGTATCAACATATAATGCGTTTCTAAATTCAAGAAAAGCGTAACAACACAGTTATGATGAAAGGTGAAAATGAAAGCACGTTATATGTATTTATTTGTTAAATGTAAGTCAAATCTGTGTGATAATCAATGCTAATGATTCATGTAAAGAGCACCAGACGATGTTTCCCGGTTATTTGGAGTTTCTGGCAGAATGTACACCCATTTAGTCTTTTTTCAGCTTAAAGCTTCATCGTCATAAGAAAGTTTTTGCATTTTTTTTAAAAAGCATTTTGTTCTGCCTTTGCTGTTAAAATGTTTCTATTATCATGATAAATATTAAAGGTTATTTCTATGATATTATCATTTACCACTCTATTTAATATTCTCAACTCTCGACGTCTAAACATTAAAACACTGCTAAGAATTATAAAGCAATTTTGAATATTTACTTTAAAGTACTAGACAAATTTTTTTTCTTCTTTTGATAAATGTGGCTAAAGCCAACTTCATGTTCGTGCTTATACTATTGAAAACCTACAATTTTTTTTTGTCCTTTTAGTACTAATTTAGCTTTTTGCACTTAGTCCTAAAAATCTGGTTCGCCCAAAGCAAACAAATTTTGACATCGTAATTGAATGCAGCGTTTTTATTTTGGATCCAGAGACAAATGCTTCAGTAAACTAAACCTTGTCACTTGCTCATTCAGCTGGAATCTATAATAAGTTCTTTCTTCCTAAAGATGACAGGTCATATTTTAACCATAATTCCATGCCTCTTTTCTGCACTGTAGTTGAATGAGTGGCAGGACTCGTGAGATATTGCATTTCCAATATTGAATTTCACCTTTCTTTCTATTGACTGTATTCTCTAGTTAGACAACAAACAAGCAACTGTCGGAATTGTGTTAGGCTTTCTTTGCACGACAGTTTGAATGTGTGAAATCGTTGTCAGTTAAAGGTTATTTTTTCAATAGCTCCCCCCTCTTTTTTTAGATATTATTAAAAAATATCCTTTAACCGACCCAGCGAAAACAACAACAAAAAAGGTAGCACTACATTTTTTTTATTATTTTTTTGCACAATTGAGTTGATGAATATATACGTAAGCTTCATTATTCATGACTTGCTACTGTTTATATAATGTTTGTGAACAAATATTATTTTTAACCAATGAGAAAATTGTAAAATAAAATTCTACCAATTAATTCTCCATGTTTAAACTGCAAATGATTGTGAATCAGCTGACTAATAAATAATATTCATTTATCGTCTGCTGATTTCTTTGAAATTAATTTAAAAAAAAACCCCACTTTTTATAAAAGTGTTTTAGTGGCAACGTTTTAAAAATTTGTTAGAACTAATTTTTGATATGTTTTTTATAATTCTTTTTTTACTTGTTATTGAAATGACATTAATCAGCACTGTTCTGAAATTTGTGTCTTTTTACTGCTATAAAGTTCAAAAATATCCCCACTATCTGACTTTGATATCCTGCCTCTGTAAAAGACAACTTTCTTAAGTATACATAAGCAATCTTTTTTATATATATAATGTTAACGCAATGTTTTTATGTATAATGTTAACGCAAACGTTTTTTGATGAACCATTTAAAGCGTTAATAGAAGGTGATAAACAAACATCTGAAATAGGTATTCGTGCAAAATAATATGAAAACTTTTCCTTCAAATAGCATTTTCATGTGTTTCTAGATGATTTAATGAATTCTTATTAAGTCAATTGTACTTTAACAAAACACTCATTAAATTTATTGATGTCATATTGATAGACTTATCTAAATATTTATGTGACAAATAGTGAAAAAAAAAACAAACTCCTCCAAGTTTAATAAACTTTAAATTCACTTTAGAAGTGGAAAATTTTAGGCTTTTAACGATTATATATATGGCATTATTCTTTAAAATATATACTATATCTGTCCTATATCGTAATGAATGCCTTTAAAAACATGAGATTTCTATGTTTCTATTGATTACAGTATTCTATATCTACTATTTGGAAATGAAGAAATAGTGCAGTTATACTTAGATAAAAAGTTGTCAAATTACGATTTTATGCCAAAATGCTCACTTATCTCAGTCACACCTTTCTTGCCAATGAATTGATTAGAATAGAGACATCTAAAAAACTGATTTTCAGAGAGTCAGTACTGAATACAGAATCCGTCAAAAGGTTTTCTACTTGCACAATTTCGAATAGTCTATGATAAAGAATTCATTGAAATTTCTGTTTCGTGTTGCCTTTGGAAGAAACTATTTAATGTTACGTCCAATAATAGCGTTTCATAGAGATATCGTGTATCAAAAAGCAGTTATAGGATACAAAGTAAATTCTTAAAATCGTAAGCATTAGCCTTTCCGATGTTAATGTTTACGTGCATTTTTTTTTTATGAAGAAACTGTCACATTCACCAAATGGTTTATTCTCTTTCTGTGGCTTCAATTAATCATTATCTATTTTGTGAAATTCTATAGTACTATAGCATCTCCTTCTATATAATATTATCTTTGCTTTAGATAAATTTAAAGCAGCATGAATTTGCAAACGATTTTGTAAAGTTGTAGCATCTCTCTATACAATATTATCTTTGTTTCTGTTAAATTCAATGCAGCATCAATTGTAGATGATTTGTAAAATTGTATCGTTTCTTTATATATTATTCTTTTTGCTTATTTTAAATTTATTTTTCCGAGAATGGCAACAAAAAATAGTTCTTAAAAATAATTATTATAGAAAATAATTATTACAAAAGAATCTAGATGGAATATATATTTTTTTTTTACATTCAATATGAATATTTGTTTCTTTGATTGTCCTACAGTACAATCTATCGCCAAAGTCCAATTTTCATTTGGCGTCTTGACGCATCTTTAGCTTCCTCTTATAAATAAGAAAAGAAAATGACTTCTCACTCCTCCTTTCCAACGTGCATTGATTGTCAACAGCAGCAAGAAAGTATTGGAAAAGAGCTGTAAGTCTCTTACATTTTAAATTCCTGCAATCCTTTTCTCATGAAAATTATATTTATTATCCTCTATTCACAATCACATGTTCGTTGTCTGAATTATTTCGGTTGTAATTTGCCGAAAAATTAACAGCATGACGTATAGAATAGTCATCTTGCCTTTTTCCATAACAGATTCCTCTTGCTTTTTTTTATTAGAACTTTTCTAGATGAACTTAAATTCATTTCTTAAACTAAATTTAAATAAACATATGAAGGGAAAATATATTGCTGCATTATCTGTGGTAACATAATTTTATTTATGTAATAACATTAAATAACTTGAATTTATTTTGTTTTCTGGTCGTATTTTTAAAAATATATATGCGAATTTCGATAATATTGTAAAGGACTCGCATATAAATAAAGAAGAGACTTGTCAGCTGTTGGATTTTATTTCCTGCTACAAAATTTTTCACGTTTTCTCTTCGCTATTTTGTTATAATAGATAATAGAACATTTTTTGAATTTATTGTTGAATATTGTAGAGTGGGAAAATATTTGCAATAATATAAGTTTATATCCTATATATTCATTTTATGGAAGTAGCATTTCAAGTCTGTTTGTGCATTTGATATATAGCTTTCTTTAACAAAACTGCGTTGTAGTGCAAGCCCTAAAAAGTTAACATTCTTATTAAAATGCATAATGCTTTTCATTAGGTTATTACATATGTGTTATGTCTAGAAAAACACTTCCTAGTGGAAAATACATTCTCACTTGCCATTACAATAATTCATTTAGAATAAATGTAAATATATGTAGCTGATTTAATACTTCACTATAGTACTTTCAACAGTCTCTTTTTCAATATATTCATACAAATTCAAAGTATTCTCAAGAATAATTTTAAAACTTGGCTCAGTAGAGCACCATTTTCATTCACTGAATATAGAATTCAAAATGCGCGGAAATTATATTAGTTATTTTCACATAGTTAGGTATCAAAGCAAAACCATTGGAAGCTTTTTCCAGACCAAATAATATGCATTAGAGAATGATTTACATAGCAATTAATTACTTTCTCGAATGAAAATGTGGCTTTATTTTATTTTCATATTATTTATTTATTTTGCATAAAATAACATCTGTATTTTACTGTCATTGAAAATGTTATATCACTATACAAAAATTGGCAAAAATTGTCTTTCTTATGATTATTAAAATTTTTTGTGATTTTATTTTATTTAAATAGACACGTGGGGAAAATCAAACAGAAAATTCTGGCATAAAATAAGTGGAAAAAATGAGCTTATTTAAATAAACATAAAATCTAAAGAAATTAACTATGAGCCGGTCTTTTAATCGACTTTTTTCCCCCGCACAAGTAATTAAACTGGCTTTTACAGTTTTATACCGACAAAACGTTTACAAAATATGTTTTTAATTTTTTCATTGAACTAATAAGGTTCTTTAGATTTCGAACCTTTAAATCTGAGTCACATTTCATAACTTCAAAACTTACACCTACTTTTTGAGACACATGATTTATAAACATTATTTATGGGGAGAACATAGCATGAACAAAACATTGAGCTTAGACGTATTTCCCAAATGTATACTTACGATAGAACATGATTTTTTGAAAACTTAAATTGCGTTAGATTTTATTTTGCTGAACACTTTATATTAAATTTATATTGCAAGGTACAAACAAGTACAAGGTAAACTTCAATGCTGTTTTGGTCTGTGTAAAACAAAAGTGAATTAAGCCTTAGCTTCAATTAGTTAATATATTTTGGCAAATTGTGAATATTGTACTATAGTTGTGCATTAAAAAACGAGAATATTTTATTTGAAAAAATAAATCAGTATTTGAAGAATGTAATTTTGTCTCCTTACTGTAACAATGTAAATATATGACACATATCTAGAAAAGGAATTTAACTCCTAGAAAGAGGGCACCCAAGTTTCTAATATAGAACCGATTATTTTTTAAATTAGTAATTTTCCTTATTAATTTTTAAAAAATGTCTTGTGATTAGTTAGCGAATATAAAATGCCTTAACAATCATAAGCTCATTTTCTCTGAATAATATTTATAGCTCGCCAAAAAAATTAAACTTTGGTTTCCTTTTTATATTTAACTGTCAAGCCAACGTCAATTTAATTTTGGCTTATCTTAAAACAGAAGAATATTGGGCTGTTATATGATATCTTAAGCATTCCTTCCAAATTTCATTTCTAAGCGTATTAGTTTATATTTAATTTGGCGATAAGTTTATTCCGTTAGAATAAGAAGTTTTAAAAAGTTGACTTGTTGTCATCGCCCTTTCATGCGTTCCAGTAATTCAGGCAACATATAGAAGTGTCAAATATTCTTTCTTTTAATCGCAAAAATATTTTCTCGTCAGCAGGTAATTGTCCTGGGAAAAAATAAAATGATTGCTGTATTGTTAAGAAAGTTTTATTTTCTTCTTCCATTGCAGTTGTCAGTGCTGATTTACGGAAGAGATATTATCATTGTTGGTTCTAAGAATAATGTATTTGGTAAGGAAATATTTTTAATAAGAATCATGACTCTCCAAATTGATAAAAACGTAGTAGACAATCTGATGAATAAATAGTATGCATTATTGAGTCTGTATGCGTACTGGAAAATCGATAGCTATATTTTAAAATCTACTATACTTTACATTTGACTTATTACTTATCTTTGAAGGCTGTTTTTAAATTGGTTCTCTGAGGGTTTTGAAGTTTTTTGTACCTCGAAGTGGAATTATTAAAATATTAAAAATACTCAGCATAGCAAACATTATTCCTTGTCGCAGACAGATTTACTTTCCAAAGTTAGTTTTACAGTACATTTTGAATGAACTAAACTTTACGTACTGAATCACATGAACTATTTCAATTACTTATGGATTCAGATGTTGAAAGGTTGTAACTCTTTGAGTACCAGTATTAGAAATTTTAAAATGACGTCTCCCTTCACTGACACTTCGATACCTTTTAGATATTTGATTAACAAGAAACTCAAATGTACTTTTTTTTCATATTGTTTAATTGGATGCTCGATAACAGATGAACTTTATAAATTTATAGAAAATTTTGTCAAAATAATTTTATAATAAAGAATCTTTTCATATTTTTCTTTCCTGTAAACAAACTAGAATTTATAAGGAATAGCGTTTTAACTATATTTTACGGTATTTATTTTTAAAAATTCTTATAATAAATTAAAATTTAATTTTTACCATTAATGTCGGTTTTGTGTGCTATGTTGTTAATCTCATTTTATTGTGTTTGCAACTCATATAAATAAAACTCTTAGAAATTGCTTAAATTATTGATTTTTCTCGTTTTGGCTTCACTGAAACAGGATTAGGATAGACTTCGCTAATTTATGTTTATTACTGAACTGAATTGAACCTGTGAATGCTATTTTTTCTTCTAAAAATTCCCAAGTAAAGTTATTAAGAATGGTAACTGTGTAATTTTTTCTGCGAGTAGAGCACTACATAGTTTATTTTCTTCTGCTTCAATTTGTATCTCAATTATATTCTAGTTTACTGACAGTCCTCTTAAGATTTTTGGTTAGCTTATACTTAGTTCAATAAAGCAGATTAAGAAGTGTCAAATCTTTTATGCCGCATGAAATATACTTTTGGCCATTTAACCTGAATTCTCTATGTTTCTGCTTATTTATTATTATGTAATTTCAGAAACAGATAAGACTTCAGATATTGTTTAAAACTGTTTTAATGAATTAAGAATCCATATTTAAAAATAAGTTTATGGAATCCTAAAAATACGTAAAATTTACATATTATAATGGTTGGAATTCTAAAAGTTATTAAAAACCAAATATTGAGACGGATGTATTAAATTAGTGCTAACAGTAATGAAGCTGGTGAGTATTAAAGTGGGTTTCTAAAAATAATTAATGCTTAAACATTTTTCAAAGTTATTATTATCATCATTATTTATTTATTTACTTGAATAACGCTTCTCTGATAAAAAGAAAATTGTCTTCAGCGCACTGCTTTTTAGAGAATTCTATTCTGTTTGTTAAAAAAAAGTAAAATAAACAATCTCAAGGGCGAAAAAGAGAGGTGTGTTTTTATTTTGTAACCTTCCTTCAAGGGGAGAGGGAGAAGAAGGGATTTTATTTATTTTTTCCCTTCCTCGGATATTCTCTCTCTTGTCGAAAATCTTGTAATATATTGATTAATTTCGTGTCCTAGGTAAATGACTGACTTTTCCTTTTTTGTAAAAGGGAAAGGATAGCTGATATATTCATCTTGAAAGAGAATCAATTTTCCTTGTATCTCTAAAAATTCAGTTAAATAGGTTTATATATCTAGGCATATAATATAAATTTTTGGTGATTGAAACAAATTATAATGATCTCACCTATCTTTATAAAGATTTAAAAGATCTTGTTTTAAGATGTAGAATTTTATTAGGAGCGAATTTGAAAAGATAATTTAAAATTGCTTTTTTAATATAAAGAATGATAGCGACTTTTTCTAAAAAGATTAAACATTTGCTTAAATCTTTAAATGTATTAAGGTAAATTAATTAATATGTGTTAATTATCCCTTTGTCGAATGAATTTTAAAAATTCCTAGTTTCTCTCTTTCTTTGAAAATCCTATCTCCAAGTTGCTTTACAGAAAGGGATTTTATTTTTTTTGGAGGGGGATCTTTTTTTAAAATGCTCATGTACCTTGTATTTATATATGAATGTTTATTAATACTGTTTTCTTAATTTGGTATACTTTTGGTTGAACTAGTTATTTCGCGAAAATAGATTACACGATAAACCAGTTTATATATACGTCATGGAATCATATTAATTTGGTTTCAGCTACAAAGCAGGTTTTATAAAATGTCAAAATAACTATCAGTTTGAATTCTTGATCAGTGAATTAATAATTAATAAAAAGTTGTAAAGAAAGATTCTATTATCGTCTGTTAATGGTTTTTCTCTGTTTAGGTATTCGGTAGCATCTGAGGCTTCATGCCTAATGAAATTTACTCTCACACTTATGTGATTTAGAAGTTAAACGTGACTACTTTAGAACAGATAATAAAAACTGTTTGCTGAATTTCTTTTTTAAAATTCTAATTAATAAGAAAACTATTAAATTGTACAAAAATTTTTAAAATTGTACAGTAGTCTCTGTTATTGAAAAGCAATTTACAGTTGTTTAAAATGCTACATTTCGTAATTATTTTAATAACAGTTTCCACTTTGGGATAAAAAATAATTATACTTGTCATTAAAAATAAAAATAGAATGCTAAGTATCATTAACTCTAACATTATCCTTCTAACGATTGAAACTGTATATATAAATTTATTATTAAATAAATCTGTATTTATAAGATTAAAGTTGATTAAATAGCTATTAAGGCTCAAAGATACTTCATCAGTCGGAAAGATCTCTATTTCAGTTGTTACACATATAAAGAGATCAAAGAAAATATCTTTAAAATCTTAGTTTAGGTCACTTAATGAAATAAACATGCTAATGAATACTCGGAAAATAATCAGTCCTAAGACATACATAATTAACTACTGTAGATGCATTGGCCTGTGATCCAAAATAATCGTCAACTGTTTGAAATAATGTTGGCTTGATGAAAAAATAAAGAGCGGTAAATGAAATGACTGTGTCCGCATCTTTTTAAAAACATTTAATATTGCAACATATAAGATTCTGATGTATTCCGTAAAAAACGAAAATAGAAATATGAATACTATTTTATTTCCATCACTTTGCTTAGACAAGAATATCCATTAAGCTGACCTCTTTAATTTTTGTATACATGGAAAGAAATCTTAGAGAGACGTGCATAGTTTAAGTGACAGATACTACTTAAAATCCAGTATATTGATTGACTAATGTTATTTTCGTTGTTCAAGAAATACAAAGAACATTTCGATTTGTTCCCTTTCAGCTTTTTGTACAAAAAATATTAAATTGAAATTATTGAATAAACTGGCAGATTACCCGGCGTTGTCCGGTCATTTTCTTATCAAAACCTTGTGATGGAGGAAAAAAAAACTGCGAGTACTTTGTTATATATGTGATTTATAAACCACACCCGCAATTAATGGGTAAAGAAGGGATAATCTAATTACATAGTAAATGTAAAACAGAAGCGTGATGCAAAGTGCGTGATCAGCAGCCAACGTGTGAAAATATAATACATATAGCAAGAATATGAGGTTTACATTATAAAACGATATAAACATACTTATAGCTCAAAGTATTTGTTTTTCCGCAAGAAAATCGAAAATGTGTTGTGATGCGATTATCTGCAAATACATGACCACAAATAGGTATGTTTAGACCAAACGATTTTATATAAAATCATCCCGAAGTCAGCACAATATGCGATTTAGTTTCCGTAAGAACATTGAACTTATTTTTGTCTTATTACACTCACAAAAAAATTATTTTTAAAAATTAAATGTCATATGACTTGAAAATCTGAAAAATTACTATATTTTTCATTATGAAAAGTATCGTAAAAATATACTACTACCTAGAAATAAGTAAAAAAAAAAAATCTCAAGTGTATAAAGCTTACAGATATATTTTAATATCAAATTCAATATCTAAACAATGAAAACAATTTCGTACATGTGCTCCTAATTTTTTTAAAACTTGTAAATAATGCAAAGACTTTATATTTAATTGGAAAATGATAAATATTTTATTTTATTGCATCCTTTCCATTACATTTTTAAATCTTAAGATATGAGCTTTCGGAATTTTTCGAATCCCTGCATAGTATTCATTTCTGGAATCGATTAATTGTACCCTTTTCTATGAGGATAAAATGAAACATCGACATTTTGATGGTTCGAAACATCTCAGTTCCCTTAAAATAAAGATTAATATCACTTTAGAGAGTATAGTAAATCAGAAAATTCATACCTAATTCAGTTATCTTCCTTTTCTCAGTCTCCTTAAAAATCGTATTTAAATTTTACCAATTCAAATTATAAATTAGTAAGAGTCGACCATATATTCAACTTCATAAAATTTTTATTTCATTCAACTTTTTTCCGTTTAATAATATTTTAACAACTATCATTTTTTTGCCATTCTGCGTAAAATAAATTTCAAATAAACAAAAATAATGCAGAGAAACCTTTATATAACAGTACTGATTGTAACAATGAATCTACCTTTAGCGATATTTTCTTGGCACTAAATCTGGTACTAAATTTCATCAAAATTTGCCGAAGCCGCCGAAATCGCCAAGCGAGTCAATCGGCCTATTTGTTGCATGCATTTTGGAGAATTTTCCCCGCCCTACCCTGAAGAACTGTTTTAGGGCTTATTTACCCCTCCTATACTTCAAGTGGGTTAATGAGGAACATGTCTACCAAATTTAATCGAAATCCCTTTAGCCGTTAGGAAGTGATGCTGAAATAGACATACATGCATTGAGTTTTATATGTATAGTATAGTATAGTAGAAGTAGTTTTGGATATCGTGATAATTTTTTGCTCATGACAGTAATTTTACTAAAGTGAATTTTAAAAAATTAGATTTTTTTTTATCCAAACATCATGATTCGTATGTTAATAAGGTATACAGATTTATCATTTTTTGTATGAATAAATTTCAGTTTTCATTCAAAAAACAATAACTGTAGCATAACCTTTTATTGTGATTTCACTATAAAATTTGTGGAAATCCACTGTCATGCATCACTGTAAATGTTTTTCCGTATGGAGACTGAAATTCCTTCCATATTCCCCATAGAGAAAAACCTTGGCAGAGTCGCCCAGCCCCCAACCACTGGACCGATTTCGAATATTTTTGTTTCATATGAAAGATCGTGACACATAGATACGTAGTAACTGGTCGTCTCCCCACCTCACCCTCCATTTTCGAGATAAATCGAAAATAGAATAAATGCACGGAGAAATTATATGTGGGGAAAACCTTTGACTCTCCAGCCTGCATAACTGGGCCTATTTCGTCAATTTTTTTCGCCACGTCATTTTTCCACTTTTCAAGCACAGATAACCCATCGGCATGCCCCACATTTAATGTACAAGTTTCAAATTTTTTATTTTATAATTTTGTCCAGCTTTCACGTAATGCTAAAATTTTAAAATTGCACATTTTCTTATTGACATTAATTTTTTTAAAATTTTATTTATGAGTCATACTAAATTTAGATGTATTTATGTAATTATCCATCATTATTTTCTTAGAGCATAATTAAACTGAGTTAAATTATAATTAAAACCAAATGAAAAGCTCTTTAGTTCATAATTATATCCACCAGTGCCTTCGGCAACGAGCTCGTTTGCATAGTATTAATTTGGCTATGCAACTTATTTTATTATTGGAAAGCTGAAAGCATTAATTTCTACAGAAAGACTATGAAATTAATTGGAAAATATAAAAGAAAACAGTGAACAGAAAATGTATTTGTATATGAAATAAATTTTGATGCATAAGCAGAATGAAGAAGTATTGAATATTTTGCATTTTATGAAGTTAATGATTTAAGCCTTTATATTCAACTATTAAAAAAGTGTTAGGCAGAATGACTCTCCAAAAATGAGATTTAATAAAGATTATTTATTGGTCATGAACAATTCTAAATTATATTATTAAAAAAGTGTTAGGCAGAATGGCTCTCTAAAAATGAGATTTAATAAAGATTATTTATTTTTTTGGGTCATGCACAATTCTAAATTAAATTAGAACAATTACACATTACTTAGCTAATTATAAAGTACATACTTAAGCTAATTATAGCACATAAATGCGTATCAAATTAATTGCTATGGTCGTATTGTAGTTGAATTATGACCATTTTGTTTTTACCTTAAAATAAGCAAAATTTTCATTTTCTTATGCAATGCAGAACTAAATATATATAGAAAATATAAAAGTCATGAAACCATCTGAATCATTCATCCACATTTAAAATGCATCGCCTACAAAACGTAATGCCGAAATGCAAATTATTATATGATCATAATAAGTACGCACAGGAAAAATAAAATTGTAACATCCATAATCTGTAAAAAATAGTTTATCTTTCTTTTTAAGTGAAATTCTTACCTGAAAAGTACATCTGAGGTATAATAACATTTTCTACACTATTAAAAACACACATAACCCCTCCACACACACATACTTACTCATAAGCT
>BGPR01000423.1:451856-484042 GCA_013235015.1 Araneus ventricosus | reverse complement strand
AAAAAAAATTATTAAATTTCAGTAATGATTTTACATGGAAAGCCTCATAAACTTAAGGCTTATTTAGACAATGAATTCTTTAAATTTAGCATCGTAATATTATATATAATTCGGTAAAAATGGTAAATTTGTATTGTTCTAAATAGTGATGCTTTTTTTCAACTGATTTTCCTGATTTAAAACAGGATTGTCCTTTGCATTTTACCATGCGATGTTTTCGATTTTGAAATTAAAATCAAAATTTTGACGTATACGAGTACCTGAAAGAATGAAACCTCGCGGAACTATTAAAACTAAATAACAGAAAATCATTAAGTTTATTGATCTCTTTAAAATGTTTTGTCATAAAGTAAAATAATAATTAAAAAAAAAACCCCACGAGACCACCATGATTTTGTGAAACAAGGGATAATAATATGCTAATATTATTTTTAATATTGTAAGCAATTTTACTGATTGGATGATAATCCAATCCGCGAAATGTTTGAATTTTATTTAGAAGCTAAAACTGGCATTAAAAAAACTTCTATTTCATTCCGTTTGGATGAAGAGAAGGCATATTTTATTCTTATTTTAGCTAAATTAATTTATAATCCATGTCAGAGGAGTACTTTTAGCTTGACATTAAAGTGGATCATATGGAGTAAGTTAAATAAGATGTATTTATTTAGCTTTGATTACGAATTTTATTTACTCATCGCCTAATTGAAGTGTATGCAATCCATAGTTCTGGAATTTAATTTTAGTTAATCCTTTGTTAAATATGATGATTTTTAACTGTATTATGATCGTTGTGAAATTACAAAGGATTTGTAAAATGTTTCAACATGATGCAATGAATGCTCATGAAATAAATTCACTTTTATTTTATAGAACAAAAACAAAAGTTGAACGCTAACTAATGAAAACTCTTATCCGCTAAGGCAATTTCAACGTATCGCGAGGAAAAAAAGATATCATATTTTTAATACAGAAGACTCTGCCTAACATGGGATGTACATAAAAAAAATAAAAGCCCTCAAGTTGTAAGTGAAGCGGTACTAAACAAGGTAATCTCTTGACAAATAAGTAAATTGGCGCAACTGGATGGTAAATAAAAATGTAACATTTTAGTTTTATTTTGTAACATGCATTATAATCTGTGTATCGCATTGATTATAGAATTTGCATCACTAATACATACTAATTGGTATTTATAAATCATTCAAAGAAATCAAAATTATTCGAGAAAATATTACGTTTGTGATGATGGTTCGTTATTATATTTTGATTAAAGAATATTCTCCCTATTTTAATCTGTCCAACAATTCGGATATCACCCGCTTCTAATCGGCTAAGTTCGTAGATAAAATGTAAGTTTATGTCCGTGTAAGTAAGTCCATGGGAATGTTTCCATTTTTTGGACGCTCTTTTACTATTTCCAAGGAAATACTTATACTTATGAAGTCACTTTTTTTTTTTCGTTTTTAAAATTAAAATTCGATAATTTTTTTTAACGTCTATTACTGTAAAATTAAAAGTTACACTCATATCCTTAAACAATAATACTGGTGGTGACCGAACAATCGCTGAATTTCGTCCGGAAGAGGCTCTCATATGCAAACGTATTACGAAACGACATGGGAGTATCAAAGAAACAAATTCACATGTTTTAGCATACATCAAAATTTTACCTCGTTTTAAGGTTTCATGTTGGGGGGTGGAGGGTTAAGAAACTCATTATACCAAAGTATCGTTAAGTGTTATCTTACTGTACATATCTTTCCAGTTTCCTTATAGAATTTGTAAGTTTGAGAAAAAAAATTTAAAATTATTTTCATATTTATATGCATTTAGGACACTTATGAATATGTATTTTATATATATAAAAGTTCAGAACAATGTGTGTCTTTTCTTGCTTTTAAAATAATTTGTGTTTACACAATATGAACAAGACATAAACTCAACAACTAAATTCAAATAAAACTGAAATATTTATAGCTTATTGTTATTCTTATTTAGCATGTTAGTTTAGTTTGATCAAGGTTAGAGTTATTCTCAGTTAGCATGTTAAGTCACAGAAAGTTTGTGTGAATGCACTCACACAAACTTCATTACGTCTCGCCGAGGCATGTTGGATAAGATTACTGTCAAGAAGAGAAAATTCTACATGAACTTCTTCATTTCAAGTAAAACCCCCACACCTCAACACCTGTCGAAAGTAGTGAAAGTCACACTGTATAGAGGAATGAAATGGTTTTGAAAGTCTAATTAAAAACTGGAAACGAAATAATAGAATTTCCCTCTGTGTTTTACATTTTTTAAAAACTTAAATAGATCAAAATTTACTGTAAAGAAAAAAATTAACCTTTTCACATTATTTTGAAACATTTAAAATACTCTGCTTTTATGTTTTTGTATTTAATCATACTAGCTTAAATGTTTAATGATCACCTTATTCTCCCTATTGCCTATTATAACCCCATAAGTAAATTTGAAAGATTATGCGTATTCTTTAATTATTTTCTTTTAGCAAAACATTTCGAAGAACAGAGATTTAGGAGGTTGAATTTTTTAAAAAAAAGTATGCTTATAAAGCACAAAATAAATAAATAAATAAAACTTACTTTTATTGTAAGAGCCGTTCTATTGTTCAAGAGTGTCCTTATGGAAATATGAGATTTAGCGTTCAAATGAGTTTTGAAATATGAGAATAAATTAGCGTTGAAGAAGGCATGAATTAACTTAATACGTCGAATAATACCTGACCGTTAGAAATCTAGATGGCATAATCTGGTAAATAGTTTACTGTGATAGATCTTTTTACTAACTGTATTTCTCCTACTATTCTAAATTTTTCTCCGTTTTGAAGTCCAATTGTATTTGGTTCATACACACGTGTCAATCATTCTGACCAATTTAAGTGAAGAGACGCATTCTAGAATTGTATAATGAATTTTTAGGACTTTTGCTCGATTTTCCGACTAGCGATTTTTATCAAAACCAATCCTTGTAGTATCTATATCTTTCATTCATGCAGTAATTCATATTTTGCATAACCTCTTTAAGAAGTGTTGGAATAAATTGAATGAATTTGGATGAAAGTTTACTAACTTACATGTCATAGTACCTATTAATAATTCTATCCACACACTCAACACAACACATTACCATTATAGCTTTATCAATTGATTGTTTTGTTTTGCTTACTAATGCAATGCATGCAAACAAGTTAGGATGACACTGTATTAAAAGTATTAGTATATGAATTAATGCATATACCTCTGCATTTATAACCCATGTTGTATTTTTATATAGTATTTATTAAAAATGAACATTATTCTAAGCATCGTATACTGTACAAATTGCCCGTTTGTTTACAATAAGATTTAAATATAAAACCATGAAATTTTTCTACAAGTTTAATCTTTACGATAATTATTTAAATCAATGCTGAAGTAGATTAAATATTTATCATACGACATTCCAAACCACTTTGTTCGAAATAAATTTTATCTTAAAATAATTCAGCATGTCTCTGAGAATCATTGTGTCAGTTCTACACAGTAAGGAAAGGAAGAATAATTCAATTTTGGTAACATCTCAAACTGAAAAGGATGTTAATCCGTCTACCCTTCTAAATAAATGCAATGCTTAGGAGGCAATCATCAAGAAAACAGAGGATGGAATAAAGAGAATTGATGCTAATAAATCAAAGTCACAAGAAATGCCATTCCTCAGAATGAAATGAATTGAAAGCAAACTGGGTCTCGTCTTCTCAAAGCAGTGAACTTTTCGCCAAAATGTCCAAGATTCGTTTCTGCGTGCTTCGAAGATTCATCACTCAATGGATAATGGCTGCAGCCTCCGATAATCCTCTTCCATGAAGAAATTATAGAACTGAAATAAAATGGGTTTCATGCTTATAATTTATTTCTACAAAGAGAAATGGATTTCTTGGTAGTTTTCGTTGATGGTGAGAAACGAAAGTTTAATTATTCAAACCATAAAGATCAGGACTCAGAAAATAATTGAACTTCGAGTATCAACAAAGTTTCTAACCCATAAATTCATGAAATGTTAGAATGATATGTTTTGTAAGCTTGTGCCTAATATTAATCGTACAGATTTTTTTTAAATTAATTCTGTGCTCTACGTAAATAAATACGATTCATATTTAGTATCTTGAAAGATTTTTGCAAATTCTGTATTTCTTCAGGTTTTAATTTAATTTTTTTTCAATTCGACAAATGAAATGAATCATTGCAATAAATTGTCTATAAGATCTTTTTCGTTATGTTGATCGAAAAAAATGTCTAGCAGAACTTGAATAAATAAATATATAAATTTATAATGCAAGCGTTTCATCCATTTTAAGAGCACTTTAAGAGCCTATTTCAGCTAAAGGAATTGTTAAAATATGTCTTCAATAATATAATATTTTCAGTTGCGTTCCTTGATTTAAATATTATACTGACGTATTTTATGTAATGAATATAGACTGTATTTATTTTAATAACACACCACTAACAACAAAATTCATTCCGTAATTTCTCGCATATTGGACAATTATAAAATTTTCGCACACAAACATTTCTCGTATATCGTGTGTAATATTCAGGTTGAAGCACTGCATAATTCCTCAAAATTCAGAATGTTTTTTTATTATTGGCGTCAACATTATTTAATGAGATTAAAGTGCAAAACAAATCACGGCAATTTATTTAATGAATGCTAAGACAACAAATTCATTTAAAATGAAGAAACAATAAAAGAATGAAAGATTTATTCTAGCTCAAATCGTTTGATGTAATTAAAATTTATGTATCATTGTGGAGGCTTTTATCTTATTATCCTTGTAGAATTTTACACTCGCGAATCGGTTACAGTGAAAGCGGAAGTGAAGATTGAAAAAATTATTCCTAGAAAATTCTCGATTCGCCGTAACTTCTTAATTAAAGAGTAATGTTTCAGACGATTTTTTTTCACCATCGCCAAGTGAGAAAGATATCGTTCCGTGATTATACAGCAATTGAATTAAAGCGTGTTCTATTCCGTTAACTGTTTTTGATGTATTATCACTTGTCGTCTCATTTTCGGGCGACCTCAAATCAAGTAAAGCGCTTCCTTTGATTTTTGTTGTTTTATCCATCGCTCGTTTTCAGATTGAATGTAAAAACAAAATAGCGTCACCTATGATAATAATAAATGAGTGTACATTTTGGAGGATTTAAGAATATGTGTTCCTCCGCTCAAATAAACTGTCTGCATTGCCGGAGAAATTACAGTTATGTAAATAACTGTCTGCTTGCATGAAATAAATTTAGTTTTTTTCTCAACAGCTACCTAGCTGTAAATGTTTTCAATTGTATTATAATATGTATTTAAAATATATATATATATATGTACTCCTTTACAAGATTGTAAACGAATTTCCGTGTGCTGCTTAAACATCATAAATCCAAAATTTTTAATAATTTGACAAGATTTTGAAACATTTTCGAAACGTAAAGTTTATTTTGATTAAACAATATGTTTAAGGATGGTTGTTTATATAGGCATTGTTGAAAAACAAAATTATGAGGAAAAGATGTTTTAAATTGTTTACAAAGTTAAAAAATATAAATTACATTGAAAATTCCATGTGATTTATAACATCCTTCAAAATAAATAAGGAAAGAATTACTAGATATCGTGCTGAAGAATGTTACTTTTGGCAGCTTGGGGAATTTGAAATTATTCTTCGAAGTTCATCAACATTTCATGGATCAAATTTTCAGTGTGGAAAATTTTAAATCTTTTTCTGTTAGTTCATGTATTATATTCGTTTATTCACAATAATAAACTGATCTTAATTTTTAACAAATATCATCTGTGGAGTGAATTTGATTTTTAGAAACAGAATAAATGAAAATTGTAGCAATGTTGTTGTGCATAATTTGGTTTATTTATTTTTCCATTATTTTCTAACATGATCGATACTTTTCCACACCACATGCATGCTCAGAATTATTATTTTACTAGCTGTTATGCCGGCCTTGCTCGGGATTAAAATACTTACATGTCTAATATTTTTGATGTAAAAACTACTTTTCTATAGAAAATTATAATATCTAAAATTCTTTCTAATATCTAAAATTCTCGTCTGAAACGGGTTTTTAATTAAAATGAGAATGCCAATTGAACCAGAGGATTTTTAAAAACCATCGATAACTAATTTTCTCCATAAGTTATGAATATTTATTATATAAGTACTTTTTTTCCTAAATCTTGCAGTAGAAGGAAGGTTTCAACAAATGTTTTGGATAGTTAATTTTTATTAATAAAAAGTGTTAAAATAAACCATATCAGTAGTTTTTCCTGATATAAATTATGAATCGTCTGCTTTTAAACTTTTCTTTAGTATTCTTCCAGAATTCTGTTGATGTGTTCTAGCAACAGCTCTTCATATGTATTCCTTGTTCTTCGCCATTAAAAAAAAAATATTTTTACAAATTATGAATTTTACACACAATTTAATTTTTGAAAAATTATTAAAATGAGGGCAACGATTTGAACAGAAATAAAACTTGTGTCACTGAAAGGCTAATTATTTTTTACTTTAATATTGTGTAAAAATAGTTTTTGTGAGATAATATTTTCGAAGAATATCAACGACAAAATGTTGCTTAGTTTTTAGTTAACTAAAGTTTTAATTAACTTTTGGGCTTTTAAAAGCTGACAGTGATCTTTCTCTTCTTATATGAAACATTTATAAAAATAAACGTAAATATCAGAAATTTAAATAAATATCAGATTTTTGTATTATAATTTTCTATACAAAGATAGTTTTTTCATTAAAAATATTAGACATAAAAGTGTTTTAATCCCGAGCAACAGCTAGTATAAAATATTTCCTGAAATAAAAAGAAATTAGTTCAAAGTCTCACCGTTGGTTGCCTAGCAACGGAGTATCTATAAATTTGCTTTATTTCAAAATTACATCAAATATAAGTTCACGGGTATCTTCCCTTTGTCTTAATTAATAAGTGTGCAAAGTTTGGTTGAAATTGGCGTAGCGGTTAAGGAGATGTGGAACATACATACATATATACAAAAATACATACGACTTTTATTTATATTAAGACTAGCCACCTTCGGCGACCAGCTTGTTCGGGAATATGATTTCAATTGAATATTGCATCATTTTATATTCATGGTTCCTTTTTACGACGTAATTTTAAACTTCAGATCGTGATAGGTATTTAACCCATGTTCTTTTAGTTGCCTTGCACATGGTCTGTTCGTTGTCTATATAAATGTCCCTATGGAGTCTAATAACTCATTATGTCATATAACATCTAATTGCACGTTATTGACGCCATCTACACTTTCTTATTACTCTTGCAAAATACGCATTCGATTTCAACATTAAAAGGACTCAGTACATTTTATGTCAAACGGTATGTTGGCTGGATTAAAAACACGATGAAAAAGGAATGAAAACATAGCAAATGTAATAATTCAGCTTACTGGATATATTTCTCAATATACGTAGTAAACTATATGCCCGAAAGTATCCGGACACTTTCAGATTTTTTTACATTTTTTAGAATTTCTCCGTAAAGGTTTAACTAACTGCGTTTAAACTTCGACCATGTAAAGAATAGACTGTATCTCACATTTTACATTAAAGATTCGGTCCTGAGGGCAATTAGGGGACCGTCTACAAATTCATGAAGACAAAAACGTTTTTGGCACACCCCGCTTCATTGAATACTGATAACAAGGTGAAACTATCAGGTATGGTTATGTTTAATGTGCATAATATTTACAGGAATTTTTGTGAACTCAGCACAAATATTTGGGAAGATATAAAGGTTTTCTTAAAAAATCCCAAATTTTCCCGCCTGTTTTTTGCTTATAACATGCAAAGTTTTCTATTATATTATAAAAGGCTTAAAGAAAAAATGACAATATAATAGAGAAGCATTTTGGAAAAGAAATTTTTAATATTACAAAAAATATAAGCATTTTTAGTAAATAATATTTTACTGCGCATGCGCGAAACATAGCGTAAATTTTTTTTTACAACTTCAAAGCCAGATATATAGGGCAACTTAAATAAAAAAATTCAGTTCTATATCGTTAGTATTCAGAAAGATATCGGCATTACAACGAGGAGAATTTTAGCTCCTGTCGAAGAGAAGCTAAAAGATGAGGGGTTGCACACAAATTGATATTTTTTAAACTTATATCTTGAAATAGTTATATTGAATTGTAGTGGTTAGAATTTGCTCATATTTCCTGTAATATTAAAAATTTCTTTTCCAAATTTTTACAAAATGCTTCTCTAACATATTGTCATTTTTTCTGTAAGTTTCTTATAATATAACAGAAAACTCTGCATGCTATAAGCAAGAAACAGGCTGGAAAATTTTGGATTTTTTAAAGAAAACCTTTATATCTCCCCAAATATTTGTCCTGAGTTCACGAAAATTCCTGTAAATATTATGCACATTAAACATAACTATTTCTGAAAGTTTCATCTTGTTATCAGTATTCTGTGAATCGGGGTGGGCAAGAAAAGTTTTTGTCTTCATCAGTTTGTAGACGGTCCCCTAATTGCCCTCAGGACCGAATCTTCGATGTAAATTGTGAGTTACAATCTATTCTTCACATGGTCGAAGTTTAAAGGCAGTTAGTTAAACTTTTCCGGAGAAATTCTAAAAAATGGGAAAATCCGAAAGTGTCTGTTTCCTTTTGCATATAGTGTATCTAAGAACTTGGTTTGAAGATTCCAAAAAATTTTGATGAAATAAAATATGATAGCGAAATGTATTAGGATATTACCTAAACTTTCAACAATGAAAGAGAAATACGCAATTAAATATTTGTTAATAACAATCAAAACTGTTTGAATTGCGTTGCAACAATGAAAAGTATTTTAAATTATGCCAAAATATATATTAAAAAAATTATTAAAATTATATAATGAAATTGCACGGCAACTTAATTGATATAATTGAAAAGTAATTTTTTGCACTTTCAGATGGTGCAAAAATTATTTTTGTGCTGTAATATGTTCCAAAGTTATTAAGGATAAACGTCGAAATTTCGATTAATTTTTAATTAATTGAAATTTTAAAAAAAGGGCTCCGAGGTGCGCATTCCCACCCTCTAAAGTATGTTTGTGCCAAATCTCGTAGCTCTAGGTCCAGCACTCTGCCCTGCAGAGGACCAACACACGGACACACACACATTCTCCTTTATTATTAGTAGAGATGAAGCAATGATTAGTAAATAACTCGGAAGATAAGAATAATTTCTTTATAATATAATTGTCTATCTACTTTTCATGTTAAACTTTGAAGTAAATCCGATTTTTGCTTTCTGTGTTTGCTGCCTTTCTTGTAATGTGATACTCCTAAATTTTTCCAATGCAATATTTAGCATTGGAATTGTGACGTCACAGTCACTCGACACGCTGGTGTCACTTTCTTTTCCTCCTGCAAGATCACAAAGGATTCAAAAATTAAATTAGCTAGATACATTTCACGTGAACATGAAATTGACTCTATTATATTAGCGTTTCATCCATTCCCACGCACCGCATCGTTTTAGTGTTTTGCTGCTAACCTTCTTCTTTCCACTCTATTATGTTTTTATGATAAAGTTCTTCGTCCTGGAACTTCGAATTCAAGTGATATGTTTCTCTTCGCCTCATAACCAAACATTTAGTGTCATTTAAAAGTGGTAACATCTTTTTATCTTAATAATTGCTATTTGACTCTCACTTATTTTTTTTTTCATTGCAGAAAGTTACTATGGAATATGTAGGTTCTTGTTTCTAGCTTTTCCCCTAATAAGCCTCAAAATTTCTTTCATGACATACAGTTGAATCAGAAGTAAATCAATATTAATAATTAAGCAATAAGACGACTTCATTGATTAAGAGGCTTTTATAGGAAGAGTTTTTTTTTTTTGATAGATTCGTTAGATTCTTATAGTAGCTTGTTTTTTTACACCTGCTCTACTGTTTTAATCATCGCCATGCTTTAAAGGTTCCATAGGGAGTTTATGGCCATATAGGTGAATTTTTTGCATATTTCATGCAGGCAAGCATCGATGTTGTCTTTTTTTAAATGCTTTCAAATATATATAAAGTGATTGATCTATAGATTCCTTTAATTGTATTTGTCTTGGTGCGTGGGGGGAAAAGTATTAGCGTACTTTTTTAGACAAATTCATAAAAAGCTTCATCCATAATCTTTATGATCAGTATATTGACTTTAGACTCTAGTTGATTAATATCACTGAGAAAACTGTGTCATCGATCGGTGAATACGAATTTAATTGCTGTTCTTTATGTTCTTGCAGATTTTTTGATGTTCCATTATCTTATGAATGTTTTTACATTTTGAACTGAGTATGCTGAAAATTTAAATGTTCCGTACAGTTTTCAAAATATTAGCGAGCAAAGTTCATTCACTGTTCTTGTTGTACACGTATCCGTACTTAATTCTGCAAGCTCTGTGATGCGACTTCTTAACGTCATATATGTAGATAAATGCATTCAGTTTTTCACGTCATTTTTCTCTATTTTTAAAAGTGAATAATTTAAGAGTAAAAAAAAATTAATAGAATAAATATATTATTAGAATAAAACAGTATAATATAGGAAAGAATGTGGTGTAGTAAAATGCATCGATCAAAAGTATGTGAAAGAAACTTAAATATAGTACGAGTGCAATAATTACAATAATAAGTATGTTTTATCATATAACAATTTTAGGGAATTTAAACAAGCTAATTCTGATAAAGGGCAAAAAAAAAATTAAAACTAATATGGAAAAAGGTAACATAAATAGAGCGCATTAATAACTACACTGAGTACCTTTGTCATAAATGATAGAACCATTTCAGAACAAAACGAGATAATTAACAGAAAACGGATAAAAAAAGAATCAAAGCTATCTTGGCTGAGAACTAAAAGAAGAAAATATGATCGTTCTTAAGTGTGGGCTAAATATGATTGGCAGCGAGAGAAGCTGCTATAGAACAGTGGCGGAATCAAAATCAGGAAATATGAAGCATTTGTGCGCTTCATTTGCAACAACATGTATATGTTGGTATCTATATATATATGTTGGCGTCTAAGAGGAACCAGAAGCGATAAAATTGCAAGTGTATGTAAATATAAAAACAATTTTACAAGCATCCTTTTATTAGTGAGCTAAAAAAGTACGAATTATTTTTATTTTAATTATTTTCGACTTTCTAGAGCCTTTATTTACCTTTTGTTTTTAAATCATACTTAATCGGAAATAATGCAACTCTCACTAAAAATAAAGTTTTTTGTTAAAAAACTCATTTGATTTGATAATTTTACATAGAGCACCAATAATTCAAGTTTCTCAGTGTCATAAAATCCATGAAAATAACCAGTTTTTTGACACATGTTTTTATTTGACAAAAAAAAAGTACTTATAATTTTAAAGAAGCAAATTCTTTTCTTTCCAAGCAATTAAGATATTCAAAACATTGCAAAATTTTCTTTTTATTACGTTTCTAGAAATAAAACTAAAATTCACCTTTGAACTGGCTAGTGTAATTATTTTAACACTCTTTCTCATCTTCAATCATGCATATATTATTTATACAATTAATAAATTGAATGTTATTGATAGTTTTATGCTTTCATATCACTAGACGGTTCATTTTTGCTTCACTGCTGAGGAACATGAAAATGTTTTAAACAACCCTCTGGTTGCCACAAATTTTTCCTACCATTTTTAGTATTACTTTCGTACTGACTTTTGATAATTTCTCCTTAAATTTTTGACCGTCACAAAAAACTTCTCAAGACCATCAAATGGAAGATAAAGCATGAAATAATATTTTCTACTTGCTTTAAAAATATTAAAGATGGGATTTCGCTTATTATATACTAGCTGATATAATCGACGTTTCTCGGGATTAAAATACTTTCATGGCTAATATTTTAAAGTAAAAGCTCCTTTTGCATAAATTATTATAATGCACAAAATATTTTTTATCGTCTAGAGCGTTTTTTAAATTTAAGTGAGAATATCAATTGAGACAGACGATATTTAAAGACCGCTGATAGCTCAATTTATCCATAAGTTATTAATGCTTGTTATATAAGTATTTCAAATTTTGGTCACAAATGCTGAGGAATACGAAAAGCTATAGTGAACGTTTTGGGACAATTAAGTAAAATGAAAAATTTTCATTAATAAAAAGCATGAAAATAAACCAAATCAATTGTTGTTCCTGATATAAATTGTTAATCGTCTATGTGAATTGCCTACTTTTAAACTTTTCTTATAGTGTTCTACCAGAATGGGGAACTTCAGCATTTTTTATTTTTATTATTATTCCAATCGAGTGAAAATGCTTCACAATGAACAATAACATTAAAAAAAATTTCTAGGCATTTTTTTTTATATATATATTTGCAATCAAAGTTCGCCTCTCAGATGACGAGAGAAAAACGTTCCATTTCGGCGCGAAGCGGGTCTGACGTCACACGTGCCCAAACAGGGGAGAGCTCCCGTCCCCTCGCTATATAGAGATTTTGCTTTTTTTTTTTTCTATATTTTCCGACTACCGCATCAGATAAAATAAAGTCTGAGAGATAAAAGTATTGGATTGTTATACAACAATAGTATAGGACACGTGACGTCAAAATCTTACTCGGCCAATGAGAGTGCTTTTAGGATTGCATCATGGTTTCTGTTATTTCAGTGCATCTTTCGCCCTTAATATTTAAATAAATAAGTTTTTATGCAGAATTTGCATATTTAAAATTAGAATGATTTTTTCTATAAATACGGATTGTTTTCACGCGTTTTTAAAAAATGTTGAAATTCCCCATTCTGTTAATGTTCTTGCAACAGTTTTTCGTAGGTATAATTGTTCTTCAACAATACAAAAAATATTGTTACAAATTTTGAATAAAATTAATTTTGAGGAAATTATTAAAATGAAAAAAAAATTGTACACAAATGAAATTTGTATTTCTGAAAAGCTAATTTTTTCTTTCTTGTATACGAAGTACACAAAGAGAAAGTATTGTAATCGTCAAAAAATTCGAACTCGAGATTTTCATGAATCTCCATGTTTTAGACCTCCCTGAGTCCGAAAAACCCAATTTTAGAATGATGTCTGTTTGTGTGTCTGTGAACACGATAACTCAAAAACTATTAAAGCTGCTGGGATGAAATTTGGTATGTGATCTTTATACCTAATTTGTAGATTTCTATCAAATTTTGGGCAAAATCCGTCTGCGGGAGATCTGTCTGTCCGCGTTCATTTGAAAACGATAACTCAAAAACTTACATAGGTAGATGGATAAAATTTGGTACACAGTTTTATCATAAGAAATGCAGATCCGTATCAAATTTTGAACTAAATCCATCAAAGGGTTGACTGTCTGTTTCTATAATCCCATGCTTGTAAATGCTATAACTCCTAAACGCAACGATTTAGATAAATGCTATTTTCTATGCGGTCTTCTAACCTTGATTATAGACTTGTGTGCAACTTTGGTTTCAATCGGTTGTATAAAAGATGTTCAAATTGCATATTCCCTTTTCTTTATCTTACTATGACGCAAAAATTCGCGCCATATTGTTTAGAGGCGCACGACCATCTTAACCTTGGCTTCTTTTTGGCGCTATTTTACTGACTTGGCGAATTGTATCTCATTTGCATTTTTTTTTTTTTACTCTTTCGTATTGCAGCGTTCTGCGAAGACAATATCAATAACACTCGCGGCGCCTTAGGGTGGGGAGGTCGGAGGGACTCGGTTAGAAAGTATACGAGAAAGCTTAGGGGAGACCATTCCACTGGTTTTTAACTTTAAAATAATGTAAAAATTGTCTTTGTAAGATCATATTTTCGAAAGATTTCGCCGAAAATCGCCAAAATCTTGCTTAATTTTTAATTAATTAAAATTTTAATTAGCTTTCGAGCTTAAAAAATAAGGGCAGAGTAAGTTCGAAGTCGCACCGCTGCCTAGCAACGGGGTATCTATAAATTTCTTTATTTCAAAATCGTCTGCATCTATTCAATTATTTTTTAATTTAACTTTGAAAAATTAATGAAAATTAAAGACAAAATCGCACGGAAATGAAATTGTTATCACTGAAAAGGAAAATTTTGAATTTTAAGATGGTATAAAATATTTCTTATGGGATAATTTACTCCGAAGTTACTAAAGAAAAACAATAAAGATTCGTTTAATTACTAATTAACTGGAAGCCTAATTAACTTCTGCACTTTGAAAAGTTGAGAGTATTCTTTCTTTTGTTGTAAATAATAAATGTGCAAAATTTGGTTGAAATCGGCCCAGTGATTTGAGAGGAGATGTGTGGAACTTGCCCACATACATACATAGCCACAATGACTTTTATTTATATTATATAAGGTGAATCTATCAGCAAAAACAATACAATAATTTAATCACCGAAATAATTTTTCATTATTTTTTTACTTAAATTTGTAATCTTTTGAGTAAAAATTAAATTGTAATAGATCACATACAGGAGTCAAAATTAAATTATAATAGATCACATACAGGAATTACCATTATCATCTTATTACAATTAAGATATAGATTGCCAGAATTTTCAGAAGAAATGTCTTACATTTCAATTGATTGAGAGCGATGTCTGAAAACTTTTATTTCCAAAACTTACTTATAACAACTATTCTGAAAAGAAATTACGGTTGCATGTTGAATCTTTGAAGAGCTATATATTATTATGGAGAAACTTCTCAAAAGTTGCCTTCTAAGTAAATTTTATTTTAAAACTCAAGATGATAATTTTTATTTAATCATTATATACTCCTTCCGTTAAACTTTAGTTATCCGAATCGCCATTTTTTCTTGCCCAAAATTAGTTGTCGACTGTCAAAGAATTTATCTATGAATTTATCATTTATTTATTTCGAGATGTATGGAAACATGCACGAGTTAACTCAATGGTCTTATATTTCATGTTAAGCCCAATAATTAGTACATATACTGGTGGTACTTTTTGGCTTTAACACAAAGATCAAATCACACACATGCACAAAAATGCTGAATTGGGTTGATCTTTCCAATTTTTTTCTCAATTTTTTCTTATGAGGAAATTATCTTCTACCATATCTACTATAAAAAATGCGTGTAATGGTAGAAAGGAGAAAGTATAATTTAAAGCATCAACTGAGCTTTTTCTATGCATTTTGCTTCAAAGAAGTACATTAATACCGAAACAAAGCTTTTTGATCTCGTTTTTGACAATATTTAACGGTAGATTGTTTATATTTCTGCTAGGCTTCGAATATTATTAACATAAAGTGATTATTAAAACATATCCATACTCTGACGGGAATTCACCTCATTCTGCAACGCATATTATTTGTTGCTGAATATCCCTCTTAATATTTTCGTGGAATTCCTACTTTGATGAGATCAAGTAAATCAAGCAATCTTTTAATACAAGATTTGCGATATAGTTGGTTTCTTACGTTTAATCTCAAACTAAAAGTTGTAAATTTTCAATGATTCTGTTGCAATTAAAAATTGTAATAATTGGATATTATAATATTTTCGAAGTTTCCATTATCTACTGCTAAATAGAACATAATAATTGAAACCAATAAATAACCAGTTTTCACTTATTTTTGCTTTAAATTAATTTAATTAAAGTTTCATTCAATTAATTTCATTATTTCCAAAATAATGAAATTTTATTTTACACGGGTCTTGAAAAAGAAAACAATTCAGTTTTTTCTATCATGTAAAAAATTGTTTGGGTTGCTTACAACTTTTCTCTCTCTTACTATTCAAAAGCTTTTGTTAATGATCTCGTGATAATTCAATCATTCGAACCATAATTAAAATTTTTTGCAATTTTTCTGATGACAATAGATGTTTCTTACTAAATTTAGCTGCTAATTATTATTACATATTAGTTACCAATTAGTTTTAAAATATTAGCTCTAACAGGCAGATATATTAATCTCCATTTCAGAAATTGATATTAAACATTGTAAAAAATAAGGGTTTTTTTTTTCCTCTCTCTCTCTCTTTTTCTTTCAGTTACCTGATACATCTCTGCTACCACCAAATAAGCCTAGAATGAAAATTACTATTCTGGTTCCGTATGAGCTAAAACTCTCTTATGCTTAAGGGTAATCTGCTTTATTGACCAATCAAATCTCTTGAATTAATTTGTATATTCCTTTTATCTTGAACTCTTGCTTTTTATTCTGTTTATTAATGACTTTTGTTGTATTTTTATAATTCTCTGAATTTCTATTGTCGCTGATGATCTGAAATTGTTTAGGCAGATACTATCTCATATAAATGCTGTTTTGCAAATTTATTTTGATAATTAGTTTCTGTGGTGGATGGGCAAAAAATTACTTTTGCGGAATTGTAGCATCCTTAGTTATACTCGTTAATTTGAATCGTTAGTTTACTTTTCAAACCACTAATCTTGCTTTATTTCGATCAGAGTCAGTTACTGATCTAGATGTTATTCTTCACATAAAACTTGCTTTCTCACAACATGTTGATGGTATAATCTAAGAAGTGTATGATAAACTTGTTTTTCTCAAACGTAAAACTAAAAATTTTTATAATGAGCTTTAAAAGTTCTATATTTCAGTATTGTTCGCTCAATTTTTAAACATTGTAGTCTTATTTGGGATCTTTACTATAAAAATAAAGGCAAAATCCCAGACAAACTAAATCCATGCTTTATTTATTTTGCAAGAGTAATCATTTTTGTTCCCAGGATATATTTTCAAATATCTGTATTTTTGATATTCCTAGTTTGGAATCCCGACGAGAATTTTCTAGTGTGCTATTTTTTTTATATAAAGTCATCAATCAAATTACTTATATTTAAGTGTATTCATTTAGTTACGTACTTTTAAAAACAACCGCTTATTTGAGAATGTTTTTTAAATGTAATTATATTAAAAATTTCTCGTTCTATAAATTTCATAAAATATTTAACAAGTTTTCTGTAGACCTTGATATTTTTAATATTTACTTTACGTTCCTGTTTTTGAGATTAAGTGCTTGCAACTTGTAGAACCCTACTACGTTTTTTAATGTTTTTAAGATACAATGTTTATATTCCAATACGTTTTTTGATGTTTTTAAGATTCAGTGTTTACAACTTTTGAATTCATATCTCTATTAATGTTTTCAGTGTTTACAGCTTTTGCTCTTTGTATGTTTGATGTTACTTTTGTGCCGTGAAGCACATTAACTGAAGGGTTTTTTTCCTGTAATGTGCATTTTACTACTAATCTCGTTTAAATAAATGAATAATACATATGAAAACTAGCAGAGAAGTTATAAGAGATAGTAATTTTTTTAATTGCCAAGCTCTGATATAAAATTGTCGAAAATATGTTAAAATTCCTCATTCATTTTCATATTTCGAATAATGTTTTTTTCATGTTTTGATTCATAAATTTTTCACGTTATTTTTGTCATTATTTCCTGAAACGTTACATAAAATTAGCGATTGAAACTTCATTAACTCTAAAAGAATGTTAACAATTTCAGGGCTTTATTGTAGTATTGCTTCTTCAAATCTTGTAAAGATCAAAATACGTTGTTAAAATTTTATATTAATGAATAAACAAAAACTTATTCAAAGATTTTCTTTCAAGACGATTAAAAATTATTTAACTACTAATCTCATCATGAATTTACCACCTAATTAATTTCCTCTTTGCTGTCTTTATTTGTGGTGCAGGTGTTAAACTCTTTTAAAACTATTATATTTATTCTCTTCCCTATGCCACGCAAGCATTTAAATTTGACATTACGTTGTTATTATATCTTATATATTCCTAACAACATCGTTTTCCGGATGCAATCATTGTTAATTTGATGCTAAGTTAAAATACTTGACAAAAAGATTTGAATATGATTTGCGATGATAATACTTCTTTTAAGAGTAAATATTACATTTTAACAAGATTAATGGTTGAACGATGAAAGTCATAAGCATTTTGTAAATTACTTTTTTGTTATATTTCGAAAAAGAAAAATCATTAAAATTTTCTTTTTTTAAGTATATTGAAAGTAAGAAATTGAGAAGTAAGAAACTGAGAAAAATCATGAGGTTATTATAAGAATTAAATTTTAATTGATTTAAATCGCTAGAAATAATGTAACTGTTCATTACGACAAAAATTTACGTTATAGCTTAGTCAGTTTGAATGTCTGATAGACATTGGACCGCCTCGCTATAGCTTAGTCAGAAAACTCTCATATGCGTGTATTGATATGCAATGGTTATAGTGATGTTGACATTCACGGTTCGAATATGTTTATTAAAATACAAACCCTCAACATTAAATGAAAGAAGCTGTAACTTCATTCTTGTATTGTGTCTATTTAATGCAAAATATGTTATTGTTTTTTATTTTAATCAAAATTTAATTAATTAATTTTGCTGAATTTTAAGAATTATAACTATTATTCATTCTTGTATGTCATTTTCAATAGCCTTTGCACGAATGTTATCTGTTTTTTATAAATACAAATTTCCCATGTGTACAAATTAGTGGTCACACTTTCATCTCCTCAGTGAATAAAAATTTATACATGTTACCTACATTACCTTTGCATCCAATGGCTCTGGATCAAACTTTTTTGCTTCCCTGAAAATATAAAATCCATCTATTTTTACCTTTTTTATTTTTCATTATTTAAAATTAAAAGTCTGCCCTTATAATCAAATAAATTGAATCAACTAAAGTATTTAGGAAAAATGCTTAATATTTCATTATTGACAATTTAAAAAACAAACAAACAAACCTTACATTGTAAAACAGTTCAGCTTGGAAAATCGAGTGATTCAGTGTGGTTCATTCGCAAAAGGATTTTTATTTTTCCTTCGCTTCTAAGCATCATTTTTGAATAAAAGATATAAATAAATAAAACCTCTTCACACTGTTGTTACTTAAAAAATAAAAGCTCCATTCGACTACTCCTCAACACGAATCATATCCTTTTGTGAGTGAACTAAACGCTATTTGGGAAAACGCTCATCAATCCTTTGGGGCGAGTAACTGAAAGCTGATTTCAAATTCAACGGAAGATGAGGTAAAATCCTCTTCACAAAACTACCATGGTCGAATCCCAGTTGAAAAGCATGGAAGACGGGAAAAAAATTATGGTAATAATAATAATTCCTTTTTCTTGTTCGTTTCAAAGCGACTGAAGAACGCGGAAAACTTTTTTTTCCCTCTCTCGCTTTCCTGAGCGAAGCTTTTTCGCTTGCACAAAAATGTGAGCCAATATAAAACATCCCGTATGCATATTTATCCATTTATATCGAAAAGGAAAACTACTACTGCCGAGCTGAGCGTAAAATTCAAGTCAGTGCCTCGGCGAATTCGACATCTGTTTTTGATTTCGAACCGTTGAGTAAACTTCACTGCACGACGCAATATCTGGAGGTACGGGCAAAGAGGAGGTTTGTACAGCACTCGACTCAAAAACGGCGGGAGGAGAGATTTTTCGGCTTTTTCTTATCACAAACGCGACGGAAAACAGAACTGCGAAAGCGACCATGATCGGCGGACTCGACCTTCTCCTGCAGCGATGGGCCTTGCCCATTCTTCGGGAGGTAGAGTCGGGGTTTTTGCCCCCAGTGGAAACAGGAGGGAAAAAAATCTATAGTCAACAACAAAAGTGGGGCATACAGCAGACGGTTGGGGGTGCACTCCTTATGTCGAAGAGTGGCTGGCAGAAGCAAATAGAGTGTCCCCCCTCTTGGATTCTGGAAGTTTTTCCAAGACTGATGTGTGTTTGGCTACCGTACTGATACTGAACATTTTATAGTATGATTCCATTAAGTAACATTACATATTTTTTCCCGACTGGTTTGTGTTTAATGATGAAAATATTCGTGTTTTGTGGTTTGGAGAGTAGCTTAAAATATATGGCTTAAAGGGAGGGAAAAGTTGTGTGGTATAATTTTTATACTTAGATCTGTATAAATTATATTTAAAATATTAATGCTTGGTGATTACTGAATGTGTCCTATATTTTGTGTTGCCTTAAGAAGATGCTTGAATTTTAATCGTATTTAGATTTCCATAAATAACTCATTTATAAAATTTCCACCTGAACTGTTTGGAATTTCTATTGATAAAAGAAAAATATAGAAACATTTAAAACCCCATTTAAATCAAATTTATTATAAAATCACTGATGAACTGCTATATCAAGGGAATTTCACCGAATATTGTAAAAAATATTGACCTAATAATAAAACGAAAATTAGAAAATGAGATTAATCCAGTTCCATTTTATAATTTTTTAATTTATTTCGCATAGAAATTCACTGTCTCCAACAATTAGAAATGATTAAATATTAAATTTAAAAAAAAAACACTGTAGAGAATCACAAATAAAGATCACACGCAACATGAAATATTCAAGTAAAAACTACAAATCTTAATTGAATGGATAATAAGATCTTATCTACCTATATTATTAAATATTAACATTTCAATTCTTAAAGAACAATGATGAATGAAGGAAAACATTATTTGAAGTAATATTCGCATTTTCTTAAAATCTTGGATGATATTAATATGAAAAATATATTGGTTTCAAAATGTAAATTTATTTTTATGCTCTTTCAACCTAATCTTCGTTAATTCATGATGTTTTTGAATGTTTAATAGTTTAGACAATCTGTTCATTGATTTTATATTTAGAAAAGGTGGATCGATTATTATTCATAACGGTAATTTCTATCTCCTTTCATTGATTAATCAAATGTTACAAAATTTGGATACGTTCCAGCAACCTTATGAATGAATCTCTGTGATTAATTAATGCATTAACCTGCCCTCTGGCTTTTTCGTAGATAAAAATGCTTTTAATTACCTACATCTGATATTAATCGAATAGATCGAAAATTCTTACGCTGTTTTTTAAACAACACAGTTATAAAAGAATTCAGGATTAATCTATGCTTAATTATTCCAGTAATTCCATGGTCATGCACTTGCATTTTAAGCAGTGTTAATTACATGCAAGATAGTTGGAAAAAATAATATCAGAATCATTGCCTTAAATGTGCAGTAAACTGGCTGAATACAGTTGTTTAATGAAGTTGAAAAACGAAATTCAGACATGGTTAACGAACATTCATAAAATAGCTTTATATAGGCACTTCACTTTAAATTGTTTTTAAATAGCTTCAGACTCTGTTCCGAGGGCAGCAGAATGAATTAACCAAAAATTAACAGGTGCTTTCTCTCAGGGAACAAAAATACTTTATTGAATAACGGTACACACACACACAAAAAAAAAAATTCTACTACTAGTTTTTACAGATTTTAATCCAAAGTCAATAGTATATTTCTTATTTGAATCAATACTTTACAGCCAGGTAAGTAGAATTTGAACGTCACAAAACAGAGACGAAATACAATGACAATCAAAACCGAACCGAGAATTGCATTAGATTTATTGCGAATTGCAGCTATTCAAATACTTTCTTCGAATAATATATATACAGCAGAAGGAATTTTTTAATAATGACAAGTTTGTTACATCAGTTAAAAAATATCATTATAAAGGAAACATATCGATCATCGAATGCTTGAATAGCATCAATATTTGCACCGCTAAAGCCATACGTTTTCTTAAGTATGAAACGTCAAATAAATAACTATTTCTAAGTTAAATTTATTCATTTGTTCTTAAATTAATTTGTTAAAGAAACAGTAATTGGAAAATATACTAACTCATTACATTTTATGTGTTACTGAAATTCATCCAATAGTAAGTTCAACTCAATTCATTGGTTTATATTTTCACAATGTTTTAAACCGAAATATAGACATTTGAGAAATCTTCAGACATTTGAGTCAAAATAACAGAGTCAGATATAGGTTAACGTAATAAATATTACTATTCTTACTACAGAAATGAGCGAAGTAAAAGTTTAGTCCTCAACTCATCTATTTTTAATCATTTCCTACTGAGTGAAAAGCCCCTTCATTATTCATAACTTGTATAGATCTTGGCGGAGCAAAATTTTCTTCAATTCTTCTCTAACAAATCTTAATTCGATAATATATCTCAAGGTTTCTGCTGGAACAATTGTTGGAGGTTTGACTTTTACTTTAATTTTTATTCTTGATAAACGTATGCTTTCAAATTTCATATTTAATTTTTATAATAGGTGTGTAATTCTCTCAAAATGAATAAGGTTAAAGTTTTAAGCTTTAAAACATGTTGAAATATAAATAGTCTTTTACAAATATTCAAAATTACAGGCATTATTTGTTTCAGTTGTGAACGAAGCGAGTGTTCGTTTTGTATACAGATAGGCAAATAGTGCAAGTTCTTTTAACATATACATGGTATTTTTAGAGGAGTTTTCAATAATTAAATTTTGGAACTAAGAATATTTTTTCAAGGCTGTTAGCAGTTTTCTTTCCTTTTTAATTTAAGTTACTAAAAACAAACGTTAAAAAATGGTCAAGGTAAATTTATTATGGTAATTTTAGTAATTTATATTGGGTGAACTAAGTTTCTTCCAGGTGCAGTTCATTAGCAATAACTCAGAATTAGTTACAAATTTTTACACAGCGCCACAATTATACCATTTTTATTAAATATGTGTTAACTCAAAGCTTTCTAGGATAAAATTCAACAATTTGTTTTCTTCATAAGTCAGTTATCTGATGCTATCCTAGTGAAAGCGTTATATTTCCTCTTTGCTCACGACACTCTTTCTAATGTTAAAAAGAACAAAAGAAAGCTGATGTCTTTGTAGTAATAAAAAACTACAATCTTGCATTCACCGAATCCTCGGTGCCTCAAGCACTCGACCGATTTCGACAATTTTTTCATATATAAGCTTACAACGTCTAGAATGTCATCAAGGGTTGCCTGCCCCACACCACCCCCATTTTCGAACGAAATCGAAAAACAAATTTCCCACTGTACATTGTCTATGGGGAAAAAAATTGTAGAAATCCCCCAGCCCCAACCAACTGACCGATTTCGACGATTTTTATTTCATATCAAAGCTTATGACGTATAGATATGTCATGAAAGGTCGCCTGCCCCCACCCCCCATTTTCGAAACCCTTCAGAAGTTCGCCAGCAACAACCACCCTACGGATTTCGACAATTTTTATTTTATATGAAAGCTTATGACGTCTAGATTTGCAATGAAGGATCCCCACCCCGCATTTTCGAACGAAGTCGTAAAAACACATCTCCACCGTTCATTGTCTATATGTTTTGAATTAAAATTTTTGTTTTGAAAAACTGAATGTTCTATTTTTTTTTTTATGAAATACTTTGTAGAAACAAGGTTTTTCCCCATAGACAATGTACAGTGGAGATGTGCTTTTTCGATTTCGTTCGAAAATGAGGGTTGTGTGGGGTTGGCGATTCTTGATAACATATCTAGACGTCATAAGTTTTCATATAAAATAAAAATTATCGAAATCCATCGATTGGTTGGGGCTGGCGAACTATCTGAGGGTTTTATCACATTATTTAAAAAATATAAATTCCAACAGTTCCATCAGAATGGCGTATCAAAAATATTGTAAGATACCTGTTGTAGGTGATGGAAACTCTTTATTTAGGACGATATCATTCTGTATTTATGGATCTGAACACTTTCATGCCGAAATTCGTGAGAAAGTTATACAAAACATTACAACTAGATGAGGTTTATTGAAAGATTTTACAATTTTAAAGGAATCTGTTGTCTGCAAAGAATATGGAATCTACTGCGGTTTTATGGTCCGTTCCTCTGATTTTCATGCAGTATTTCAAACTGAAAAAAATAGTGGCAGAGAGCCTCGAAGCATCAAGGTGGCAGGGGCAGTGCTGAGCAAAGTGGGTGCTGGCCGGCTAGCATTAATTAAAACTTTATTTGGGAAATATTTGTTTTCGTAAACTTGACCTTTCTGCTGTTTGACCTGCTGACCTTTTTCTGATATATACAGAAAAACGGTTTATTGAATTGCAAAAGAAGTTTATTCCATTATTAAACTTATTGCTGACAATTTTTAATGAAAGAAAATCAAACAGCATTTATTTCAAAGCCTTTGTTATTTTAAATTCTGTAAGATTATGTTTATTCATGATTTATGACATTCCCTACCTTTGCAATCCTTCTAACATTAACAAAACTTGCATGCTTTTAAAAACACGGCTCCTATTTCCCTGTTTTGTTTCTATATTTCAATAACTAATTAAAAGCAAATTTAGTATTAATACGTTTTGTTGCGATTTTAAAAAAAATTATGATCCGGAATCGTTTTTCTGCCTTTTCAAATCTAAATAGTTTGTTGACATAACTCTGGGAAAAAATACTTTAAAAGTTTGTTTTCAATTTAATTTCACAAAGATGAGGAAAAAGCATCTTTTATATGTGTATAGTGCTTATAGCTAACTGATATATTTCATATTCAATATACTTTTTGCTAGATTAACTTTGACAAATATTTGGCTAGCCCTCTCGAAACCTCTTTATTCTAGCATAATTGATAATAACTTGATGTAATCTGACCCATCTGAGAAGCCATTTACTCCGGCATTCGTTTACAATTCTGAATCAAGTTATACAGTTCAATATAAATCTTAGTGATTATCAGTGAAATATCCGAGTCCGAACAGAAAACTGGTGGGCATGGTAAAATTGTTTATAAAGACATTTTATTTATGAGAACAATAAATAAATGATTCAAAAATTAATTATTATATCCGAGTTTATACTTCGAGCATTTTCTTAGCAGTTTTATTTGTTGGATCATTGAGAAGAACTGTAATAAGATTTTGACACTGCATAAATTATGAAAATAACATAAACGTTAGTGTTCCGTATTAGAGAAGCATATCAGACAGGTCTCAATTTTTTGTGTGCGGTATCTCTTATTTTATGCGAGAGGAAATGTTGCTCTCTACACCAAACAAAGTATTATCTTGTTCTTTAGATAGCAAATAAGATGATTATACTTTATGTATCTTGTTTCTTCAATTAACACACAAGCCATTATAACTTCTACCAATTTATTTATTAAATATGTTCTGATAGTGATTTTTCACAGTTAATAATTAAAGCAGCTTCTTCTTAATAGCTATTTGTTTTGTTTTATTTACTTAGTTCACTAGTTATTTGCAAATTAAATTGCATTGTTGGACGACACTGAATCAAACGGTTAGAAAAATATGACTTTATTAATTGCATTGGAATTGATATAAACGAAGAATTAAAGAAATCATTCTTCTAATATTTTAGAATTCTAAGCGAACAGATTCCATATACCACTGTTAATATGCTAGATAAGGAAATTTGATACCTTGAAACAATCGTCCACATTCGATAAGTATGGTGTGCGGAAACTAGTTCTATATATTTAACTACGGGTTACTTATTTTTATATGAAGAGGAAAAAGTCTCATTTTCATACGAAATAACATTTATTAAGATAATATAATATTTTACATTAAGAAAACTCCGAAGTTTTGTTAAAGCTTTTTTTCTGTATGAAGTTACATAGCAATATTCATTAATTTCCGTTTTGTCTGGGCACTAAGGTTGGTACTGTCAGTAACTTTTTCTTAAACCGGTATTTTGCATTACTTAAGTCAGGTAATTTGCATGAAAAAACCTTGCTTAAAATACTTGAAAACTTATTGAGGTTAGCATGTAAATAAAATCGGATAATTATGCGAATCACTTGTAATTATATTCTGCCTATTCAGTGGTTTAATGTTTTTCTTGCTTCAATTAATTACAGTGATTGAAATTTAATGCTTGGTCACAGTTAGATTTTACTTTTTCAGAAAGAGATTTAAAAACTCGATCTTCTTTTTAGCTTCTTCTTACGTTAGATTCAAGAGTTCATCTATGTATTGCTATCGGTATGTCTTTTGTGGGGAATATGGAAGTAGTTAATGGTTATTAATTAAAATTCATTAAATATCATTAAAAAAACTAGATTTGTCATTTTTTATGTATATTATGTTTTATATACATTGTATTTGTTAAAACATAGGCAGGCATGTATATCTTTTAGAAAAAGGAAACACTCAGGCTGTCTATTTTAGGGTAAAGTATCTGGATCAGCATATTTATTTTGATCATATTTTATTTTGATCATATTGTTTCCTAATATACTTTTAACAGTGCTCTTCAATCAGCATACAGTTATCTTTATTGCGGCCTATACATATGCTGCATTTACTTGGTATTAATTTTTAAGCTCGCTAGCTAGTCACTTCGAAAACTTTAAGTGTGCAGCACCTGTAGGGGGGATTTTTTCTTTTATATGATAAGACATTTATAATGTGAAATCAACAAATATAACACTTTAAAAATAAATTCATCAAGAAAATCAATACAACCATAATAAAATTTCCAATCTGAATAAAACATAATTCTTCTTGAAGCCATTCATTCATAAAAACCATTTTTTAAAAGCAATATATTTTTATAGTCTCTAAGCATAAAATCTCCTCGTTTTTATTCTCTGTTGAAAGGAAATGAAAGCGGCTTAAATAAAAGTAACTGAGATAATGCAAAACCAGGGATAAGCTGGATTCCACTGTATTATAATACTTTTAAATTAAAATTCTAATAATACTTAAAAAAAAGGGATTAATTCACTTATTTCTCTCACACAATATTTATGTAGTCTGATATTTTTAACAGAATGCATTGAAATTTAATGTTCAAAGACTAAGGATGCTTCTATGTTAGAAATGTAAGGATATATTTTAATTCTCGGTTAAAGCTTAGAGTTTCTTTTCAAATGAATTTGTAAAATAGAAAAACAATTTCGTTCTAAATAAAATTCTTCTCTGAAGGTATTAAATCAAATAAAGTTATTTAACTGCCTGAAAATACAATAAACACACAAATAAATTTACTTCAAGAGGCTACTAGTAAATACATTGCAGTGATACTAAAACACCAATTGAGGCAGTGAGCGTCAAACAAGCAAAGAAAGATGACTGAGTAAATCCCCACATGCATGCAGATGAAGAAAGTGAGACCATGGTCCACTAGCATTCTAAGAACTAACCGGTTGAAAATGAAGAACATTTCTTTGCTGAAAGCTAGAAAGAATAACCCAGGAAAATATCGGAGTTTACCTTACATAACTGTGATAAGTTGTTAGGTTTACGGAATATGGGATATTCTGGAATCTTTTCAGTAAATCGCACTGTAAAACGGAAAAAAAAATTACGTCCTAACGCAAAAAATAAATAAATAAAAAGTTATCAATATTATGTGTTCTAAAAATTGTACAGTTCGTTTAAAAAATATTTCTTACCCCCACTCGAAACCCCTTTCCGATATGAACACATTTTCGTGTCCTATTTCTTTCAGGACCATTTTGTCGCGAATCCGAAGATATAAAATAAATAAGAAAATGAAGCACAAATTAATGATAACTAAGCAAAAATTCAGTAAAAAAATAAAATAAAAAAAATATTTATTTGGCAAATTTTTAATGAAACCTTTTAAGTGATAATGATGTTCTCAATCATTTTTTTCTTATAATTGTTAAAGAATCTGATTGAAGAGGAGCACGTGAGAGTTTCCAAGATAACAATATTTTTCAATATGACCCCACTTAGGGTCGTGACTTACAGGTTTAAAAGATTAAATTCATATCTGAATTTAATATATTTTTCCTACATTTTAAAATTCCATTAGGGATAAACGGTTATTTCGATTGCCTAATTAACAAGCTTGCATATTTGAAGATATTATTATTATTTCCCTTTCGATAGAGTTCTAGAAATGTAGAGACTGCGAATTAAATTCGCTTTTAACCTTATTTTACATCATCGCTTCTATAAAGCACATTAAAAGAGATTTCTTAGAATTATTTCAACCGCCAAACCCATATATAACGCGATATATATCACATCCCAAGAAAATCGCGCTCAGAATGGGAGAGGAAAAAAATAAATAAATGAGAGATATTCGAAATAAGAAGAAACGCGATGAAAATAATGGACGAAGACTGCAGAAAGAATGTATAAATGATGCTCCTAAGTGAAAAGAAATGAAATGATTAATGCGAGGTTAGGAAAAAAGACCCTTTTTTCCATCCCAGACAATGACAATAGAAGAATTAAATCACATCCATAGTTGGATACTATTAAATGTGTATTTTTTCCTTTCTCAGAAAACGATTTTAAGTAACAAATGCTGCCATTGTGAAAGTGCTCTGACTCCGGTTTATGAGGAATTTCTTGCTAAAGAAATATTTAATCGGCTGGATACAATGATTCCTCTGGAATACAAAATGTTTCTCTTCCAGGATGAAAGAATTAAATAAACTTTTGAGAAGAAACCGCGAATTTATAATGCATTGGATTGTTCGTTATCATGCTTAGAATTATCGATGGTAAATTGCTTTGTTTAAATGTAAATGATGCTGAATCTGAGCTTTTGTTTCAGAATGGAAAAAGAACATTATAAAAATTCGATTCATTTTTTTTTTCAAAAGAAAGAAAAAATTGGATTAATTTCATTATTTGTGTGAATGCTTAATATTATTTTCTCAGTAAGATTTTCAAAGACTATAACTAATACAATTTTAATTTTATTCTGTATACCAAACTTATTTTCATAGCAAACTGTTTTTTTTAAATACCCTCATTAAATATCGGATAATACATTTAGATATTCGTAGCATATTACTATTTCTAAAATTAGTTTTATTGAAATTGGAATGAAGGTAACACTGAACATTGAACAACATATTTACTTTCATATGTTAAATTTAGATTCTTCTTATATGATGAGAAAGGTAATTTATAAAAAAAATAGCAAAATATATAATATATATTTTGCTATTTTTTAAACATGTTATGCTTAATATGCGTCATATATTATATGCAATTTAATATGCATTTTTTAAAATATTACGACCATAGAATTTCTAGTCTACACAAAGACTATGCTGTTACATTTTGTACTTCACGGAATATATATCATGTGCAGAAGATGTGTATAAACTGTAAATAAGATTGATATTATGACAATTATATAAAAATAGACTATAAACATTTATTGAAATTCTAAATATTGCCTTCTCTAAGTATATACAAAATAATTTGAACATGTTACTAATTAAAACATCAGCAACACTGCATTAAAAAACTGAGCAATAATTTGAAATATAACTCAGTTTTTTTTTAATGCAATTAGAATACATACGGTATATTTTATATTACTGTTCAGAACATATTCCTAAAATGTTTAACTAAGAGAATAAAAGAACATAAAAGCCGAATTTCACACTATCATTTACTAAATTGAATGCTCGAATTGATTTTTAAAAAAAAGCTAAAGAAAAAGAACAGCTTTAGAACGGATAAGAAATTATCTTTCGGTTGATCAATATCCTTATTATCAATAATTTAACCACTTATAAAAATTTCAATAATTTCTAATAAAAGATCTAACCAGTGAAATCATAATTATGCGCCAATGATGAAAATTACTATTATAAATCCACCAAAATAAACTAAAATTCATTACAGTATAATGATCTATTAGAAAAAAAATGAAAATAAATGTAATTGTGAACAAAATATTGTAATTTTACTAAAATTGGTGTATTAAATTCTAATAGTGAAATCTAAATGCACTTCTTATAGCTCTCTCTAAACTCATGTATTCAGTTGTTTTATTTTGATTAATCACTATTATTTATTTTGAACATTTAGTAGTCTCTTTAGCACACAATCAAAACTTTTTTTAAGGATATACATATTTTACAACAATGTTAATTTTATTTTATTTATGATACTATATTTTTTAAGTTTGCTTTATGCAATATTTAGTACAAGACAGATGTCACAATATTTTATAAACTTTTTCTTTAGTTTTTATAGTGTTTTGTTTATATTTTCATTTGTTATACTAACATTTTAAGATTTACTTTCCCTCCTATAGAAAAATAAATTTATAAACGTAAAAAAAAGAAGAAGACTGTTTAATGCCAGCATGAAAAAATAAATTTTCCAATGTGAAAATATATATGTATGTGTGCAAATTTTTTATCAGTTGAACTTCTCAAATCAAGTTTTAACTGGCTTCTTTCCACGTTGTTTTATCTGTTACCGTTGTTCTTTACTAAAATAAATTTTTCCTTTCTATTGTCATTTTATCTATCGGTCTATATGTGACATAAACAAATATACAACATGTTTATCTTTTTATTCAAGCGTTTACCTATGAATATGCATATACTCTGTATGCATTCTTGCATCTGATAAAGATAGGCGAATTGGATCTATTCTTGTATCTATGCATATAAGTGCAAAGAATACGGTTTCCTTGACTATAAACCCTGTTTTTCTATTTTGCGTTTCTGTTTTCTTCAACTTCCCCTTTCCCCTTGACTGGAAATTCTTCCACAAAAGGTATGGTCTAAGGAAAGAAAGGGGATGGAGAGGGGAGGTGAATAGCCCCCAGCCGCTTTTTAAAACATTTCTTGAATAAAATTCTTTTGACATTGAAGAATCTGTTTCCCTTTCAATTTCAAGATGTCTCGTGCGTTTTCTTTGGTTTTCTCGCTCCGTGCTCTTCTAGGCTTTTGCATTTTAACCGAATTTGAATATGGAAACTTCTTTTTATTTTAAGTGTTTCACTTGCTTGTAATGTTGTAGGGCCCTACGTAAGAGCAGTTTTGTGTGATATTTAATGTGACTTTAAATGAAAAACATTTTATTACTTCGTGAGCTTGTTCTTTTCTTTTTCTCTCATTGTATACATTTTTACTTATTTTCTTCTTCTTTTTTTTCTTCTTCTTCTGTCTTTTTCTTCGTGTATACACTTACATATAGCGTAGTTGCTCAAATAATGGTTTTCTTTATATGCTGAAAATGTGTCGAATTTTAAATAAGCACTGAAAGTTTCCATTGAATAAAAGCTATTCGCATAAAGTAATACTGTTCAAAAAGTGAAACTGAAATATCTGAAGTAAAGAGTAAAATTGTTGTTTTTTTATATATTAGTGTGAATCTCTTTTCGATGGTGTAAACGCACTACTGTGTTAAAATTTCGGATTAAATAATTATATAAAAAAGTAATTTTTTTATTTTAAAGTAATTCAAATGATCTAGAAAAAAAGCACGTACTTGAACATACAATGTTTCATGGATTTTTGTCAAAAAAAGTGTTCGTCAAATCCATCAGAAAATTTTCTGGTGAAATTCCAACCTGTTCTGCTTCCCATGCATAAATTCGTAAAACTATATTAAGGCATATTTCATCTAATAGAAGAGCATAAATATATTAATTTTGGAAATTTTCTGGATTGCATTTTTAAAAACACTATTGAATTTTTGCAAAAAATATTCCATTGCATTTTTAAAAAACTATTTTCTTTATCTTAGGCCATTATATGATAAAATCAACAAGCTTCAAACATATTTTTACAAATTGTTGGCATTTCATTAGAGACTGTATAAGAGAAAAATAACAAGAAAAATCCTACTATTTCCCGTGAAAATTTAAACAGTTGCTAAATTCAAATCAATAAAACAGAAGATTTTCACTTTCTCTTTGGGATTATCATTTGTTGCTGATTGAATGATGACCCTGTTGAATCCCGTGCCTCCTTTATGAATTTTTTTAGATGAATTAGAAGAGGCCTTCATACAAAAGTTTGCATTTTATTACGCTCTTTTCATAAGAGAACAAGTATTTTACCTGAAATTATGAAGTCAGAAATATTAACTTGATTTCTTGGCTTGAAAATGAAATATTTTTTACATTGGTATTAGAATTAAACAAATTTAGACATGATTTAAACAAATATTGTGTTTGTAGCCTTTAAGGAACTTCTACACTTACTTACTTAAGATATTTTAAAGAAGTACTTGTTTCGAAAATTATTTCCTCAATTTTTCTTCTTTTCAGGTACGTTTTTAATCTGATATAGAGGAAATAGTTAAAAAATTGCAAAAGATTAAGTAAAAAAATTGGGCTGAACTTGAATGAATAATATCATTATGTTAAAGCACATTGAATCTTACACTGGCCAGAGTAATGCTTAAAATGAGAGACTTATGTAAAATATCTTTTTTAACCCCTTAAGAGTAGCATTTTTTTTTTGCTGTCTAATAAGACGACACCTCCTGTTTTGAAAAGTGG
>BGPR01000423.1:410808-451846 GCA_013235015.1 Araneus ventricosus | reverse complement strand
CTGGCACGAGATATGCTAATTCATCGGTGTGTTATTCAAATGTAATTAGTATTTGCATACAAAGAGTTTTTCCTGTGCATTTAATGATCGGCATATTAGAATATCTAAAAAGCAAAACTGAACATTAAGATTATCGAAAACCGAATCGAAGTTATACCTGTAATTTATATGTAGCTATCAAAGAGAGGAAATTGTTTATCGGCAGGAAAAATCTTTTATATCTACACATGGATAGGCAAAGCACGCAATTGCAGGCGTATTAGTTTAAATCTTTCGTACGCCTGTTCAGTTTTTAAAAAATTCTCAGTTAAGTACTTTTTTCCTTGTGATTAGCTATTATTTAGAAATGATCTAACTTTAGAAGTTTTTTTCACCTTTTTTAGAAGAAACGAATTGAAATGAATGAAAAATTATTGCTGTATTTTTTTTTTCCTGAGATAAGAAAAAATCAATATGCTTTCGCATAATTTATTTCATCTCTTCAAGCCTAAACTTTAAATTGCTGTTTTGAAATTTTGATTTCATTTACTCGCAGATGAAGTAAATATTGAAATAAATAGTAAAAATCTTTTTTTTTAATCCGCTTAAATCTACAGTCTTCTAAAATATTTATCATGTTAAAATCAATTTAAATAGTGAAGGAAAGTTTTATGTTTTATTCAATTTGTAATTTTATTTGAAATTGAAAGATATTAATTTATGCGGCTAAAAAATAAGCATGAGAATATAGTTTTATTTATCTCAAATTTCCTAGAGAGTTTAGTAAGAGTAGAGAGTAAATCAACAAGGAAGAAGTATTGTTAGAACAAAACCATCTCATTAAAAAAAAGAAGAATTCTAGCTGCAGTTCTACTGTTGCCAGATCATCAGAGTACAACTGATAATTGCAAATTTTTCGAATCCCATTCTGATTGGAAATGTCTCCAGCTACAGAAATAAAAACAGAACGTGCTGAAAATAGCATGAAGTTTCATTTGCTTTTGAAGTAAATGGCATTTAAAGCCCTTTATTCGTCAAAAATGAATAAATACTTTACTAAGACTGAGATAAGCATAGAAAAAAACCTCTATTAATAATCCAGCTAATTTATCACTAGAAGTAAAACAAGTAACAGAAAAGTAAAATGGACAAAAAAAAGTTATGTTAAAAATACAGGAAATGAAATATTTATCAGTTAATGCTACAAAAAGAAAGATATAAGAATAAAAGAACGGAAAAATTTTATAATGTAGCATTTTAATGTGCAAGTTGGAAGCCATTTAAATTATTCAAATATTTTTTTAAATCTTATTTGCTCTCGAACATTTTAATCGAAATTTTTAAAACTCTGTATGTTAGAATAAAGAAAACTATAAAATGTTGCCATATAAAAGTTTTCAGTTAAAATGATCATTGTATTGCATAAATGAAAATTCATAATTAAATTCAAATCACAGTGTTTCTGCGCATATATTTGTTCGAGAATCTCATTAACACTACTAATTTTTATTGATTCAGCGTTGTGCTATAGTAAAGATTGAAAGAAATCATTAGCAGCCAGTTTCAGTAGAGCCAATTAGTTCAATTTAAATAAATATTCGTATATTCATGATGTTTTGTTTTGTTTCCGTCTCGTGTTGCATATGGTATAACTATCGTTTAGCAAAAAACAAGAAAACAATATAAAAGTATCACTAAAATAAAAAAAAATGGGGGAAATGCTACAGAAAGAATCAATCATTTCAATTTTTAGCTAACAAGTACTTTATGATCATAAGTCTAACTTGGAATATTTTTAAATGTATGACAAATTTAATTCCCCTAATTAAATCCCCTATATTATTATCGTTGTTTTGCTTTCCCCCTCTAATTAAATAATATTTAATTCATGGTTATCTGAAGGTTTTTGTTTTTATCTGCAACATATTCTATGGCGTTCTAAATTCTTTTTAAATTAATGTAAATCAAACTTTTAATTTCTAATAAAATGAATGCATACATTTTTCTTACATTTATAAATCTCATAACATGTGTCGTAAACAGTTAAACGTCTAAAAGAATTCGTTCAGAATACTTTTTTTTGCTCATTTTTTTAATTTTGTTTAATTTGTTTTAATTTCAATCTCCACTAATAATACAGGAGAATGTGAGTGTGTGTTGGCACTCTATAGGGTTGACCGCTGGACCTACAGCTAAGAATTTTGGCACAAACATATTTTGGAGGGTTGGAATGTGCACCTCGAAGCCGTTTTCTCGAAATTTTGATTAGAATTTTAATTAATTAAAAATTAAGCGATATTTTTACGCTTTTCTTCCATAATATTAATAACACACGATTGACTTTTCCCGAAATATTAATAGCACAGAAATAATTTTTGCACCATCTGAAAATTCAAAACAATATATTTTAAATTATATAACTATTTTGCCATATAATTTTTCTCTAATTTTAATAAATTGTTACAAATATATTCAGGCATATTTTACAACAATTCTTTTCATTGTTGCAATGAAATTCAAACCGTTTTCATTGTTTTAAATCCTTGTTTCTCTTCCATTGCTGAAAGCTAAGGTATTAATCTAATTGATTTTACTTTTTGTGAAATCTGTAAACGAAGTCCTCTAAGATAGTAAATTTATTCGGAAATATATCCAGTAAGCTGAAAGATTATGGTTGCTTATGGTTTTAATTCTTTTTATAGCCAACCAACATGTTGCTGAACATAAAATGTGCCTCGCCATTTTAATGCTGCAATCAAATGCATATTTTGCATGAGGAATAAGAAAGTGAAGTTTGCGCCGACAGCGTGTAATTAGATGTTACATGATACGAACTGTTACTCGACTCCATTAGGGTCTTTCATATAGACAACGAATAAAACAGGTGCAAAGCTACAAAAAGAACACGGGTTAAATGTCTACCGCAATTATGAAATTTCAAAAATATGAAATTATTTTTTAAGGGAACCATGAATATCAAATTATGCATAAGATATTCAATTGAAATTATATCCCCGGCGAACAAGCTGCAATATAATAAATATTTCTCAAGATTAATGTAAGTATTTGAATTAATTCTGATTAACTATCAGTTGGCAGTGACAAGTTTTATTAATTTTTAACCCTCTTGCCTTACGTTTTTATTTAACCTCTCAATTAGATGCCACCACCCATATGATATATTTTTTCCTTATCTCAATCTATTTAAGATGGTAAAGGATACTTGAGACATTTAGGTGATTTTTGTATTTAAAATTAATTGTTGCGTTGACTTAATTACGGATTTGAATAGAGCACGGCACAAAAGAGCCGACCAAGAAGGGGTTAAAAGCGAACATACAATATCCAAGTGAGGTTTAACAGTATGTTCTGTTTATTGTAAGCGTAGATAATCAAGTGTTAAAATCTCATACAAAAAAATCTTCGTGAATTTCATAAAAAAAAATTATTTATCAGCGAATCTATATTATGCCACATTTAGCAGATTGATTTTGATTCATGTAATGGATTTCACATTTGCTTCCGTCTGTTTAGTTTGTTTACCAATTCCCGACACGTTTTCTTAGCATTTCCCAACTATTGATTAAGATCAGAACTGGAAAAAATTCTGGTTCTGTTTTTGATGTCTTTCCATTTCTGACAATATATACTTAGCGATGGATGGTGCCAATCGGAACTACTGCTTTAATGCTAATCGCGCCTTCGTGGTTTTTATTTAAACTAGCTTTAAAGGTGAATGCTGATTCTGAATAATGCAAAAGAATATTTAATATGAAGTGATATATATCGATGAGATTGATTAAAATTTCCGACATAATAATGAATAAAAGAAACTGTTGGTGGTTGAAATATGCACGCTTGCATGTTTTGGAAGTGGTACGAATAATTCTAAATTGTAAAAGATCTCTTACTCGCCACATTTAGGCAATATCTTAAATAATAAATTGAAACATATTTCTGCATGAGAATATTACACAAGAAATGAAAAGTAACATTTCATTTAGAGTATAACGTCACTTAACGTGCAACACCACCTATCCCAATTTTTTTAAATTTCAAAGAGGAAGGAAATACTCAATTTTTCGCAACCAAAAACAAATATTTCTGGGGTTTTTTTCACATCTGGCTGGAACATGTGACCTCATGTTTATATCGGATGTAGAAAAATTCAGAAATATTCGTTTTTGGTTGAGTATTTCCTTCCTCTTTGAAATTTTTAAAAATTGAGATAGGTGGTGTTGTATGCTAAGCGACGATAAATAATGTCATATGAACTTTTAAATACAACTTCAACATTTATTGATAACCTGCACAATAAAAATGCGTAAATTTGCAAATTTTGTTGTTTTCAAAGAGAAATTGTCCTCAATAACGCAAAATATTTGTAGTTGCAGTTATTACTTTGATTATGTTTCAGATGGTTTTTAATAGTATAGGTATTTTAAGTTTGGTGACAAGTATATTTCCTCCAAATTATTCTGTCTTTCAGATGCTGAAATCAAATTCTCTGTTGCCTATATTTAAACATTTTATGTGCTCTCTCTTTTCCCGACTGTGTTAAGTTTGGTTGTTGCAGTTGCAATTAAGTTTAGATTAATAGTGGAATTATTCATATCAATTACAAAAGTCGAATAACTGCTTATATTCAAATTTTCTATCTTAAATGAGAAGATGTAAATGGTGTCGATTAAAAATTATGTAATATTTTCTCTAAGTTTTGTGGGATTTTTTAAAATTTGTTACAGGTATAATAAGGTGTTAAGTTGATAAATAATGCCGCATTTTATGTAAATCTGCGTTATACGAAACAAAGAGCTAGCACACGAAAAAAGGGCTTGGGTTTCAAAAATTAGAAAAAAATACTGTTATATATTAATAATTGAGAGCAATATTTTTATTAAGAAAATTTTCATCAAAAAAGTTTGAAGTATCAATATGTATTAAATCATATTTTCTTCGTTAGCACTGCTTTGCACCATCAACTGGAGGCATTCTCTTTTTGAGAAAATGTTTCATCTGAAATTTATTCAGCGTTATAATCCGCGCTTTTTGAAGAATTTTGTTGGTTTTTTTTCGATAACCTTTTCTTTAATTGAAAGGTCTTCGCAAATTTCGTTACATGGTGCTCACCATTTGTGAAAATCTTTCTCAAATGTTTAGTTTTTTTTTTTTTTTTTTTTTTTTTTCCCTTTTTTTCTTTTTTTTTTTTTTCCCTCAGTGGAAAGAACTTCATTTTAGAAATATAACTTAAAGTGCTTAGCTAAATATATGCCTTTCTTGATGCTTTTTGGGGGAATGTGTTTAACTTCTTCATTTTCATGTAAGCTGCTGTCACAAATAAATTCGAGTTGTCATTTTCCCCAAATTTGCTTCGTCATTTTTTTAAAGCTTTTACGATTTTCCTCATTGTTTGGGGATTTCTCCTGTTATAGAACCGTGTTTAAAGAGGCCGTGTTGTCCAAGATTTTTACCTTGATTACTGAGTCGTGTTAAATCGAAACCGTATGTTTTGCGGGCACACTCTAATAAGATAAAGATTAAAATTTGCTATGTTTGCTTCCCGGTAAATTTAAGGACATAAGCTACGTAAATAAGAAAAATCTAGCTCCTTGTAACAATGTTCAAGGGTATATTCGTTTCCCTAGTTGCTATGCAATTAAATAAGATCTATGCCTAAACACTCTGTAATAAAGAGAAAGAAATAAAATTCTTAACTACATTTCGTTATTCTTAGTTTATAATTTTAAAACTTAATGGAATTTTGAAATGTCAACTATGTTACATTGAAGTTGCATTAATTCGTAAAAGAATGACCCTAAACACATATATGCAAGATTTAAAATAAGTACGATGTAATGTGTTTCATAAAAACGTGACCGATTTCGGCTGATCTTTTTTATATAGGATGACTACCGTGTGTTATACCTCTCTCTCTCTCTACCGACGATTATACCTTCATCTACATTTCTTACACATGCATACACTGAACCCAGCTACATAAATTTTATAAAAAAATCGATTTCAATTATATTTTTTCGTTCATGAAAACGCAATAATGCAATCTTCTTTTGTAGACTATTCCGAACGAATGATTAGTCAGCATACATTAATGAAATTTTCGTATCTTTTTATAAACTAATACGATTACTAGTAAGCTGTAATAGCAATGATCCATTAGATATGATAAATTAGGTTGCATCAGGTCTTTTAACCCAAAACGTGTCGCTTGCATGTATTTTTTTGAGTAGTAGAAACCTGGACAGCTTCGTCTTTTTGTGGTATTTTTCAATATTAATTAGAAAAATGATGCATTGTGAACTTGTTGCATTTCATAATTTTTTTTTCTGACAACAGTGAATTAACAACTAAGCAAAGTTTCTTTTTGTTTTTCATTATTCGTGTTTCGTTGATCTATTTTATTTTAATGTACACTGTATACTTGAACTCGCGAATTTTTTTTTTCATATTTAGATATGGTAACATATATTGCAAAAATTGGGTTGACAAAATTGTTTAGAATTTACAAGTATTCTCTGAATAGTACTTTTTCATAAAATAATAATCGTGGGAAGCCCGCTCATTTATTTATGTTTACAGTTTGAAGCTCAGAAAATTCAGTAATAGCAATGAAGCCAAATTTTTAATTACAAAAACGAACATAAAATATATATTTTAAAATTTCGAAATGTTATACCGTGTATAAATTGATGTTCTTTTCGTACAATGGCATCAAAACAAATACAAAATGATATACTGGTGATATAGAGTGGAATATCAACACTGAACTTTAACAAAATTAATTGTATGACATTTTTGAAAAAATATTATTTACTTTTTTTTAAAGGAGTGTTAAGCGAGTAAGCTACAGTCAGAACTGCTATATATAGTAAAGCACCGTTTATACGTCTTTCAAGGGACTGACGTAAAACGACGTATAAATGAAAAGACGTATAATCGAAACGAAGTAATGATAAAGTACAATGAATACGAATGAATCGGGACTGTGAAGAAACGACATATAAATGAGAAACGTATAAACGGTGATTTACTGTAATTAAATGGAATGACACTATGTTTCCATGCGAAGTGAAATGTTAGAAAAGAAGTTCTTCATTAATGAATTTCGATTATATTGCATACTAATAATCAGTGATTTTGAAACACTAGAAAAGATGCTGACTGCTCGCAATACAAAGCACTTCGTCTGCGTTTTGGACTGCTTTAGCTTCTTCGTCCATTGTCAATTTTTAAAACTGAAAATGTTAGATAGCTTATATTTAACAACTAATATTCTAATCGGTTGTCCTAACCTTAGTGATGAATGAGAGGTTTGATGGAGCGGAGTACCATCCAAACTTGAAAAGATCCCCAACGTGATCGTGGTCGACTCAGGTCCGCATAACAAAGCGGATTTGTCTTGATTAGATGAAAGGAGGGTGGTCTTTCTTGCTTTTCAACCGAAACTGGCGTGTGATCGTTCCGCGCAGGAAGAATCTGGCAGTTTCAATAATGCTCATTGATCAGAATTAAAGCAAGGAATGGCGTCTTGAGCATTTTCGACATGTGAGCATTTATGTTTGACGACCAACGACAGGTGAAAGGGACAGCATTTGACAACCGGAGAGAGACTCCTCTCTCTCTGGTAACGATCTCCAGAGGACAGGGCCAGACGATTATGCCGCTGGGGGAAGGGGACGCCTCTCTCTCCCTCCTTTTTTTTTTCTCTCGTTCCTTTTCTTTCTTAAGAATTCCTTTTTCTTTCTCTCTTCTCCTTTCTCTCCCGCCGTCCTTTTCGCGTAAACATAAACAAGGCTATTGCGGTTTTCAGAAAGGAAAGCTTCCACTACCATTGTTCAGGTTTTTCGAAGAAAAGAAGGGGGAAGGTTGTCTTTCCCTCCTCGCCTCGTGTTTACCTATATGTTGTAAGGGATAAGTATGCATATGAGGCTTTTTTTTCCACATATCTTTGTCTGCACTTTGTGCACCTCAGATTGAGAAATTGAGATAAAATGGAAAATTTTTAGTGAATTATTTTAAGAAAACTTTTAGGTCGTTGTTTTTTTTTTCTTCTTCTTTAAGCTCTGAAATAAAACAAAGGGTCAATTTTAAGGAATTTAAAATTTTCCCTTGAAGTTTTTCAGCTAGTAGTGATATATTTCCTTCATTAGTGTTTCTTTGCAAATGTCAGTAAAATGAAGTTTCACAGTAAATATTGTACCGCAATTTATAATATTCACGACGTCATAGACTATTGTTTCGTATTGCCATCGTATACTGTAATTAGGAATATTAAAGAACTCCTTGTGTTTACGAAAAAAGATGAATTTACTCAGATTGTTTTAAGAATTCGATGTTTAAAATAAATTTCTGTTCTAGTATTTATCGATGCTTAAGGAAAAGTAAACAGAAGAAAATGTCGTGACTGTTTTTTATTTGCTATCAAATCATTAATTCGTGAATAAATATTTCTGAATTATTACACAAAAAAGCAGAATTAAAAAGAATAGTTTGGGCTTATTTCTTTGAACTTAAGGAAATAAAAATCTCTTTTAAATATTCACTATTTATGTAAGAATATTATGCGCGGAGCATATTTTGTGTTGTAATAAAATAAAGAGAGGCAAATCTGCTGATGAAATCTTAAGCAAATAAAAGATACTCAGGTCGACAATTAAAAACCAAAATGTTTAAGTGCATAAATGACTTGTTCAGTAGAAACCGTTGAGGCAGTTAAAGATTTCTGACTGATTAATAAAATGTGTTGCTAAGGTAACATTTCAATATTTAATGGTTTCTTGTTTAATAAAAAATTAAGTAATTTTACTAGTAGGACATGCCGAAAGGCGTTTTCTAGGTCACAAAATTTCTTCTACTTATTGTGAAAAATAAATCCAGAGTTTGCCCAACGCCACGTTGATAATATGATGGTGAATGTTTTTTTTTTTTTTTCTTTCTCGGATAAATTATGCTGCATTTATAAATGTTGAAAAAATGTTAGTTTTTTTTTTTTTCAAACAGATAAAAATGTTCTAACCAATGCTGCTATCCGTTTCAGTATTTCAGCAATAGAGAGCGTAAAAAGAATTTTTTAAAAATGATTTTTTGAAAAGTAAATATTGACATTTAAAATACAATTTCCATTAAAAGTTCAAACCACGTAAATGGATAATCGAAAAAAAGTATAAAAATAAAATTTCTATATTTTGTAAATCAGTTAATTGTTTTTCACTGTTTGGAAAAAGTATTCTCAAATAATAGCGTAATTAGGGGTGAGTATGGCGGGGCCGGGCCCCGCCCCGCCGCCCCGGTGGGGGGGGGGGGGGGAGGTTCAAGTTTTTAAAGCTGAATCAGATCCAGCTGAAACGAGTATTTTTTAAACTAAAAAAAGTAATTGAAAAACAAATAAAGTAAAAATGTATAAGTATTAAATGTATATTATATTACTCTCACTTTGCCACTGTTTTCCAATGTTAAAAAATGTAAGGCATTTCTCTTCCCCATTCATCCCCCCTCCATCCTTTCTACTGTCCAACTTCCAAAACTAGATATATTTTATTGATTTTAGTTTAATATCTATGTGAGCAGTTTTTAAGTAACAAGTATTATATCAAACTGAAATAGCATAACATTTAATTGCGGGTAATCTTCAAGAGAACTGGTTCGTATAAAATTTTTAGATTCAAGTTCAAAGTTAATTTTAAATAATATTGTAAAAAAAAAATCACAAAACTATTTTAACACAACCTAAATACGCTAATACTTAGTTTGACAGAGTTGCTGACTTGTGAGTTAGTCAGCCAACTGCGAAAAGAAAATTGGACTACGTTGATCTATAAGCGAAGTTTATCTAAACATTTGAAAAAAAAAAATGATAAACTCAAGTAACACAAGAAGTTTCACGATTTCCTCCTATGTGTACACAGTGATGCGCAACATCGGGCGATGCTGAACGATATTGTACAATATCGCGAATGTTATAAAAATGTCCATAGCAAACACAATTACTGGAAATTAACGATTATGTGTTGGTAAGAGTATAGATAAAGCTTCTTCACTGACTGGGGGCTAGCTCAATCAGTAGAGCACGAGACTCTTAGTCTGGGGGTCGTGGGTTCGAACCTCAAGATGGGCGAGCTTGTATTTTGTTGTCACTAAGTTATTATTTTGGTACATAGAAATTGTCGTTCAAATATGAAAGACGGATTAGCGTCGGGAAGCAATTAAACTGCTTTCTAATCGAGATTTACTTGAAAAAAAACACTGAGAATAATGGTTAAAATAATGACAAGAGCTGTTGAGATAATTAGATTTATTTCACAAGAAAATGAAATTTGAAACATATCCATATCAAGATTTTAAAAATATCCAGTCATTAAAATGAAAAACAGAAAAAAAATGTGCCAGTTTACAGCTGTAAGAACTTTCTTTTTCACTTCAAGACAGACAATAAAGGCAAAAACTGTTGTTCATTGTATTGTGAAGCTACTATTTTAACTATAAACTATTTTGAAGACTTGAGTTGAGTACCCATGGTGTAGTGGTTATCACATCCGCCTAACACGCGGAAGGTCCCAGGTTCGAAACCTGGTGGGTACAACTTTTTTTTTTCACTTCACTCATACGTTTTGTTATATTCACAGAAAAGTATCTGTAAAAACTCTATAGTATAAATTACTATCTATAGAGATGCAGAAATTGTGAAATCTGTATTATTATAAATAAAAATGCCTTCAAATAAGAGGCATGCTCTTTTCTTTATTTTATTTTGTTCAGAGCTGAATATAAATAATGGTTCCTGTTACAGAAAAAGAAATATCAATTCTGAGCTTTCAGATGAAAAGCATGTTTTTAAAAATTTTAAAGTGTCCTAAATATATTGCTGTTGCAGTATAGAACTGTATTTTCAAAGAATCAAAAGTAGGTTATAATTTTAAGGAGGAAAACATGTATCAATGATATAAATAAAATTTCCTTAGCGTTATAGTAAGCACATAAAATAAATTTTGCAATATTTACAAGTTTGTCTGAAAGAAACTGAAAAAAAATTCTTATCGAATATTTATCTTTTAGTTCAATATCATTAAGTTGAAAATTCTGAAATTGCTACTCAACTCTTATCCTCTATTGCACCTGTTAGGGTCAGTATTGGCATTATATGTATGTCAGTGCCCCAGTGTTCCGATTATCTGCTTTTACACGAACAGTGTGGAGCGAAAATCAGGTTCCAAGAACATATTTTATGCAATTATCTACCATTGCTTTCCCAACCTTAATGACTAGATAGACTTGGAATTCATTGAAAATTTTTAAATTTTATTGTAGAAATAATGAAACTATGCTGAAAAGCTTACAAGCATTAGTGCCAAAATCATTGGTCATCACTGATAATAAATCATAAAATAAATAATAATCAAAATCACTAATAATGTTCATATCAGAATATTTTCAATGAAAAATATTCTGAAAAACTCTTGACTAGCGTTCCACTAATACGCTATCCTCAGTCCATAGGTTGGGAACCTCTGTTCTAGACGCATCGAATGAGAAAAGTAGACCATTTTTAAAATCTCTGTATTAAGTAGCTTATCTAAATTTAATTTTCAAAAACATAGAAAAATTGACAGTTATAAATTAACTAAATTTTAATGAAAATATTATTTAAAAATTGATATTTCAGAATGTTTCTCATATTGATATTGGACAGGATTCAGGCCACAAAGGGTATACTTTTGATTTATAATCTTACCCTTGACAGAAAATTTTGTCTAATTTGGAATCTTTATGGTGAGTGGTTTTCGATAAAGTTCGCCATTCGATTCCTCATTCATTTTTTCCGTTTTGAACATTTTTTACTTTCTAAATTAATTTTTATGTGTTTTAAATATTATCGTTTTAAACTTCAGTTGATGCAATCACCTGAGGCTGTTGAGTTAGTACGCTTAAAGATGTATTGACATCGTTTTTGTTTAAATATGCTGTTTCTTATCTATACTTTTCTTTCTTTTTTAATTTCAATTTTTGTTTAGTATATCTATTATTTATAGAAAAATTGAAATACTTTTAATTTTATTTCGATTAGAGAAAAAAAATTTCATAAGATAACTTTGTTTTTTGAATGAACAGTATATGTATGTTTTCAATCGTTTGCTTCAAAAAGTTTCTTTTCCCAATTTTTTCCAATATTTAGAGACTTCGTTTAATATTAAATTATCGGGAAGATGTTTTTAATTACTCAGGTTTCTTCTGATCCCTTCTTTTCCTTACTAGATTATTGATAATTTATGTATTCGAATTATGATTCAAAGTAAATGTGGACTAAATTAACATTGGTTCGAAATATAATCGCCCGGTAGTATCCTGCGACGGTGTTCATACCTAAACCAGTTGATACCTATTCTAATAATGAATTAAATCCTTATATGGATTTGTCTTTTCTTAAAAGAATGTTTCTGATTCAATTCAGCTAATAAAACAAAATTGAGAAATTAAAAGACATATAAAATGAAATCTGTTTTAAAAGTAAAATTTATACTGCGTTAAATTCATATCTTAAAAGAAAACGAACTGTTGATGAAAAGTTGCAGCAGTCGAATACTATTTCTTGAGGCACCCTGTGTATACTTATCTTTTTTGTTTGAGAATTAATTTACCAAAAGACGTAAAACTGCAGATATTTTATATTCTTATTTTGCTCTTTATATTATTTAATTAATGAAAAAGTACTGTATAAGGTAAACATGAAACTCTATAAAATAGCGTAAGCCAAAGATTTAAACTTCTAACTTTAAAAACTTTTGAGCTCAAAAATGACTCAACATATAAGCTAATTCTTTTCCGTATCCTGTTTAATGATGATACTTTTTCATTTCAATGAATAATTAAAAAAAAAAAAACTCTCTTCATTCCCTTTATGCTTATGAAGTTAAGAAATTTAATGACTGTGAAGAAAGTCTACTTATAGGCAGGTAGTTGTATACTATTACAAATATCAATTACGCAGTGATGTTTAAAAAAATAAAATATTACATTGCTGGATTTTACTGTGTTAGTTGTGTTCGTTAAAAAAGTTAATGCATGGCCATCACTAAACTCGGTCACCCAACTAAGATAGGATAAAAAGTTTATAATAAAGGATACTGTGTAAAATACCTTATTTTCTGCAGATGAGGACATTTTACAGAGGAAATATAATTAATTCATTTGATAGATAGCAATATGTAATTTATACGAAACAGAATTTATTTCGCCTTCATTCATTTAAATTTTGTATTAAATTACAGTAGCCTCCTTATTCAGATGGTTTTTACAACGCTAACAAATTGAGCAAGTCATACTTAATTTGATTTAGTAAAGAATGTAATTGAACTCATTAAAACCCATTAAGAGCTGCTTGTTTAAATAAGTACTAAGTTATTTATATTTTGAAAACTCATTAGTGTACTAGCCCGGTAAATTCGAGCATCTATATATAAACCAGTTTTAATACAATATTTTCAAAATCGTTTGGACGAAAGTCTGAATTTTAAATTAGTGTTGGAGAAAATGTAACGAAAGAGGTAATATGTCCATATAAAAAAGAAATGGGACATTTTATTGCATAGAAATAAAATTTTCTTTTTCATTTCTTAATAACGGAAGCTTTTTTGTTTTTTTCTGATTTCTTCTATCCAAGAAAGATTTTTTAGAGCTTCTTTTTCCAAGATTAAATTACTGTTCTGAATATGAATAAAGAAAAAAAAGTTATTATTTTGAGAACTTTGATTTCGTTACCTGGAATTTCTTATATATATATTGAGAAACAATCCTGCTTAATATCTTAACTGATTTTTTTTTCCTTTTAATAAACATAAATTAAGAATTTAACGATAAAACATTTAAATGTAATCATGATGAAATATTACTGTGCAAACTTTGTGTACCAGTTTTGACATTTAAAAAAAAACATTAGTAATGACTTTTTCACGACTTTTCCCACTAAAGTTATCATAAATGGTATTCTTCACAAAAAAATTTCATTTTCTTTTCCTTGTTTAATAAATAATATAGAGTGTCTGTTATTAAAGATTTCAATTTTCCTTTAGCTCTGAATTACGTTGGACTTGATTCTAAAAATAAATCAATTTCCTATTTTCTTGTGTTACTTTTTTTTAAAATGTTACAACAAATATAACCGTTTTACAGAAACTCACTATACTATTAATCAGGCTGATAGCGTCCTTTTATTGTTTCTGCAATGTATAGCACAGATGTGGACTTATTTCTCTCTTGGAACACATTTAACTTCTATATATATATATAAAAATGACTGAACTTTCTTCGCGAAATTATCATCTTCATCCCATCAGAAAAACATAGATACAAATTAATTTACTTAAATAAAAAAGACGTTTTTTATTTCATTTTAAATTGTGTTTCTAGTATTTTGGGGATATTATATTCGAACAATGCTTTAATTAAAAAAAATACTACTTCATGTAAAAATATTATGTTATGCATAAATTTGTTAAGGGAATGTTCTGAGTTGATGCGATCTTCTTTGCTTAGGAAGCAAATTGCTTTTGGTACAGTAACTTTCTGATATAAATAATTTCTAAACCAGGGCTTCTGAAACCTTTATATTAGTTTAAAAACTATGTGATCCCATTTCCTTATTTCCTTTCCATAAAAATTTTGCCGCAACTCGAAAAAAAAAATGAAACGTTAATTAATAACAACCAAAAGAAAATTCAATTAAAAATAGTTATGCAGCAAATTTTAAGAATATATTTTTGGCCAAAATTATTTTTTAATACTATTTTTGCCTACTAATGTTGAAGAATATGAAACAAAATGGGCTTTGCAATAGTGGCAAAAAGTTTCTTTAAGCCCATTTTGCTATTAATTCTATCATCAAGTTAACGTGTTTTCACATTCTGTATTTTACTGTATGTGTCGAATACTTTAGCCTGGATTATTATTATCACCAATTCTTTCCTTCTTTCCATCCCTTAATGTTTAAAATAAATTAAAATATACCTCTTGCCATTTGCGCAAGCTATGGATGGAGAACTTCGTAGTTTATGAATTCGAAATGAAATAAGTTTATTTCTTAGTTTGGGTTTATGAAACGCCATAGATTCGATTTAAAACAATTGAATTTGGAATAACTAGCCAAAGCTACAGAAGTTCAAAAAAAAAAAAATTACATTTTCAAAAGCAGTTTTAAGCCATAATGATTGGGGGAAAAAATACCTTTAATGGTCAATAATGTCTTCCAACAGGTCATTCAACTTATGAAGATTTCCACTGCCCAAAACTTATACCGGAAGTTCAGTTTTGCCGCATCCTGTTTGACGTATGGTTTTAAGCAAAATTTATAAATAAAACGAATAAAAGTAAAAAGTATACCCCTTTGACCGCACTGTGTATTAAATTTTTAAAATATATTGGAATGTCTTTCCTTTTTAAACGTTACATATTTTAAATTCAATCCTAGATTTCTCCCCCAAGAGAGTTTGTAAATTGTTCAAAAACGAGATTTCTGATAATCTGCTTTATTAAAATAATTCTGTTCCTCATTCCGAGGCCTGTTTGCCAGGTTTATATTTTACAAAAAAAAAAAAAAAACTATGTTACATAGCTTACTGAAATTATTTATTTTAGTAAGCTATGTAACATAGGAATGCTTCATTGATAATAACGTATAAGCGTAATTGATCGTAGACGGGTCAAAGTGGGTGGAAATGGTGGTGGGGAGTGTTCGTTTCTCCATAACTCCCTTACGATTGAAGATAGAGAGATAAGTCAAATTTGGCGAACTATATCGCCTCCTTATTACGAACAACTTTCGTACTGAAAAGTTTTTCGATAACTGCAATTGTTTAGAAGTTACGCCTGAAAAGTGATTTTCGTCCGCTAATTTCGATTGCTTTTTAACCTATGCAAGCGATATATCATTGAAAAGTTCTCATCTGTTGCATTCTCTTCCACCCTCTTTTATTATCATAGCATCTACCCTTATAAAATTAGAGGAGGAAGTGGCGGAGAGGGGATTTTTTTCTATAAATATATCTTCAGACAAACGGAATCTACCTTCGCTATCCGGCTAGCCGATAGGATATCCAATATACAGAATATACAAGATATCCAATCTAATCGTGGCACAATATCTAGTTTCTAAACCGTTAAGTATATAATTCCATTATGAGAAATGCTCTAAACAACACAAAGAATGATATTTTTTTGTCATTTGAGTCGATAAATGTACTTCTGAAAACATTGCGAAGTCTAAATTTTTATAAAATTCCCTGGCCCAGTCATATTTAGCAAAATATCCTTGAGACATTAACATTTTAAGCAAAAAAAGTGCCACTCTTCTGTAATCAAAGCTGAAAGAGTTATGAAACTCGAATGTGTTAATGTGTCAAGAATATGTTATGAATGTGTTAATGTGTCAAGAATATGTTATGAATGTGTTAATGTGTCAAAAATAGACTTTAAGAAAATTTAGACTTCGTACTTTTTCGAAAGTGCATATATTGACTCAAACAACATCTGTACTTATAAAAAGCAATGTTTGTGTGAGATGTCCAGACGAATCTATTGCATGTACAGCCATGAAATTTGGCACATAGGTAGTCGTAATGGTGACTCAATGCACCTCGAAGCCCGAATTCTAAAATTTAATCTAGAAATTTTTTTATTTAGTATTTTGTGTTGTTTGGGGTGATTTTTCACACATTTTCGTAAAGAGTATCGTTTCTGATGGTTGTTGGAAAAAAAATATATACACCATCGGATAGAACAGACAATTTTCATCCTTATGAAGTTTGTTTTGAATTTCTAACGTAATTCGCTGAATTTTGGGAATTTTTTTTTAAATAGTAGTCACTTTTCTGTAAATTCTTTCATTGGGAATTCTTAAAATTCTCACATCCGACGTTCTAATAACGCTATCATTTTCAATTTTTTTCAGGTTATAACTGGAACTTTTCTGCCGGATTTTAAAAAATAACGTTTAAAATACCTTTTCCGTTTTTTAAAAAAATTATTTGTTCCCTGGTCAGTTCAAAGAATTTGTTTGCTATCTAGGCTTTCTCCGCGGCAGCGGCGGAGGAAGTAAACGTTCCCATCATGCATTGTTGCACTTTCAATTGGCTGGCGGCGCAGAGCGCAGGAGACGTCATAACCTTTAACTGAATGACTTTCGATAATTATTTTTGGCAGTGTTCTTTGTCTCGCATATTTTGCCTGCTATCTAATTATGATTTTCACGTTACAATTTTTAAATATTATTTTGGATTAACGTACTCGGTACTGTTCTCCTAAAAATCAATAATGTGTATCTTTTGTTTTCAAAACTTTTTCATGCCATTGTGGGCGGGTTTTTTCTTTCATTTTGTTGATGTCATGATGCTACGGGCAACACCGTGCGCGTACTGCTACTATACTATACTTCTTTAAGTCATTTAAACTATTTTTCTAATCGTAAGTACGTGCCTATCTCTAACAGTTTAGAAATTAGCTATTGCAATGGCGACGACACAGGAGACGAGGAGAGCGGTTGCCCCCTCCTCACTTTTCGCGAAAAAAAAATCATTTAATTTTCGATGCTTACGAAGGAATTAGAGAAAAAAAAAACCCGATAGTGTCTGGCAAAGCTGGCTAATTTTGTAACTAAATTTTAAAATTTTATTGTCCATTCCTATACTCCGGAGTACCTTTAGTGTCTATAAATCTTTTGCCCCCTCCTCACTTTTGCCAACTAGTTGCCGCCACTGAGTTATTGGAATAGATACCCCGTAGTATTATTGTGAGATTATATGTTTATGAAATTTGGGAATAGAACATTTTATTTTGATGAAATTATTTTTTCCTTAAATACCGAAAACCGAAATTTTACTTGTCCAGAACTGATAGTATTCACTTCTGAGAATCTTTTCTACATGTTCCTATTATTTTCCCCATAGCGATTTTACCATCGATACAGTCCAGCAAAGACCACCTGCTTAGATCTAGGAAAACTGAAAATATACATACTTTTTTTTATTCCGATGTATCATGCAAGGAGAATTACGGAATGTGATGCAAAAACGATAGGAAGTTTTCTCAGAAATATCCATAATCTTACCCTGAATCCTTCATCCGTAGTCTTTGTATTTCTCCAGATTCAAAAACGCGTGAAAATGCACTTCAGATTGTAGAAAACATTTTCAGGAGGAAGTTAAAGAATTTGAATTCGAGTAAGGTATTCAAATAGCATGGTAATGTTCGAAGAAGTGAAAGCAAACCACGTAATGTTCTTCGGTTTTATTGCTAAAAATATATTATCTGTTTTTCGGTTTTCGTAAACTTTTATCTTACTGTATTTTCGTATTCTGAAAGTGTCTATCACACTTTTAATATTTCAATATTTTTTATAAACTGCCAGTGATTTCCAAAACAAACGATAATAATATATTTTTCGATAAAAATGCTTTATTGAACGAAAGATTTTTTAAAACAATTCTAAAAATGTATCTTATAAATGCAAAACAGCTTTTCATTTTGTAGACCGATTTTTTAATGGAATGTCATATTTGTTTGGGTTTTTTTAATATTAAATTTTATAATCTGCTTTTCTACTTTTTCAGTTGTTTTCTTCAACTCGATAAAAAAGAGAGAGAGAAACTTTATCGAGCATTTTATCGCTCTTAAAAATGGCAATGATTATAGCATCAAACGATAATTTTTTTGTGTGTATTCTTTGATTTTAAAGAAAAACTTCTTTGTCAATAAAAAGAATATGGAGGCCTTTCTAGGAGTGTGCCATTTTTTCCCCCTTGACCGAATCAGATCGGCAATAATTTTTCCCCTTTTTTTTATTGTAATTTTTCATATCTTTTTTGATTACGGATTGAAAAGAACTTTGGAATGAATAGGGGATAATAGCCTTTGTTGCTGAAAATCCCCAAAACCCCCAATCAAATCAAAATTCTTTGTCAATATATGGTTTTTAAAAAAAATTAACTTATGGTTTAAAAAAAATCTCTTATGAAATCCCTGAAAGTAAGTAAAACTGGCAGTTATTTCTACTTAAGTAGAGCAAAACAGTATTGATGTTTTATGAATATATTTTGGGTGAAAATATCTAGATGTTTGCTCAGTGTTCTAGGATGTTGCTTGAATTACACCGTAAGTATTTAAAAAATAGCTTTTTAGTATTATTGTATTATCAAATGAAATTTTTTGGGGGGATTTTTTCCCTATAATGAGTTTCACTGGCAAAAACATTATTAAATAAATTAGTACTTTTTCTAAACCTTTAATTGAAACAATTTGCTCGGGTCTTCTTCGTTTCTATTTAAAGGTATCTGATAGAATTAAAACGGTGCTGATTTAACGCCTTCATTCTGAAAATCACATTCGAAAGGTGACCATTAATATAGACAATCAACAACATTTCTAACGTAGTTTTTAGAGGTGTGTTATATTAAGAATTGATTGTATTCATTCCTAATGAAACCTCTGCTATTACACACTATTTCCAAACAATATTTAATCATTTTAAAATAAGGTTTACTGTGATCAACTGCAACTTTTAACGTGATGGAAGTGCCTTTATCATTCATGATATTTCTATATTATTTCATCATTAGCAGATGATTGCATCCTGGACATCTTAACTATAAACAATTTTTCTCAATTTAATCATTTTAAAATTATCATTTATTAATAAATTTATAAATATTTTTAAATTAACATATTAAACATCTGATAATTAATCTATTTATAAATATTTTTAAATTAACGAATTAAACATTTTATAATTAATCATTTTTAAAATAACGCTTACTACAATCAACTATAACTTTTAACTTAATCAAAGTTTATCATTGATAGTAATTTTATTCATGATATTCCTATATTATTTCATAATTAGCAGATGGTTGCATCTTGGTCATCTTAACTATAAACAGTTTTTTTTTTAAAGTTAACGGCAGTTAACAAAGGAAAAAAAATTCTTAGAACTGAAATTTCAAACAGATTCAGGAATTTTATATATACATTTGCTACTTCAGTTTTAGAATATGATTTCATCTAAAAGCAAATCATTCTTTTGGATAGATCCCTCATAGAATAATAAAATGTGAAAATACAGAATATTAATAACTAAAGAAATGTTTCGAGGGAAGACGTGCTGAAATTTCGCTGATTAAGATATTCATACGTAGAGAGAAGAAGCGCTGCTTAAAAAATTATCATGCTTCTCGACGTATTAATTTAACGATGTAAAGAAATAAACGTAGATATGCCAAGTTTATTATTGTGGAAGTTTATTTTTAATGGGAGAATTATGAAATAAAGTGCATTAAGATAATATTTTCAAAATTAGCGAAAAGAAAATGTCATCGCACAGCATATAGGTTTGATAACTTATGTACTGAATATTAAATACCTATTGTACTTATTTTACTGATATCTCCTATGAAAATATTTAAAAAGGAAAAATTTCATCTTGGCATTTTGAAAAGAAAGTAAACTTTTTATACAAGGTGCCCACATAAATCAGTCACTTGATTACGAAAAATTCTATAAAAAATAGTTTTAAAAAGTATTTGGATGCGATTTTCATGCTTGGCAAATGCAGTGGACAATTGTTTTTATTTTAAGGGCAAATGACGTCATATGCAGTTTTTGGTTAAGGAAAACAAAACTCTATTTTGAGGTGAACAGAACATTTTTCGTGCCGTATCAAAAACTGAAGAAAGAAAAACTGTATAACTTTTTTTTTTTGGACAGGATAACTTTCAGAACACATTGAAAACAATTATCTTTCAACTTGCATAATTTCCAGCTTCATTTAAAATTTATTAGTATTAGAGATATCACCACAGTCTTGGTGTACATCTCAGCTTCATATATTAGAACCTAGTGATGAGTTAAAAGCGAAGAGCATTAAATTTCTTATAATGCGAAAAGAACCGTTGGAGAAAATGCAAATAAACAACGAAATATTATTTCAGAAAATGGTGATAAATTCGTATATAAAATGGCCAATAAATTATAAGAAATAATCACAGGTAAAAAGGTCTCAAACACTGAATAGCATGTAAAAAATAGATAGGATAAAAATTTTTAAACATACACTTTTATTAATGCACTAAAAAGTAAAATATTTTTTATTTGAATTACTTTATTTTTTAGTATTTAATTAATAATTCAATATTATAAATATTATGAAATCACGAAATTAGCTTTCTCAAATTTACTACTAGGTGGCGCCACAAGTATGGAATCCAAATTTAGCTAAATTAAGCCTATTAACTGATAATTAAGTTCTGAAAATATTAAAATAGTGAATTAGCATTTAGAACGCACACGTGTACAGAATTTCAAAACTATCACATCAGGAAGAGAGTGAAAAATCAGTTACAAATTTCCATCTTTGCAAACATGAAAAAAGTCAAGTTAAATAAAAGTGTGCGCTGAATTCTTTTAAAACAGAAACATAAGTCACATGTACAAATGTTTGCATTCGTTGCTGAAACCTATGGAATTTGCTGAAGCAACTTCGCTGCAGACACCATCTCTTTTATTTGACTGAAAATTTATTATTTAAATACATAACTTAAATTAGCTCACGTACTGCTATAGAAAATTAGGCCACTTTTCGTTTTTCCTCGAAAAATACTCAAAATTATGTTATACTTTATAAATCCTATCGTTTAAAAAAATTCTTGTTCGACTATGAAGAGATTTCAGTAAAAATCGTACTTAAATAATCTCTTTAGCTCATTTTTCTCCTCTAGAAATTGAAGTAATGGTGAATATCCCTTGTAATATTTTGAAGGCTCTCCGGAATTAGTTTCTAATTTTTTTGCAATATTGCCTTAAGTACAATAAATACAACAACAAATAACACTAAGAAAATACATTCCTAAGTAATGTATGCCTACACCCATGCGTGCTTCTTTTTAGTATTTGTCTAATTTTTTTCATCTTCATTTTCCAAACGTGACAAAGTATGCATAATTTTAGAATAGTTTTTGAGGATGCCTGAACTTTGTTACCTCCCCATTTTCAAGGAAACAACCTTTTCTCCGAAATTCTCATATTTCAGAAACGAAACGCCGCGTTCAACATGGTTTTCAAACAAAGTAAAAACACTTGGGTTTATTTTGAAATAAATGGTGTAACTGGAGTTCGAAAAGAGCAATCCATTTTGTTGCCACGTATGTTATGGTTGCACCATGCTGCGTTTCAGGTATCTTGAATCTTTTGGATGCTTGTATGTTGCGATATACGGATATATTTGTGTAATACGTCAAAAAGATTAATTTGCTTCTTGATTAAAAATAATGGTGCAAATTGTTTTTTAAACTTTGAAAAAAAAATGTCTGGTATCAAAATTTTAAGCAACTGATTTTGGAAAAAGGAGACAAGAAATGGTATAGAAAGTTATTCGTAATAAAAAAAAAATGGCTGGGAAAAGTCTGCTTTTTATGTTCGATTCCTGACCATCACTTAAAATGTTGTGTGTCTAGTTAGTTCTATAATATAAACGAATTCAATAATAATATTAAAAGATTTCTCCGCAATTATTTTATGACTTTACATATTCTGCTGAGAATGCATCAACTGAACGAATCGACGTGAAAGGCAGGGATGCAATTCAACGCATTCAGTGGGTACAAAAAGTTCCAGTACTATAAAGGAAATAGCATAAAATGCAACATAATTTACGGCCAAACCTTTTATTCATGGAAAAAACTTATACTGTCTTAATTATACATATTAACAGGTTGTATTTATATAAATCATGAATTTATAAAAATAATATTTTTTATTTGATATCGAACATATAACTACCCAAATTCGAGCCCAAAAAAGTTCCCATACCGTATAAATACGGCGCATCAAATTTATACTATGTTTTTTTGATTTTTAGTTCCATGGCAATCAAGTTCACTTTATGCTGTCATAAATTCTCTTAGACATTCTGGCACGATTCCAAATAGTAATATTTTTTTTTTGTGTGTGTTTTTGAAAGGATTTTGTTCTTCATATTTTGTACATTAACCTGCAACTTTTCTTTGTTCTTCGTGTTATTGTTTCTGAGTTGACAATCGATTTCATAACATATATGCGATATTAGATTCAAGTTGGCGACTATGGAGATGATTGAAGTCATTGCGATGTTTTTTTAACATAGTATCTAATAACCTGAAAATCTGCGTTTGAAGTCACTATCATGTTCGACGATAAAAAGGGTTGCCGTTTTATAATGCCAAATTATATACATTTGCCCTCTCTTGTTGTTTCAACTTCAAAAGAATTTACACTTCCCTTGATTATCAACCATTCATACCATTATCGTTTCAAAATTCCAAAGAAATTCTTTAATTTCATGTTACAGATTTTGAGACGACAATCCAGTTCTTTTGAGCTAATTCATTTTTGACTCAATGGTAAAAGAATGGTATTAGAATGTGAAATTAAAGAATTTCAGCGGGTTTTTTTTCTGAACATGAAGACAGAATGCCGCCCCATGTCCCCGTGCCTGATGCCATTACAGCAGCTGAACCGGTTGGATGGACATGGGACGAACATGAAGACAAGAGAGTGATAATATAGGAGTCAGTAAGTTCTTCTGAAATTAGAAAACCAATTATATTAGATTTTATACGATTACCTTGCATATGAAGGATACCTTAGTTACCTCTGAATAACACATTTTGTTTAACTTCAGAGTCGATTAAATTAAAGCAATAATAATAAATTTTAAAGTTAAACTCAATAAAAAACGACAGATTGAGCTGACTGAACAGCTGAAAATTGATCATGTTAAAATTTTAAATAGAGTATTGATTTATCAAAATGAAAACTACACAATTAACTTTGGAAACACGACAAAATACCAAACCATTCATTAAAATTGAAAACAAACAAACCAAATAAGAAACGATTAATTATTTTCACTTGAAGTTAGAAAAACAGAAATCAATAAAATATTTTTGAGCAGATTGACAGGGGAAAAGTTAGAATTTATCCGACATTCCTTCCCTTTTATTGCGTATTATCCCTTTGTCGTTCTCTCGATTAATAAGCTCTTTATGAGGAAAGAAAGTTTCTCTGAGTTTTTCTTCCTTTATCTCTTTTTAATTTTGATCTAAGTAAAAGTCTGTCTTCAATTTGTGTAGTTCTTCTTCTAGACAACAGAAAAACAAAAAAAAAAAAAAAAAAAGTTATCACTCTTCGTTCCAAAGTTTTCGATGAATCTGCAGAGTGACTCTCAAAATCGTACGACAAACTTTAAGGGTAGGCCAGGCATACAGAAACAAGTCCTGTTTACGATAGAGCATGGGGTGGCAAACGCAAAGGGAGTTGTTTGAGAGTGAATTAAGTAAAAGAAACGGATACACCAGATGAAGTGTACAACACAGGATTGATAGAATAGAAATTTACAAAGCGCAACAACGCTGTTGCATGAGTAACCACATGCGAAGCGTGTATTCAGAGACGGTAAGTTCTTTGAATACTTACTTAAATACTCCAAGGGTTTGCTTGTACTGCATCTTACTCGCCATTGCAGCTGCCATGGTGCATAAGTAATGTGACCATACATACGTCCCGAATACGAGTAGCCTGTCCCGTTGTCCCCAAGCACAGCATCGGGACGCCGAAATGTTCCGTTTTTTGAAAGAGAGCAACTCACGGTAACAATTTCAAAAAAGTCGCGAAAAATAAAAAATGAAAATCCGACTCTAAAGTCTAGTAACGGGGCATGCGCTATACGTGTCTTACTTTACTTATTCAAGTCAATCAGAAATCACCTTACACCGAAAACCAGTGGGAGTGGTCTCCCCTTAACTTTCTTGTATACTTCTCCAAAAAGGTGCTGTTTCCCCTCGCCCCAGGGTGGATAAAAAAAACTGCAACCTACTGTAACCCAAGATCCAATGACTATCAGAACATATTTAGGTAAAGAATCAAATTCAGAGAGATGCGAGCCGATTTCTACTCTTGCCGGTTCAAGGACAAAGTCACGTAATCCTTCCGCGTGCACAGATTGCTACCAGAGATTGCTACCAGTACGCATGCGCATGGAGATAAATATTTAGTTTCAAAATTAAACAAGTATGCGATTATACAGACCGGCAGACAGTCAACCCGTTGACGGATTTGGCCCAAAATTTTATACGGACCTACATTTATGACGATAAAACTGTGTACTAAATTTTATCCACCTAGCTATTCAAGTTTTTGAGTTATGGTGTTCACATGACCACGGACATACAGACAGACAGACTTCCCGTTGACGGATTTTGTCCAAAAGTTGATAGAAACCTACAAATTATGTGTAAAGACCACATACCAAATTTCATCCCTGTATCTCTAATAGTTTTCGAGTTATCGTGTTCACAGACAGACATAATTCCAAAATTGTGTTTTTCGGACTCAGGGAGGTCTAAGACGCGGAGATTCGTCAAAATCTCGAGTTCGAATTTTTTGACGATTACAATACTTTCTCTTTGTATACTTCGTATACGAGAAAGTAAAAACGAGAGTGAAACGCTGGGAATGTTTCAACTGGAAGTCGTCGGCTGGAATTGTTTAAACGCTTTGACATTCATTATTTTAATCATGCGAACTTTCGTATAATTTTTGAATATATTCTGTCCTCCGAAACTTCTCTCTTATCAATAAGTTGTGGACGAGCGAAAAAAAGCTACGTTAATTGCAAAAGTAAATTTTTAAGAAATGCTACCAAGCATTTCATTCTTTTTCTAAATCAGTACCAAATATTCTTAAATAAAAATTTGTTCTCCAAAAAAGTACAAAATAACATGAATTATTTATTTTTCGCATTCTTTTTATTAATAAATAAAAACTGAAAAATATGCATTTTCTTGAATGCACATACTATTACCGAAAAGTTAGTAATGTCCCGTTTTGGGAGAAAAAATAAATGGTCACTTTTTGCATCCGACTTGTAATGGTGTTTTTTTTTGAGCAAATCTAAGCTATTGTGAATCTCTATTTCATTAAACCTGTGTTGCACACTTTATCCATTTCTTTTACTTTTTATGCATTCAATACCCAGAAGAGCCAGATCAACGCTTTGGTTTTAGAATATTAATTGACCCTCCGGGAGGAGGTTTCTTTTACTTAATTCGCTAGCAAAGAGCCCCCTGTAGCGACCACCCCTTGCGTTTTCGCTCCCATATTCTGTTGTAAAAAATGACTTGTTTCTGTATACCTGACCTACTCTTAAAGTTTGTCCCGTGATTTAAAATCTCCCGTATGTTTCAAACAATATGTATTATGAAACATTCTGTTTGCTTCATTGTGCAACTAAGTTAGTTAAGAAAGCAGGGAAAGAAAAGAACCTTCAGAAATTCTGATAGTGACAATAGTTGATGACCAACAAGGTTGGTTTATTTTTTTCAAATATTATTAAAATAACATTATCTTCATTTATTTCACCACTCCCACCTACAAATAGCTGTTATTCAACATTAAGGGTATAACCAAAGATGTTTTTTTTCTATCGCAAAAAAATGAGTATTAAAATTAATTTTAAAAAATTATATTTCTTATTAAGAAAGAATGACATATTCTACAGCAATTAACACAAACACGGAAACTCAATTTCTACTTGATCCTGCAGTCTCAGTCGTTTCAGCGAAATCGCTTGATTAAACTTGACGGTTATTTCAGACTTGTTTCTTCCATTTAGATTTTATGCGAATTAGTGTTTTATAATTTTGTTTTAGTTTTTCTGGCTTGAAGATCTGGTTCTACCGTTGCAGCTTATTAAGTGAACTTTGCGAATCAGACAAGCTTTCATTTAACTATTGCAATTTATTTGAAATATATAACAAAATATTTCAATCTTATATTTCATTTGAATTTTCCCTTATTTCTAAGTTATGGGAATCAGAATCTGTCTGATAAAAATAGTAATAATAAATAATAACATTAAAAGAAATCAAGTGAAAGGGTTTAGGATAAATGTGTCTCCCGATGAAGTATCATGTTCTATCTCAAAAATTGTAAGATGTGCAAAATTCATAGGGAATCTAATTAATTTACATGTGTTTGATCTAAATTATAGACGTTAAGTAATGTAATTTATGGTTGTAGACCAACTGAGCCGTTATCCTATGTTCTGAAGGCCACTAAGATCTCCTTTTGTTCCTTTCATTGTTTGAAGGCCTATTAGATCTGTTCAGGCTTTTATCTTTATCTATAAGGATCTATTAGTGAAATTGTAGTATATTTCTCCATTGTAAATATTTATTATTAAAAATGATTATTTCGCTTAAATCATTCAGCATTGAAATTTTCAGCAGAGAAATTAAAGAATATTCTGGAAATTAAGTTAATAATTTCATCCAAGTTTGGATGGATTATGTCTTAACATATTTAGGATGTTTAAAATGTCGTAAAGTTTTTTGAATTTTTATTAATCTCAAAAGTTTTCGTACTAGACATAGGTAATATTGAATCGTCTCTCCCAACTGAATGCAGTTAAGGAAAGCTTTTACGCTGCGATAAAATCTCAAAAAATATCGACAATAATGAATGTAATTTTTCATTATCAGTTGAAAAATATATTTTTACAAAAATGCGTTTTAAAGAAAGAGATAATTCTCTATCAGGGTCAGATGGTGAGCTTGAAATCTGAACCAACATAACAATCCGGAAATCTTTACACTCTCTCCATTTTGTAGGCATTTGTAGGCCGTAATAGATTCAACGTTACCTGGCTAGCCTTTCCTGCGACTTTAGACTCGAACTCACAGTCCGAACATGAAGAAGGGCTTTGGAGGTTTGTTGTCAGAATTTCAGATTCGTGATCGGAGGAACGCGGTTCGCGATCGATGTGAGAAAAGATGCTTTGCGTATAAAGCATGATATGTCAAAAGCAGAAACGGCTTTCCAGTGGTATTAAAGATTTGGAAAAAAGCTTATATCTCATCCTAGCCATCTGACCACATTTTATACTCATAAGGACTCCAGTAGCTCTTTTGAACATAAAGGTATCAAAATGATGAAGTTAATTGAATGAATCAGTCAATCGATCGATAGATCCTGCCATTAAGCTTTATTGACATAAGTTTTATAAGTGGAAATTGGTGTTTTTGGATTATTAGATGACACTGAGTCAATTAAATGCAACTGGATTTTTGTTTGCATCAACATGAACCTCTTCAATTCAGGGAATAAGCAGATTCTGTTAATTTATCAGATCACTGATAAGCTCGGCCTTTAATCCCATTTTCGGACGATCGCTCCACTTCCCAAACGCAGAAACTCAACACTTCTTCGAGGTGTGTACCTCTCTGTTAAGAAAAGGTATGGCAACAGTTGTTATCGATGCGTTTAACAATTTCAACAACGTATTCCGAATCCTAGGATGCAAATGATTGAGAAGCTGCTTGCAGCAATCAATTTCTTCATTAACAGGTCGTGGCTGTAAGTCATAATATCGAGAGGGGAAGCAGTCTTAATGGTGTTTGGGAGATTCCGGTATGGAAATTTCAGTCTGCATAAATTCCCGCCATCGCTGGGGTACTCTGGGATTCCTGCAGCAGAGAGAGGCCGCACCACTGGCATCAGTTCCAGACTCCATTTGAGCAGGATTTATGCACTCATCCCCCCCCCCCTTTCATCCCACCGGTGCATGAATTGTCCGGCATAAATTAACCGTCAGCCGGCTGCTTTAGTAATTCAACATTAGAGTCAGCACTGCGCGCAATCTGTGTGCTCGCGAAGGTGCATCGAGAGCCATTGCATTGTTGAAGTGGCTTTGGCCTAAACAAGGCGTCCGTTGTCTTTGCAAACGCAATGTATTGGTCACCGATTCTTTGGTATGTGCCAATGCAGCTGTGATGCCTAGTTCCCAGCTCTGTTTTCCGTGTGTATGAGCGCGTTAGTAATGGTGGAGGTATTCGTTCGGATTGGGGGGAGAGGGGGGGATCAGCACAGAAGGGGCTCGTTTTGTCCATTCTCATTGTATTAAGTTTGAGTAGGAGTGTTTGTCATTCTCTGTAGTAGTAACATACTGTTAAATATTGTTTCGTTGTCGTATTGGGTGAAAGAGATCGGGCTTTCCTAGTTCCTCGGTTGTTTAACGGAAACTTTTGAACGTTACAGAAAATATTTCTCTTGGTTAGTTCCGATAACAATTATTCTCCAAATATTAATTTCTCAAACCTTAAATAGTTCTAATATCATTGTTTGTTATTGAAAATATGTTTCTTTTGCACGCAGAATGAGTTCTAGAAATTAAAAGCATCGCTTTGTTTTTATATTATCGAGCAAAAATATTTTTAATAACAAAAAGAACAAAAGCGAATGAAGCTATGAATTGTCCCATAAAAAACATCCCACAAGAAAAAGTAATCTTATATAATTCTGGTTTTATAAAATAACAAAAAAAAAATCACAGAGAGACATTCTACTTTAATGAATTATTTAAAATTTTTTAGTGTATAACTAGAATAAAAAAGAATGTATCCTTTTTTGAAAAAAAAAATGTTTTAAAAAGTAAAAGAAAGAATTAAAGGGAAAACTAAAAAGGAAGAAAAGCATGCAATTAAAATTTTCACGGTATTTTTTTTATATATTCAGAAACAAAAATGTAATCAAATTTTTTAACTCTGTCTTTTAATTAGATTGAGGGGAAAAAATTTCTTCATATTTAACAGTAAAACCTAAGCAAATATATTCCATTTTTTAAATGATGTTTATTACAACAATCGTGTGTCATTCTGATTTAAAACTTTTTTATGTTTATCTGGTATAACCATCATCCTTATAGTTAAGAAATGAATTTGAATTCCTTGGCAAAAACTGAGGCTAGGGTTTTTTTTCAAGCCTCTTTTAAAATCAGTTTTGCATAGTGAAGCGAATCCCGAAGAAAATGAAACTATTGACAGTCTAGTGGTCTAAGGTCAGGTACAGTCGTATGTGATCCAAACACAACATAACACGTTAAACACGCTAAAATTTCTTAGTTAGCTCCTCTCCCTTTTTTCGGGACGTCAAAGATGTATGTGTTACAACAATACAGGTTGGGACACAATTCTATTTCTGGTGAACAATTTCTGCTGCTTTTTTTTCAGACAATTGCTTTAAAGCAAAATCCAAATCTATTATCTGTCCAGGTTTAGACACTCCATGATATTTCATCATACACGCAGACTTATCTTTCTTGCAGTTTGCCCAGTCCTGGCCACAGCTTGTGACTCTTTCTATCGCTTCAGATACGATATTTTTCGAATATACTGTCGTATGTGAACAATTTTCATCACCCATAATGAGACATATTTAAAAAAACAAAAACAATCCACTTCGTTTCCGATTTCCCAGATGGAAATATGATGCACGAAATTTTAAAACTGTAAAACATGTAGCTTCGAATCATCGAGTTTCTTTCTGTGTAGTTTCAGTTAAAAAATATTTTGTGATCAATATGTATTATAATTACTGCTTCTGTCCCAGTCCTCGCTTATTTTCTTCAAAATTTCACCTACTCTGTTATTGATTGATTGAATAGGAGAAATGCATCGTTGACATTAAAATTTCCAGCCTGGAAACATTTAAACCAGATTTGGACTGTTCTTTGCAATCACATATTTTATTAGCTATCTGCGTTACATTCTTCCTTTTTACCGTGATAAGATTTCAAAGTTTAAGCAATTTTTCCTTTTTGTCACTCATTTTCAAGACGCAATAATTTTTCACTGAATACACAAATTTCGCAACTTTTTTTTTATTATTTATCTATCAAGCTGTATTTGTCTTTTAACGATGCTACAAGAAGTTATGACTAGACCTTTATGTAGATATACGACTATACCTTTATTGCCAAAATACGGCAGAAAAAAAAAAAAAACTCTCCATCGATCTAATGTATCTAAAAAATGGAACCTATGCAGGGAAGAGGAAGTAGTATTAATTTTTTAATTAACTTTTGTACCAGATGTCAGAATTTTTTTAGTAGATGTCTAATGAGCAGTCAAATTATATTTTTGCTTTTTGCAATTTTCATTAATCGACATATTTGTACTTATAGAATTAACAGTGATATATTTGAAATGGGATTTCTTTTATACCCCGCATAGCACATACCGTATTAAAAGCATTCAGGATAAAAAGATGTATCATTAAACTGGGAAAATCGCAGAACTATATGTAATAAGAGCTACTTTCTCCAAAAATATAGCGAAAAGCCTAGACCAGGAACCGGAGGCTTTTTTTTTTCTTTAGGAAATGAGAATTTTTAGAATCATAATTACAAAAATAATACTTGCGGAACCTCCAGTCAGCAACTTGAATTATGCAATATATTTTTTTGAAAACTGAGCCTAAAGTGTTTTTTGTTGTTGTTGTTAAATTGGGTTTATTTTTACTTTTGCTTTTCTGAATTTCTTCATCAGAAGATGAAAGAGAGGTCAAAGAAAGGACTAAAAAAAGATTTAGAGCTAATCAAGAAGAGTAAGATGTACAATCAGTTTTCATGAAAAAAATATTAAGACTTTTTTTCTTTTTCATAAATTTAAGATTTCATCTTTTTATACTTATATTACTTCCGAACTTAAAAAAGCCGCAAGTAACAGATCCCTGGCCTAGACTTTGCTGAGAGATTGGAGCTATGTTTCCTAAATGAAAATACTTTCACTGAAATAAACGTAAGCTTAAAGATGCACAAGTGTATGGAATCTTATAATGATTATATATAAAAGATCTATAAGTTAAAAACAAGCATTTAAAAAAAACTTTTTAGAAGCAGCGAAAAGAATCGTAGATAATGTTAAAAGCAGTTCAGAAGGTGAATATATCCTCTCAGAAATAAAACATCCTCTGTTAATCATACTTCGTAATGATGGCGAAGAAAAAAAATTCCAAATTCCCCTTAATACATATTAATGAGCCTGTCTTTGATCAAAATTGCTTTATTTAAAATGTTTCCTGAATTGTCAAAATATAATAGTGTGTGCCTTGAATTGTGTAGTATAATTGCATTTTTTGTTCTAGTTCTTTGTTCTATAACACAGCAAGGTGAGTTAACAACATTGTTATTGGCAGTAACTTGTATATATTTCTTATGGAAACTAATGTGAATTTAAAAATGCTTTAAGAACAAAGTATTTTGTTCCAAATTTGTGTTCTATACACAAGCGCTTTTTTAATTAGAATTACCGCTTCGATAAATTCGGTGCCCCGTGATGTACGAAAATCTCATAAAGTTATATAAAATCTCAAGTTCAGAAAAAAAAGCTTGAATTTCGAAGTGGATCATAAGGGACTTGATATTTACAAAATTTCCTATAATTATTAAATTTAGCTTTATCCTATTAGAAAGAATGTTTTATAGATCTGCAATTGCAAGAACTTACAGATAACTTTTTATTTAAGTATTACAACTGTGAATAATGTTTAATTTGCAGGTACAGAGCCCGCAAATAACGTTTTATACATAAGCAATACATCTCCAAATAACCCCTTCCTTTTTTGAAAACGGTATGTAAAAAGGAATTTTCCAAAATCGATTTTTGTGTGAAATTTAAAGTTGTGCCTTCATTAAAAAAAAGCGAGCGAACTTTAAATAAATAAATACATGCTTAAACATCTTAATTTTTTCAAACTTAAAATTAGTCTTTTGAATCAGTTTTAAATAAGAAAGGGGGGAAATGGTGGAAGAGGAGGGTGATTGCTTGCATAGTTTTCCTTTTCACTTGGAAAATGGCTGACACTATCGCAATGCATTTATTTAATGAGCGTCTCTGAGAAGCATACATAGCGATTATAAACAAAGGGATTTTCTTTAAATGCCTCCAGTACACGAGAAATAAACCTAGAGATATCTTCGTGATACGAATAAGATAATAAACTATGCAAACTAAAAAATTGAAATCTGTTAATTCTATTGAGCTAATATTTCCTAATTAGTGAAAGAAAGCACTTGGGATTGAGCCTAATTAAAAAGCTAAATCCTCTTTTACAAAAAAGTTTATCAATGCTTCAGTTAAATAAAACTCCATTCTGGAATTTAGTATCCTTTTTTTGTATATTTTTAAACCTCAAAAATAAAAATAAAAACATTTTCATGTGATGCTTCTTTTAAATTGATAATCTTTAATTTGCTCCAATACTTAAAGAATATTATTTTATTAACTATTTAAGAGAATGCTTTTAATTTATAAATTTAATAAGATGAAAGCGCAGCATTTTAATGCTAATTGAATTATATTTCTTTGATTATTGACACTGAAGCGTAATGAAATAATTTATAAAAGAAAAATTATTTTTCATATTAATTTGTTGTATTTAGATTCTGGTACGAACTGAACAAAATAAAATATAATAAATTAATTGATTTTCATTAAATTGATGTTGCTCCAAATTCATATTTTAATGAAAACAGTTATCTTTTCATTAGTTTTATTAACAAAAATTTATCTAATTGAACTTTAATTTTTATTAGCCTCTGATTTTGAATTCAAAAGGTTAATCTTTGCTTTTAATAATAAACGGTTGCGTACATTTAATGAGTAATTTGCAAATAAAAGTAATTTATATTTTAAATTTTTCAAAAATATTATGTAGTTTATTAATAATGTAAAATTGTACAAATAAATGATGAATGCAATAATTGTCTCTAAAGTGTTTTATAAGATTATCAATAATGTATCTACATCCTGAAAATAGGGATAAAAAGAATAATATGAGAATTTAATTGAATCCAAATTTATACTTAACCAAAATTTAACGAAATTAGTCACATTGAATTCTTATTTCTATTCTCAAATTGTGTTCCAAAAGTTTGTCACTTATCCTTCTGAACTGACGGTTTATTTTGAAAATTTTTCCTTAGTAGTTTTAGAGATATTATTTGAAACATTTTGTATGAAGTAATTAATTAATTAATTCAGTCATAATAATACCTTTTTGTAATTTAAACTCACAAAGTACGCATTGCGTTCAGAGCACTACCTTTCACTTTGCTTCATTATTTTATTGACTCCTTTGAATGCATATTTTCTGTTGTTTTCGACATCCATGTAGAACTCTTAAGCACTTTGAATTTTTTATCTTTAGCAATGATGATTTTTCCGATGTTTTATTAATTGGGGTACATACATCAATGTTTTCAAATTAAGGGAGGTCAATTTTACATTAATTATGCTCACAGTTGTTTGCAATCCAAGAATGAGAACCTAAACTGTTACTGTAATTATGTCTCCCGTTTTCTTTGATTTTGAAAGTTGTGTGAAAAGTCAGAATAATGTTGAAAGTATCCTCAGTATTCTAATATTGTTGTATCCCTAAAGGGTTTTTTTTCCTGTATGGAACAGAGTGCGAGAAGACCGCGTTGTGACTAGCCACACATAAACAGTGCTATTCATGTGTGATAAACATCAATTAATATTACTTTTTGCTATGAATGGACTGGAAATATATTCAATACAAATTTTCCAGTCTATTAATTTTTCATTTAAACCACACGCAAATAATAAATGACTAAAAAAATACTTTAAAATGATTTTCACGTGAGAAAGGTCCACGGCGGCAAATTTTCGGTTTCGTGCTCGGAGGATCACCTATTCGAGATCGAACCATCGAAGATCCACAGAGAATGTAGGCCTCGGTACACGGTAAACTTTCCGTCGCGGATCTGACTTCCTTACGGTGATGAGGCATGGAAGTTTGGAAAGTGGGGCGTTGTCCACATTATCTGACAGAGGTTCAAAATTTCGATATTCGTCCCAAACGGTCTTTGTGTAACTTCAAAACGGGACTTTAATTAAAGTAATCTCTAGCGAGAGCTTATGTTGTTTGCTATTTTGGGTGGCATTGGGCTCACAATTGATACATATACTTCGTAGGTTAACAGATTTATTTTAGGGCGCGATCTAACCTCAGTGAAACCTTAATTATACCAAAAATTGTATTCCTAAAACAAATGTGCAGTTTTGCCAGTCCAATTCAACTTTCTAGAGAGTTTGGAAGAGACTTAAGAATCAGCTTATGTGGAACAGCGGTTGCCTGTGACACAAATAAAACGCAATTTCAGCCTCATCAACAATGCGCTGGCTAATCTGGGTGTTGTATTTTGCAATGAGGTATTCTTCAAAGCTTCCAATACCAGCGAACCATCAGGAAATCAACGAGACATGAAGAATTACGTTGGTGGTAACATGGATACCCACTCTCTGTCCTTCAGCATTTCCAGAGACATGATGGAGAGGAAACGACAGGGCCCTAATACGTCACACGCCACAAGACAGACTACCTCCCAATCAGGCCTAAATTAGCGAAGAACGTGCCTTAATGAAGGCTCGGCGCCGACATCACTCGGCCCTGCACCCCCGCCCCTTTAACCCCCCCCCCCCCCCCGGCGGACATCTCTTATCGAGAGAGAAATATCTAGGAAACACAATCCGGCCGAGATGGATATTGTCCAGGCACTCCCCCGGATTCTGTTGTTATCGAGCGAGCCGGACGTTGCCGGGGAAATGGTGGACCTTCGCTGTTTGTCGACTAATTGCGCGACCTATCTTTACGCCCTGATGTCTGAATGTAAGTTGCATTCTGCTGATGATGATGCCGATTGATGGAAGGGGGGAGCGGAATTAAATCAAACTGCCAAACGGGAGATAAAAGTAGCTTGCGCATGCAGAATGCCCCTCCCTTGCCCAGAAAGAGGCAATACAAAAGCAAAATGCATGATTTCTTTTTAAGAATTTGAACTCAAAGAGACAATTATTAAACTCCAGCAGAACCGAAACCTAAGATCATATGACGACTTTCACCGAAATCCGTAGGTGAAATAAAATAAATCTGAAACATGCAGGATGTGAAATGAAAATTAGAAATTTAATGGAGTGATATTATTTTTTAAACTAAATAAAATTCAACTCCTTATATATTCGCTCGATTGTAACTTACTTGTAAATTAGTTCTTATTTGAAACTATGGAAGAATTAGATTTAAATTCAATTATTTCATGGAAGCACAAGAGTTAAGACTCAATAAGTCGTTTCCGGTCATGCTTTCCTATTTGATTCTGTTTGGTTTTTGTGTTTTATACCTCTCCTAGCAGTTTGTAAAGGCCGCGGTTGCCTAGTGGTAAGGTCTAGGGTTCGGAGCCAGAGGGTTCCAGGGTCGAAACCCGACTCCGCTGAAGATTCGTAGTGTATTGGGCCTGTTGCACGCTAAATCATACGTAGGGGGCGGGGTCAAACGTCCTTCCACTGATGTGGTGCGGAAATTTGGAGAGCGGAGTGCCAGCTCAGGTGTCGTCCTCGTCAGCTGACCGCGGTTCAAAATTAAGAGATTCATCCTCAAATTGCCCTCGCGTAGGTTCAAAATGCTACGTTAATATAACTAAACTAAACGAAACCTAACACTTTGTGCACTGAATTCTAAATCTCTCTGCGAAACACGCACGCCACATTTGAGGAATCAAGTTGAAATTCAGTAATAGTTGATAGCAAAAAAAAAAAAAAAAAAACTGTTATGATATCTGTAAGAGAATAGCTTCAGACGAGAACTGTTTCAATTAATAATGAAATTTGAGTATTTCTCCGATGAAATGAGTGACATCTGTAGAAAAATGTTTAGAATTCTAGAAGGATATAACTTGAACCAACAGTATTCAACAAAAATTTTATTAACAGATGTAAGAGTTTGTTTCTCTGCAACACGAATGTGCTAGAAAAGAAGTTTTAAAGCGTTCCAAGCGAAACTTGGAGCGAAATGTTGAGATTTGCAACAAGAAATTTTTTTCTGGGAGGCATTTCTATTAGCGGCATTTAAAATCTTCCTAAAAAATAGTATTCTTTTAAAATTTTCATTTGATCGTAAATGTCTTAACTGCAACGAATTGTAGTTAGTGGCAACGCTAGCCGACACTTCGGGGGACAGCTATGTGATTTATCACTAAGCCTAGAATCCTAAATATGATCTTAATAAATTTCTCTTCAAATCGAGGTATTTAAAAGGAATTAATACATTTGAAGAGAATTTAGTTTTAACCCTTTATTTCCCGACGGTACTTATGAGTACTACTTTAATCACTCTTATATCTACGTAATCTGACCGTTTTTCCTGACAGTATTCACATGAACACGAAGAATCTAGTTCCGACATCTAGCAATAGATGGCAGATGAAGACAATAATTAAATATTTTAATTATTAATCAAATTAATTAAATCATTTTATTCAATTAAAAAAGTTTTTTCATCTTTCCTGGTGTTATTCTGCATTAAAATGTATTTAATAAAAACAAAATAAAATTAAAAAGTTTCTGGTAAGCTAATTCGGTAAATAAAGGTTTAAATGCCAGTGGTCGATAAAATGAAAGCTATTTTATTTCTTGGGAGCTTTTTCTACAGCCTTAAGACTAGTACAGGTGCATGTTAAGTCATTCGATTGTGGTGCGGTCGCTCTCAGCTTTCTATCTACTGTCAATTTGAGTTGTCAGTAACTATACTCATTTGGTGTTTGAATCAAACTGTTATGTATTATTTCTTGAAATCCTTTTATCTGACCTTTGTAGAGTGATTGCTAATGCTGTCTTCTGCTGCATTTCTTCTTAACCTTTGGTATTATGTACCAGTTTATTTTAAGCTGAATTTTGTCGTGACTGTTCAGTATTTTGTGTAGGAGTAAATAGAGTCTGCACTTCAGAAATAAAGACGACGGATAAGTAAAAATAATCTCGCAGGTATAAAAACATATTTATAATAAAGGGTCAATAGGAGTTTTTGTGGCTTTACTATTATTTAAAAGTCAAATTATTGAAAAAAAATCAAGTCATTTAAAGAAATTATATACTTTATTGTTCTGGAGGAAATGAAATAATAGTTTTTAGAGAATCAGCACAAATAAGTAATAACAGAAGTGGTTATTATTAATATTATTACAAATTTTATAGTCACTATTTTTTAAAAGTTTATTGGCCAAATTTGCTGCTGGTTGTATTCCTCAAATGTTTGTCTTTCACTGTCATTTTATTGCAAAGAATTAAAGTAGAACTCAAACAATGATTTTCCAACAAAAAAAAACAATTAAAAATAAATAAGAATGAAACACTATACGTTATTAATTTAGTATGTAATGTAATCCTGTACGTTAACTAGGCCACCGTGGCCCCTAACAATTATTAGGGGCCCGGGTGGTCTAGTGGTAAGGTCTCGGCTTTGGGGTGGAGGGCCCCAGGCTAGAAACCCGATTCCCCGAAGATCCGCAGTGTATGGGGCCTGTTGCACGTTAAATCATACATAGTGGCCAAACCTCCTGCCACTGGTGGGGTGCTAAAGTTAGGAGAGAGGGCGTGAGCTCAGGTGTCGCCCTTGCCATCTGATCACGGTTCGAAATGACGAGGTCCGTCCCAAAACAGGGCTTGTGTTGTTTTAAAACTGTAACTAAACTAAGCTTAAGAATTATCGTTAATATTTAATGAATAGTTCACTTAAAGTTTTAGTTTAGTTTAGCAGGTTTAGAAGACAATCAAAAGTATTTTCGTTCTTACTTTTCTAATATATCAACTCAAAGTTTGTTCACCAATAGGTATGGATGTGAAATTAACATAAAATTGAGAAAATTTTGCTTGTTTAGAAATGATTGGCAATGAAATTTCCATTGATTACATTTAATTAGGAGGCCATTCGATGATGATAAAAACTTAATAAACAACCCAAAATAAAAAAAAAATCTTGTTGACATTATTTTGTATCTTTCTTCTAAGAATCACCTTTACAATTTTTGGAGTAAACTATTCAGGAATAAAATCAGTGACAATGTTGAAGCACAGAAATGTCCTTCCACATATCTATTAATGTATTTATTCCATGTCGACTAGTTTCCATAACCAAGCAAACAAAATCAATTAAATGTTAAATGACCTTCATCAATTCAGCTTTCATATATAATTGAGCAAAGATGCATTGCTGAAGCCAAAATCATAAACTGTCTTAAAAATTCAACCAAGTTGCGGAAATTCTGAGTAATGACTTTGTTTGCAAATTAACAAAAGCGTCACGATTTCACTTTGAAGCCAAAATTCGCAGAAATCTCTCTGGAACCTTCTTCAGCAAGCGAAGTTGTTCGGGGATTTGTTGGTGCACAAGAAGGTTGGATTTTGGTGTAGACTCGAAGGTGGGTTATGCATAGTAATTGATAACAGAACAAAGGATAAGAGTTGTTGAAAGATAATAAACTTCTTTTAAGGATGTGTTAAGTGAAGATGACTTTTAATTGTTTGAGAAGTTTGGTATTTAAAAGTGGAATAGTATTTTATTGGTTATAAATATAAAAATACAATTCTTGTTATCGACGATCCGATTCAGACAGCAACAACTAGAAATTTTTGAGTCTCGATATGCTGCCATTTTAAAATTTATTGCTGGACTGAAAAATTCAATTTTAATTTCTTAAGATGTCTAATTTGAGTTTAGAGTTATTGCCGCTTCGTACTAAATAAAGGTACTAGTTGCTTATCAATCTTAAAATGCTGGTAACTCGGGAAAAAAATATTTTGAGTTGTTGCTCTTTTGAACTGGGCAGTCAAATTATAACGCGATTATTTTTCCGCAAGATAACAATTATTAATGATTCCTGTAACGTATTGCATCTTAATGCTTAACAAATATGACCCACCAAAAGTCAAAACACCCTTAACGCCTCGAGTAAGACGTCCTTACTTTTTATATCACGCACAGTGACGCAGCGAAGGCAAATAGCGCCTGAAGTATAGTAATTTTTTTTCTTACCTGATCACATTTGATTTTAAAAAATTCAAAGAAAAACTGCAATATTTTGTCTCCGCAGACTCCCCTGAGAATTGGTCCTGGGGCTAAGAACACTCCGCCCCCTGCCCACTCTTCGCGTCGCCACTGTATATCCACCTTCTCAGCCCAAGTGAATGATTTGTGTCTGGAAGAACGAACTTCCGTTGCCACAATTACTCGCTATTTACTCCTGTTGTTTTTCTGCCCTTCATGGTACCTTATTTATTTATAAATTTGTATTTTTTCCCCTCTCTGTACAGATAAAGAGAAGGAGATATACAGAGCCAGTATAGCGCAATAAAATTCAAACTAGCTTACTATTTAATCGCTTTATGCGAATGGTCAAAAAATTAATTAGTCTCATATAATTATGCCCTCATTCATTTATCTTTTGATCCAGTCTTTCTAATGATTCGATTTTTTTATTAAACATTTTAATAACTATACTTGCAGAAATCAATAAAGCATGACTTCAGTAATGTGTGTTAAATGAAAATAATAATAATGTTGTCGGAAATGCATGAAAAGCCCTCTTTTATACCTGCCTTTTTATAAAATGGATTTTAGATTAAACTATGCTTTTCGTTTCTGGTCACTCTATAAGAATATTTGAAGCAGCTTTTTGTGGCTTTTATGTTACCAAATACGAAAATTTGACGCTGTACTGATAATGTACAATAAAAATATCCAACGGTGCAACAAAAAATGATGTTATAATATTTTTGTTAAATGTTCTAACACTGTGGATTGCGTTTCCCCTCTCTTAGCAAGAATATTGAAATTACAGATTGTACTTTTGAGTTTTATACTAATTTTGATTCAATCTCACATGTGGAAAAACAACTTTAAACCATGAGTGTATTTTAATCTCCGCCTCTGAAGTTTCATTCTCATTAAAAATAATATTAAAGGGACATACGACTGTTAAACCTCGAAAATTTTGGATTTTAAGAAAAAAATATATATTATTTCCCTGTCTAATCTGAACAATTTAAAACGACTCGCATTAAAAAAATTCCCATAATTATGAAAGTTATGAAGGAAAATGTATCAGCTATTCAACGTAAATAATGAATATGGTCATATCCTTAAAGCGCTATGTCTCAAAATGTGTCTTTTTTATATTGCGTGCACGATATCTCAAGAACTATTGAATATTTTTACATACAATTTGTACTGAATATGTATTGTGCTAAGTTCTACAAATTGAACCACAGTTTTGTACATATTTTCACCAAAGGAGTTTCTTGAGGGGTTAGAAATGTTGAAATTTTAACAATTTTTAACA
>BGPR01000423.1:355178-410798 GCA_013235015.1 Araneus ventricosus | reverse complement strand
GGTTAGAAATGTTGAAATTTTAACAATTTTTAACATTTTTATTACTTAGATAGCCAAAATATTGTACTATGTTCTACAAATTGAACCACAGTTTTGTACATATTTTCACCAAAGAAGTTTTTTGAGGGGTTAGAAATGTTGAAATTTTAACAATTTTTAACATTTTTATTTTAAATTGGTATATAAAAAAGAAATTAAATTTAAATGTTAATAAATTGAGGTTAAGATTCTTAAACAGTCTGTTTTTATTACTTAGATATCCAAAATATTGTGTTTAGACCATCCATAATCTTGCGCGCAAGGTCAGTATCTAATTTTTTCTCCAAAAAATATACCCATATTTATTACTCTGCCAAATAAATACATATCAATATTAAGATTTGAAAATGTGTGTACAATAACAGAAAGAACAGATATTTTTCTAGGAAAAAAAAGTTAGTTTTTGAAATTTTTTGTTTTAGAGATATAATAAATCGAATTTGACAGTCCCCACCCATTTTTTGGAGGTTTAAAGGGCGTATGCCCCCTTAAATAGAATCCTGTTGAACTGTCATCTCTCTACTATAAAAATTAGAATCATTGCGTCCGTTGGGATGATGGTTCTTCGAAGTATTTTTGGTTTCGATATGACAGATGTGGCTGGGGAGACACCATTTATTGGAATATACTATCTCCTACCAACCCTTTTAAAATATAAATAAAGAGAAACTATTCTGAATTTAATTGTGATAAATAAGAACATCTGTTTTCACAGCATTTGATCAAAAATTCAATTCAATAACTTGAACGTGGAGTGGGGAGCTATAAAAGTAAGAATCCCTGCAAGGCTCTGGCGAGTTAGCGGCGGTTTAAACTCGGGTTGTACATCTGTCGCCAACCCAACTTACTCGCGAAATTTAGTGGAGTAGTTGGAAACTAGCTGCCATCCTTTGCCAAACACACTCTGACAGAACTAGTGCGCTCTCTCTAAATCCCCCCAAACTTGACTCCGAACTCTCTTCCTTCCCTGTCTGCCATCTTTCGGGGATCTTTACTTGATATATAAGAGCCTACAGCACAGCGAGGCTGTTAGTGTCTCATTCTCCACCAACTGAATGGGCAGAGGGATTTCTAAAATTATCTTATTAAAATTTCCTTTTGTGAACCATCGATTGGCCCTCGCATGGCCTCCGGAATAAATTTACTGACTCCAGTATCGTTCGGAATGGGACTCGACGGCGTTTTAGTGGGGAATATATGGCTTCGCCTGGTAGGAAATTAAGGCTAATGTACGGCCAGTCCCCCTCGGCTCTAACATCAACTGCCAGTGATGTGTGGGGGGTCGTAGCTAATGGCCCGCTAGCCTTGCATCGGACTGGGTGCATCTTCGGAAGTCTCTCTCGGTGCACGGTGTAATGAGCAGGGGATCTTGCCAGGAAAAGGTGGAAAGGGAAGGTGGCCGAAAGGGCTATGTGTTACATCTACGATGCTTAACCAAATATTATAGCAATAAAAGTACTTAGCGTCCTGGCAGCCGGACTGCACTGCGCGGTCGCTCTCTCTCTCCTAGATTTGCGATTACAGAGATATTGATATTAAGGTGTGGATTTAGGAAGTTATGACTTTTGAAATGTTTAGCAACTTTCTGAAGCTGTCTTATTGTTCATGCTACGGAGTTCTGAACAGATTTTGTTCTTCCGTATACATTCTCCTCCCTCCCCCCCTTCTTTCATTCTTGATCAAATGCGAAAGATCAAGTTGAAATGTTCGTGACCACAAACGCATTTCCTCAATTCTATGGTTACTTGCTTCATAATTGTTAATTGTTACGTATAGTAACTCGAAATGGAAATTGGTACCCATTTCATAACTAATTTATAAAATACAGAACCAGTATCAATGAAGGTATTTTTCAATGATTTTTTTTCAAATCTGGATATTAGAGAATTGATAAATTGCAGTAATCCGATATTAAGGATTCAGAACTACCAAGTATTATTAAAGTTGCAAGGCTTTAGATCCAATTTTAATACTGGTATGAATAGTTTGAATCTTAGTGTAATATAAACATCTCTACCTCATATTTCTGCTGAAATTTCTTGAAGTTGAAACTCTCTTTATTTTCAGCGTTGCTCTCTTTAAAATGGGCGCTATTTATTTATATGAACATTAGCTTCCTTCAAAAGAACTTTTGATCACATTCATTAAAATTTTGTCACATTAAGTAATATCGAAAGTATCCTGACCGAACAATTCAATAATAGGCGGAGTGTCGAAAGTTGTGCTCCTCCTCGAAATACTGGCGTCGGAATGAGTACTCAATTCATTTCGTAATTCATAAATACATTTGCACAGACATATTCTTTATTGCAATTTGGTAAGCACGGTCTTCTTAAAATCTTCTGCGCAAGCCACTGCTTTGTGAAGGAGCAGAAATACAATGATAGCGATGACAAAGCAATTGACAACGATAACGATGAATTGTTATAAATTAATTTCCGCGTACAATAAATCTGGATGATAAAATTTCTGCATATTTTTCAAATTTTTCCTCTTTACCCTTTTCTTCACCAAAAAGACTCCGAACAGCCCTTCGGTCAGCAATATTAAATTTTATGAAAATTGAATATCCTGAGTGCCAATGTGTATTTACAAATTAAATACATGAATAAAATTGCAATTCGACGATTAATACTCGAAGATTCAAGTTAAAAAAATATTGATTTGTGGAAAACCCTCATCATTTTGTTTTGGAGAACAACAGAAATTCTGCTCGCTGCAATGCTGACATCTTCTAAATCTTAAAGGTATTCAACTGGAATTTTATATAAGCTGCCTTAGATATCTGGTTTTGAAGTCATGAAAGAAAAATTATGCTGCATTTCACACATGCGCAGTTAAAAATTATTTACTACAAATACTCATATTTCCTCAAATATTCAAGGCATTTACTTTAAATTTTAATATAGTACTTTGATATAACATTGTCATGTTATCTGTAAGTTTCGTATGATTTGGTCGAAAACTCTGCATTCTATAAGCAAAAAACACGAGTCAAAATTTGGGATTTTTTTAAACAAACCTTTATATCTTCCCGAATATACATGCTATTTTTGCGAAAATGCATGTAAGTAATGTGCATAGGAAACAAAATCATTGATGAAAGTTTCAAATGATTATCAGTTTCGTATGAAGCAGGGTAAGGCGAAATTACTTTTCGTCTTCATCAATTTCTAGGCGGTATACCCTAACTCAGGGCAGGCCCGAACAAAAGCAGAGCCTGGTGCAAAGTTGATTTGCGGAGCCTTGAAACTGATTTAGTAAAACAAAATATTTTATTGCATTAGGATTTTATGATTAGGATTGTTTTCACGGATGTCATACGGTGTAATTTGAGTTTCGCGATTTTGATTTTTCAATAACTGTTAATTATATATTTCGTCAGTTTGTTGGAGATTTTCGGTTTTTTAAAATTCTGCAAGGGAGTTCCTCTTGTTTTCAGCAATTTTCTTTCTTTTTCTATGCTTTTCTTAAATTTATCAGATCCACACATGTGTTTCTTTCCGGCATCTCTGTCTCTAGTCATATTCCGAAACTGCCCAAAAATAATATTAAAAAATTAAGATGTATTTTTAGTAGTATGATTACAACAAACAACAATGAAATATATTATTTCGAAATTTTCAGTAATATATTATATTAAGCATTTGTCTTCCCTTTAAATACGAATATTTTATTTATTTTTCCACCAAACGTACGATGTACTATCATCTGTTACAACGCAAGCATAGTGAAACACATTGTTTTTACTTTTCTTACTCTGTTTTGGCTATATAGTGAGATTCAAAGCCCTCAACCTTGCCTTTGATCGGTCGACGTGAAATGTGCACATATCGCGTGATTATATTGAAATGCATGTATATTCGGATTGAAATAAAAAATTAGAATGCATTTTTAATTTTCAAAATCAATCAGCTGCGCGAGGCCTTTAGAAAACGCGGGCCTAGTGCGGCCGCACCGTTTGCACCGCCCTCCGGCCGGCCCTGCCCTAACTGCCCTCATGACAAAATCTTCACTGTAAAATGTAAGTGCCAACTTACAACAACCGTCCTACGATTCTCCACAACTGATGGTGAACCATTATATTCAAATTAACTTCAAATGTTTCTTATTTTACAAATATTACAATACTTTTGGCCAATAGTGTACAATGTACACTATTGGCCGAAGGCATGTACACTGTACATACCTACGTTGTTGCCAGATAGCAAATAGAGTAACTCGGAAATACGAATGCCACTGACCGTTATTTTGAGACGGACTATATAAAAGAATATTCCTGACTGGGCTTAAAAACATTTTATAGATTACATCTCTTTAGGAATGAAATTTAAATTTCATATAATTTTTTATTGATATCTTTGAAAATTCATCCGTCAAAACTGAGTAAGTATCAAAAATGAAAGTATCGCTTGAATAGATTTTAAAAAAAGCTTTATGCACATCTTAGTGGGAAATCTGACAACAATTCTAAAATGTTGAAACAAGAGAACTGAAGCATTGATTTTACAACAGTTATTATACATCTGACGTTCTGATGAACGAACTCTTTGCAATAATTATTTTTGATATTTCCAATAATCCTTGATTGAATTGATCGAACCTAATAGTTTCAAAATCTCAGCTTAATATCTTCAAATATCCAAAAGGCATTATATTTTATGCACCTGTTGAATATTCATGAGAATTGGTATGGTAGATTGCTAGTTAGAATTCGCACTTAATAATGGAACGTGCATCACCTTCACAAGAATTGCGCCAAGTCTTTTCTAACTCACTGAGAAAGTAGTTATACAGGACCCGCAGAATTTTTGTATCAATGGGAACTGTTCCATTGTGTACAGGATCCCGTCTTCCCTCTTTTGTATAGATCAGACTACGGATAAGAAACATTTAAACTGTAGTTCTCGGTACTGGTTTCATGAGCAAAAGTTGGTAAAAAAGAATTTTAAATCTCGCGACTGTCACTTCAATGAAGTATTTGTTTCGAGAATATATTAAGAAGAGTTAAGAGTTTTCCTTTCTTTCTTTTTATTGCATTTTAGAAAACTGCGAACCACTGAGTTTATAAGTTTTTTTAAGTGATGAGAAACTTATATAGAAAATGTTTATTCTAGGTGATGAACAAAAAATACAAGATATTACAGAATTTCAATCTAGGCAAGTAAATAGTATATTCTATGAGATAATATTCAATTCATTATCATTAAGGTTGTATTCGGTTAAAGAAAAATTTAAATAATCATGAGATAAGGTTAAGTTCTTGAATAATCTAATCAGGGGCAATGTCGAGAATAAATAGCACACGTCTAAATTGAAACTTTTTGTCAGCACAAGTTTTTCATTAATTCCAGATTTTTCAATCAAATGTTTAAAATATCGTTATTACTATTTTACATAGTTTATTTTTCTGGAAAATCACAAAGCAAAATTTACTTTTTCCAAATATGGACTCCGAATTTATTTTGATTAATTTCTTTCACGATTTTTTAAAAACATTATTATAATTCCCCCCCCCCCTTTTCAAGACACGGCAAAAATAAACAGGAAAGAAAACCGCACGTTTTCTCTCTTATAAAAATAGACGTCGTCGACTCATTTCGTAAACCTTGTTATCTTTCAGGAAGCGCAGAAAGGGTGTAAAACAATTCCTTTCTTCTTCACCGTTCGTTACCCAACTGGCGGCGATGTCAATCGGAGGCTGGCGCGAAAAGATTGATTTGGCGCTGCTCGTTGGCGATCGATGGTAATTCTGCAATTTCCTCTCTCGCTGTTTGCTCAGCTTCCAATTCAATTGAATAAATGCATCCCGGAGCTTTGGAGGATAACCATGTTCTATTTTCGTTGAGTCCCTGCGGACGAGTCTCGTGCAGAGTTTTATTAAACTGAGTTTGCACTGGGTTTTGATCGATACTCTTCTGATTGACGCAAGTGATGAAAATTAAAGAATTCCGAGCTCTTTGGCTGATGCCTTGGCTTAAAGACGAGCCTCTCGTCGCTGCACAGAGAGAATTTATCAAAGTTACTCATTTAAAATCCCGACTCTGCACGCGTATTAGGAGAGGAAATCTATTTAGCATTCTTTTATTGGATGTTGCGCATTTATCAGACTTCTACTCACTGACTTGGGGACTTATTATGTCCCAGATTTTTAGATAAATCACAGAGGAGGTGCCGCGTATGGAAATTTATGCCTTTCCGAAGACGAGACCCAACAATAATAAGTTTGGAATTAATTACTAACCTTATTTTGGAGTTTCAAATTTTGAAAATTTTGCCCTCCCCCAAAAAAGTATTAATTATACGTGGGAAATTCTAGAGCAGGTACGATTTCTTTGATCAATTTCTAACTAGCGCAGAGAGATAATTATCGTCGATAGTATAGCGTTCACTACACTTGCATGGAGAGCCTAATTCTTTTTCTTGGATCCTGATTCTGCCCTCCTTTAGTATAGGCTGTTAAATAATTTAGAATTGTTTTCAGATGAAAGAGTGAGTTTGTATGGTAACAAAGGCGAGAGTCACTTTCGAAATTGTTTTAACTAAACGAAATTCGAAATTTACACCTGACTTTGTCCGTGAAGCTGAATTTGAAGTCTATTTAAGGTTTCAGTCTCTAAAGTCATCGTCTACTTATCTTAATCATGATTTAATTTCTCTTTGGTCGTGGGGGGCTTCGTATGCTTTATTGCATTAGGGAAATAACTTGAGTGGGAATTCATTTGTTTTTATTAACGCATAAAAGTGCAGTGCCATCATATACTTCTCTTAGTGGAGTAGTTATTGTTATGATTTCTTAAACTCGATATCTATACAATTATTTCCTTAATAAAACAGATCGTGAAATGTCTTGAAATATAAAGTATGGAGGCCAGTTAAACAGATTTTTCGCACCCATCTGTTTATTTTTCTTGAGAAAGTTTTTGTGACATGTGCCTTTCTGGAGAGAATCACGAGGAAGTTTTTCAGATGTTTCTTCGCTGCTCATGACAAGCACAGATAGCATTAAGTTACATTACTTTGCTTTGAACTGCAAATCATAGATTGGAACAGTATTTGCTATCAGAAGAAGCTGCAACTCTGTTTTCACCAAAATGCAATAAAAATGATTGCAGTTTTCTTATCACATTTTGCTTAGAATACATTATTTTTTGATTGAAATTACAATTCGGCCGTTTGATTCCGTCACGGTGACCACTGTTAACTGTGTGGTTTTCTAATCTTCACAAATAAAATTACAATAACATAAAGGACGAATAAAGCGCAATTTTGCTGTGTGATTTTTTTTAAAAGCAGTTCTCAGATTTATCCGTTAATCATGTATTGTCCATGTTCAAGATAGATGATCGATTACAGAATGAAAATCTGGTTATTTTACTAACGTTTCTGCTAAGCGCGTATTGCTAGTTTCCTTTTAAATTAAAATAAACTGTCCACAACAGTGTAAATTTCCACTCTTATAGCAGGAGTAGTCTCAATACCCTGCAGTAGTGGTTTTAAAGAAATCACGAGAAATGCTCCAAAATTTAACTTTTTTTTATTATTTTGGAGCTGTTACATGTATACATATTACAGTCACAAAGCCTGCGGTTGAAAAATGGTGATACAAATGCATAAAGTTAAATTGTTTCAATTCGTAGATGGAAAGGAAATGTATGTTAAAATTTGTTTTAAAAATTTGACTTAAAATTCTGAATTTTCGGCATCTGTATACAACATGCAAACGCAAAATTTGCTAATAAATCATTGTATGACGCCAGTGCAATTTCAGTTTTCGGTCGTATAGGGTGATCGAACGCTACATTCCATGGGATTCTACTGTTGGGCGATTGACATGTAAAGGTTGTTTTCACGCAAGAGCACTCTCCTTGCAGTGAACGAATCGAAGATGGTTAAAGCCATTACTACATATAGTTGAGGTGGATTACTGCAGCTCATTGGCCACCGGCTGGGGCCATCATCTGCATTTCATGGAGAATTTATAGGCTTTTAGTAACTACGGTTTTGTCCATTGTAGGTAACAGTGCACTTTAATTAAAATAAAGGATTTTTAGTAAATTTGGAAGCATTTATATAGGTCGAGATTATACAACTCAAATGGCGTAAAATTACACGCATGTAAATAGTTCTGAATATAAGTCTAATATATTTTAAAACAAATGTTAATTTTTAACTTAATTTAGATTTCCTCATAAATGACTGGTAACCGGAATAATAATATCTATATACTTAAAGCAATTGGCAAAACCAGAGAAGCAATCACCCAACCCCAACCACTGGACCGATTTCGACAATTTTTATTTCATAGGAAAGCTTATAACCTCTAGATATGTCATCAATGGTCGCCTGCCCTCCACCACTCTCCGTTTTCGAGATATATTGCAAAATAAAACTTTGACAGAGCCCGTCAGCCTCTTCAACCGCCAATTTATTTCGCCAATTTGCAAGCATAGCCACAGGAAGTTAATATTAAGCGCGAACAGCTGGTCGCCGAAGACGGCTAGTTCTATATTTAAGACGAAAGATCTGTAATTTGATCGAGTTCATTTATATGGCGTCATACACCTGAGATGTGGTCCCTCGTATCTATGTATGTGCTGCTACTTTAGTTGAAACTTTCTATAATGCTTTCAAAATGCAAATTTGCAATGGACGGGACAATATTACGCGTAAAATGAACTTAGGTTACTAAAAAATAAATAAATACAAGTTAAAAAAACATTCCAAAAATGTTGTCAGATATTTTATATCAGTGTTATTTCTAGTGTTTTAGTTTATTATTTATGACTTCTTAAACAATCAGGAAAATCCCATGCTGAAAGAAAAAAAAGCAAAGAAATGAGTAAAAAAATGGTAAAAAAACCTCACAAGATTTAGTATAAATGAAAAGTAAATCGATGAATTAATTAAAAAAATAAAACTGAATTGTCGCTCGTTTTTAATTGCTACAAAATTTTGTCTTCATCAAATAAATTTACTTTTTATTCTCTGCATGAGCAACTAAAATTACATTTCTTTCGGATATGCAAGTTAACTGTTCCTAAGAGTAGTTCTCAGTCATGATGTTACAGGAATAATTTTGCGTTTATATTTTGAAAATATTTACAAATACGAAAGGCCTTTTATTCTTAAATATGAAGTTCTTCAGTTTTGTTGCTGTGTAATTGTCATTGAATTCTTAAAACCTTTTAACATATATTAGAAACTACTTTTTTTTCCTCGATACAAATTAAACATCTAGATAAAAAAAAAATCTTACTACGTTTCCAAGCTATTTTTAACAGCACACTTTTCCCTCATCATTTCGAGCCGAAAATATTTGACTGCCATTTTTTTTTTTCTTTCTAAAAAATAATCTTTGCTTTTAACTAACTTAAAAACCAAAAAAATGACTCTCGGCAAAAAATATCGATTTATCATTGGAGAAGATGATTCCAACTCTTTTTACTTTTTTACTTCTAGTGGAGATTTTTTTCCCCTCTTTATCTTCACTTTTTTAATAGGCCCTTATCGACTGAGAAGCACTCAAGCATCTCAACTCAGCTAATCAACTTTTCTCACAGAAGATTTCGTTCTTGACACCATTCATCGCTGCTGTTCTGAGCACAGAACGCTGCGACTTTCTCCCTTTGATTCACCTCCAGTTAATTATGTTAGTTTTATGAGAATCGTTCTTTTTCAGTTCCATTTGAAGGCTATGCGAATGGAGGAAACTTTTTTTGTATGGCGAAACGCTTGATAATAAACACATTTATAAGCCACCGCTATACAATACTTTTCAGGATTAATTGAACCTAAATATGTACTACTTTTATGCAATAGTAAAGAATATTTTATATAGGCACATTTTAAAAGTGATTCCGTGGAAATATTTTTATATATATTTAACTAATGAACATACTTAAAAAATCGTAAACGATTGATTTTCATATGGAAAAAAAACTGATATGAAAGTCTCTTGAAGAAGAAAACTCGGATGTTTTTCTAAACTTTTCTAATGGGGACATCATGAGACAATGCACTAAATTTCATGATTTTAAGTTGAAAATTGATTAGCTGAATATGAAACAAAGAATATTGTCTAACACCCTGAAATTGCATCAGAATTTCCTCTCTTTCTAAATAAACACATCATTAATCAACATATTAAATAGAAGAAAATCTACACTGAAAATTGTTCATATACTATATAAAAATATATATAATATATATAAAAATATATAATAGGGAAAGGCTGCCAGGCTCCGCTAAAATTGGAGGATATAGTAATCCATTGAAGCATTCATTAATGATAATCTAAAAAAAACTTAATTAAATATATTTATTTGCAATTTAAGGAGAGATTTAAGAACGTGATTATTTTTTTGAATTACTTCTGCTGCCCAATATTGATGAAAGAAACGACAATAATGACATATCATCAAAATTGTATATTAGACTAAATCCGTCTATAAGAAGTTAGTCTGCCTGTCGTTCACATATGTGAAGATGATAATAAACGCAATAAGCTGGATGGATGAAATTTGGCATATAGTTTTATCATTAGTAGATTGGTATCAATTTTTGGATCAAAACCATCAAAGGCTTGGTTATCTGTCGATCTTTCTATTCGCGTGTGTAAATTTTGATCCTAGTCGGTCGATGGGAAGAGATCCAAAATGCATACTGATCATTCTCATGTCAGATACGGAAATCCTCCGCGCTTTTGCGCACGGCCAGGCGGAATTGATTTCATCAAAATAGGGATGAAGGGGGTTTATTTCACATTTTACTCAGCATTTATATAGAAACATTTTATTTTCATTTATAGATTTGCTGTGAAGACTAACTAAAAAAATACGCAAAAAACCCTCCGGAAAAGCGCTCATTTTATTCATTGCCTGTCACCCCTTTCCTTAGTAAAATCGTCCAAAAGTGCTAGTCTCTGATTTTTGAAAGGAACAGTGCTCCATTTTTTTTTTTTTTTCGCTATACTATGAAGCTAAAAACAAAACAAGTCTTCTTGTGTCAGTATACGAAAAAGTCAAGAGGAACCCGCTTCCGCTGGTTTCTTGAGTAATGGAAAACTTTAGTGCAAATTAAGCGTGAAAAACAAGTTTTAAACACCATTGAGAAAACTGATCAATTCTAGACTTTCATTGCTGCAAAATTAGCAATAGCAGTTAGCATCCAAAATAATTGAGCACTCTTTCGGTAATATCGAGAAAAAAAATCCACCACATAAATCTAAAGAACATGGAATGACGCTAACGTCACTAAACGTTAAAGCATCAATTTCATTTGATCAGCCAGTAATCAATCCAGTGAAATGTTTCATCATTTCCTTTCCACAGTTAAAGGAAAAGTGCATTAAGCATTTAATTTCCAAAAATTTGTCATTAATATGCATGGAAAAAATAGGATAATGACTATTTATCGAACCTACAACACTTCGCCTTTAAATTTCATTTAATTAGAAATGTTTCTTGATTTGAAATATTTTTGTAAAAATGACTTTTTTTTCAAAATCATGGCTAGTAATGCAAATTTCATTTGAGTTTATCGCCTTTGTAAATTTCGCGTTTGGTTAAGTATATGATAAGCTATCATACACTTAACCAAATGCGAAATTTACAAAGGAGATAAACTCAAATGAAATTTGTATTACTAGCCATGATTTTGAAAAAAAAAGTCATTTTTAAAAAAATATTCATTGATAACTGGTGGTTTTGGTCTAACTATCCAATAACTGGCAAATACCTTAATGCGGTTTTCGTATGTGTGCAAAATTAAATTTTTCATATCTTAATTTTAAATCAAATTTAAAAAAGAAAAGTCAAATAAAAAATGTGTCGGTTGCATTTTGGACAATATTTTGTTTTTAATTAATATATATATTTTAAAATTTAGAACAACTGTATCTTTTAAAAAGCAAAAAAGAAAGAAAAAAATCTTTCCTATCGATTTTGCATTTATGGTTTTAAAAAATGAAATTCATAGCCAAAATTGCAGCACAAATTTTCTGTAAATAAAAAATTATGTCCATATTGTGAGGTAAAACTAATACAGTTAGTTTACTTTTATTCTTAACTATTGCCAATTAAACTTATAAACGGTTTGCAACAAACTAATCAGGGTTCTTGAACGAAATTTTTATATCATTAAAAAAGAGAAAAACGTTTCTTTTGTCTCTTTAAACTCATAATAAACATTTGCTTTTCTCTTTTGTAATTTCTGCCAAGCATGATAGCTGAAATTCGTTATATTTTTTAAAAATAAAAAATATATCATGTTATCAATCATTCGGTTCCTTTCAAAAAAGTAACTGAACTTGTTTTAAGCTGAAACTGAATTCTGTTTGAAACATACATTTGATTAACTATTTACTTTAAAAAACGACATTTGGCTTTATAATAAATTTTTGTTTCGAAATAATTGCGAGTTTATATTTTAACATGGCAATTTTCTTCGGAAAACTGAAAATTTGCTTCTAAATAAGGTTATGTACTCGTTCAGCCTGAACTTTTGAAAAACACTTCCAAACAAGGAAAACTGGAAAATCAGTAGCCACAATAGTAAACAGTCTATTTAAATACAGTTAAATTTTTTGGCGCAACAAGATAATTATCGTAAAATAAATATGTGTTTCCAACGAACCGAAAGAAAATAATTATTAAACTATGAGTTAACCACGAAACTTCTTTTTCCTTAAATTGTTTTTATAACCAGCAGTTTGGATTATAATCAGCAAATTTATAATTCCCGTTAGAAAAGTTACTGATCAACTTCCTTTGTATTTTTCTCCTCTTTATTTGCAATTGATTTTCCAACAAATTGGCTTAAAAAATCGATAATTGTTTTGCATGAAAAAGGTATATGAGATATTTAACCTTCATTTTTTTTGCAAAGTTTTATTTAGAAATAAATATTTTTATGTTCACGTTAGCTTAAATTACAGATTTACTTTTTTGCCGTTTTGTATCATTTTATCAACAGGATTCTAGAAACAAAATTTGTAATTTTGTTTCCGATATTGTAATCCATTAGGCTTCTAAGTGAACGGATTACTCTTCAAATGCGTAGAAGTATTGTATAATCTTCATATACAGAAGAGTATACCATACTTATTATACACAAGTAATAAAAATTTAAAAACATAATTTATAATGAACATATAATTATAAACATGCATTTAAAAAATGTAATTTTTTTTATTATTGAGATTCATCGAATTATATTCACTGCAGTACTTTTAGTGTTAGTGTTAAACTTCATACAGTGATAGAACAGGAGTGTTTCGAGTTTTATATTTAGAATCATATGATTTTTAAGAAAAATTAACACAACAAAAATTCCAGTCTCAGTCAGAAAATTACTGCCGATTGATTTATCGGCTATTACCGACTTCCTTTGTACTTTAGTTTGCATATATTTGGAAAATTGAATTAAAATGTGAATTTCACGATCAATATTTTAATCAATTTAACCCGCAAACTTTTCATTTTAAAATGTTTAATAAAGATAGTAATTTGATATTCTTTGGTTACAAAATGCTTAAATGAATCATTCTCACTACTAATGACAACTCTCCTAACCTTTCATTTGAAATGTTTGTTGCAAACGCAAGCATAAACTTTCAGAAAGCCAACAATAAACATTATGTTGAACAACTAGTACCTTTCGTAATTTTGATCTAGAACCAGCACTGCTGGAAACAAGCAGTTCTAATTGATTTGTGAGTTGTCCAAACTTAAGACACGCAGTACGAATTTGGCTAAGAGAGGGTTAAACAACTGCATATCTTCAAAACGAGCTTATAAATCTGAAATGATGCACAAAGGGAAGGGGGGGAGTCTAAGATGCAAAGCCGTTCCAAAAATCGCTGCTTCCCCCTGTCCACCTGGCCAACGGATTGCATCCCACTGCCTTATAATTAAGCTCGGAAAGGGGGGAGGGCAGGAACCTCCGTCAATTATGGACGCTATTAATAACAACTCGTGCGTAGCATGATTGATGCGCGGGGAACCAGGGATTGACGCAGTATGGGGGTCGGCGCCAGCGCTGGTACACAGTGGAGCGCAAATACCCCGTCTCCTTTTCCATTAGTTGCTGGGCTGCGCACAAAAGCACAGGTCTGGCTTCACGTGAGGGACCAGCATATTCACATCACCGTAGGAAGTCGTAGGAAATACTCTTGGTAGAATAGAGAAATTTGAAAGGAACCGAGTTTTCGGGAAAAGGTAGAGGAAGAAGCCGTTCTTGGGGGAAACGTCGCATATGAGGAGAACTCGGGTTGGAAATTGGCGGTGAATATCAATCAGTGAGAGATGGATGTGGCTGGGACTGAAAGCGAGCTGTAGGTCTTCCTTCGATTATTTAGAGAAAAATGCGGGAGTGTTCGCCCCAGGACCTACTCGTATGATTTCCACAGGGTGGAGCGTGGTGTGTTTAGCTGCGTCGTATAATCATGCATTTCGGAACACTACTTCTTACCGTTGCCCTATTTGGTCTAAACTTTGATGCACATCTACAATTTTGGTGTAAAGACCGCTCACCAAATTTCATTTGTCTAGCCCTTTCGAGTGCTCAGTTATCGCGTTCACTTACACAAGAACAGACAATAAACTACGTACCCTTTCATGGACTTGGTCCAACATTTGTTACAGATCTGCGAATTTGATGTTGCATCTACTGCCAAGTTCCATTTACCTTTTTCCATTGTTGACTTATAGTGTTCACGGACAGACAGACATACTTCGAAAAATGATTTTTCGAGACTTACAGAGTTTTGAAGAGTGGAGATTCATCTCAAGGTCGAATCTTTTGACGATTATAATTCTTTCACTTTGTATAGTTCGTTCAAAATGTCCGTTGCGGTACCATTACGCATTTTTCGTTTATCAAAGCTCGTATGAATTTCAGTGAACAACAGTAAACAATATGGTACGTGTCTGATTTTTTAGGTCTGTTCTGGCTCGAACAAAATATATTTTTAACTAAATTATGTGGCACTAATCCGCCTAATTTCGCCAATTATATCAATGCATTTTGTTTAAAGCAGGGCTGTTTCCACTCGCGACAATTTTATGGAAGAAAAAAGTTTGCCACAACACCAGAGTTTCAAATTAAATAAGGAAAAAAAATCTCAATAAAACATTATTTAGTAAATTTTAAAGAACTTTTTAAAGCCGAGATAGTTTTCTTTACTACTTTTGGTTATAAATAGTGAAGAATCTTAGAGAAGAAGGCCGTTCGAGCGTTTTCGCGACGTTAGTATATTTTTCGTCTCGATTCACGACAGGCAAAGATGATAGCATGAGCATCCTTGAATTAAGTTAGAATATTTCCAATGTACTGTTCCTTGGTTCTCTTTATAAAACAAAATTTTACAAATTTTATTTAGTTAAAATTGATATTCTTCTGCTACTTTCTTGAAACTCGAAGCAACAAGTGACCGAACACATGGCAGGTAAGCTTTGCCCTGGGCAGTGGGGGCCTCTAATTCACCTGTGCTTTTCTCTTTGTAAGGGTAAAACTATTTGAAAATTTGAAGAAATATCAGAATCAGTCTTGTCGCTCTGATTGGATGTGAATTTATAGAGCCGATGTTAACTTGTTTGTATTTGATGAAGAATCTGTGATTTGAAATGGAAGTCTTATTACACAGGGTTGTTTCGATTTTTTTTTTTTAATGCCCAAGGGAGCTCGCTCAACACAAAAGATCTTAGAGCATAATGTGGCTCTCCGGGGAACATCATTTATTAATCTTTCAAATGAAATTTATATAAGATACAGAAAATCGAAAACAAATCAGATAAGTTTACATGCTAGAAACAAATGTGATCTTAATAAAATAAAACAAAACAATTTTGTTGGCTGTTTTTGGATTGTTTCAATTAAGGTTCGCCTATTCAGAAGCCTCTAAAGCCGGTTCTATGGCTCTAGACCAAACAAAATTTCACTAAAATGTAGTACAAGTGAAAGTGATGCGCTCTATGAAAAACGAAAAAAAGAAAGAATGGGACAGGGTGACTACCCTATGTCTGAGGTGATTTTGAGATTTTCTTTTTTATTGCTGAACAAATTGAAAATTTCATATGTTTTTTTCCTCTTAGTTTAGTTTAACTGTAATTGTTAGAAATTCACCTGAACGCAATTTTTTTTCGTTAATACATGATGCAAGAAAGTGCACACTCAACTTATTTTCTCATGAAAATTTATCTATTCTATCTTTTCTCCTTTATTTTTATGAAAGAACAAAAATAGTGTGAAGTAATGCAATTTCTTGCATAAAACGGCATTTTGAACAAAAAAGAAAATTATATTCAGAACTGAATTTCGATAGCCTTTAGAAGTTAAACTAAAAGAAAAACTCATATGAAATATTCAATTTTTTCTTCAGTAATAAAAAAATCTGCGTGTACATCAAATTGGCGCAGCGCCACCTATTGACGAAAACTTATTTTTTCCGGTTTGATACAGCGCATGTCATATTCTAGTGACATTTAGTTTGTTTATAGCAGAGGTTCCAACTTAGGGTAGGCGTACCCTGGGGGGTACGCGAACTCAAAGTCGCCAATGGCGGACACAAGAAAACATATGGATTAAAAATGTTACAGAATTTGTTTCCAGTTCTATAAAAAGGAAAGTAATTGCGCACCTTCTACACCTACCCTCAAAATAAGTAAAAAAAGAAACAAAAAGAAGTGTAATTTTTAGCTGTCCTTATAAGTTAAGGCGAAATTATTACAATACGGATTTCATTTGTTTTGACGCTGAACTAATGCTAATGTAAAATGGAATAAAATGTAAAATCAAAATAAGTCCTGCAAATGTTATAAATTCCAGTCATTTGACTCTTAAGCTTACCTAGCCCTTGCTTATTGATAAAACTTTTGTATAGATGGATGGTTGGATGGGGGGGGATATGACAGTAGGGGGTACGCGAAAATAAATGACTAATCAAGGGTACGCGAGGGCAAGTTTGGGAACCCCTGGTTTTAGAGTCAATAACCGGTTATAGAACCTTCTAAATTCTTAATTGTAACAACCCTGTATTTGAAAAAAAGTCAAAGAAAGGAGAAAATAAATACCTGGCGCCACTCATGATTTTTTTGCAGATTCTCTAAAGCTGGCTACAAATAGTAATCACTTGATGTTACCTTGAATCTTCGAGAAATAATCGTCGAATTGCTAATTTTAATTACGTATTTAATTTATAAGCACACATGGTCCTCAGGATATTTAACTTTTTTAAAAATTCAATATTGCTGTTGAATATTCAAATTTTAAAAAATATGGATTAGTGGAAAAACATTCATCATTTTTTTTTTCTTAGGAAAAAAAAGAAATTCTGCTGGTTGCAATGATGACAGCTTTCTAAATCTGATAGTACTGAACTTGAAATTTTACATAAGTTCCCTTATATGTCTGGCTTTAACTTATGAAAAAAAAATTATCTTACGTTTCGCGGAAAGCTTTTTTTCTAAAAATACTCGTTTTCCCTTACTGTTCAACGTATTTACTGCAAATTTTAATACAATGCTTTTCTACATACTAGAGGGTTACACCCCCTGTCCCTTCGTCAACCCCAAGAATCACTTTGCGATTCTTTTAGGATCATATTATGATCGAAGCTCGCTCGCTCGCTGTCACAGTTATGGAGTGCCCCTATAAAAGGAAATAAAAATACATTAATTATTAAAAGAAAATTTAAATTATTTGAATAGCAGGAAGTTCTAACTAAATTCTTTTTAAAAAACTAAAACTAAACTTTGAATTACTAAAAACTAAATAATCAAATTATTAAATTAAAATTTTCCTTTATACCATATATGTAAATATTAGAAAGAAATTTGATGCTAAAATGATGATAAGATGTTTACAAATAAAAAATTACTTTCATTAATCAAAAATCAAGCACTTAAAATTCTTGGTACACAATTGAATGTTTTTTCAACAGTTTCATTAGCCCAAACTTCATTCCAACAAACTTCTAAATATCCCATTCAATGAATTGTTGCTCACAGAAAATTCGCCTCATGTATGCACCTCTCTGCAACAATTATTTAGCCAAGAAAGAATCCTTTTTCTGGGTATTTATATGTTAAAACCTCAGAAAATTGAGTTTGAAAGATGAGTTAACCCATTTCACAAACTTTTGCTTAAAAAAGATACTTTAAAGTGACAAATGGCTTTAAACATGTTCATATTCACAACTCAAAATTATAACCCATAATAATATTTACTTTTTACCTTTATAAAATTAACAGAATAGCATTTTTTTCAAAATTTCTAAAATTCTTGCTTTGACACCAAAATTTTAAACATGCCTTTTTTTTTTCACTGAAATAATGATAAAAAAAATCTGCTACATGGATAAAAGAACAGAGTCTCCTCATAGTCAACTATGTTCTGTAGCCTCGAACTGTTCCATACACAGAAATGCTTGAGTCTACTTTGTACATTCCATTGGATCGTCTTTAGGAAAGATTCCTCAACAGTTTCAGTTGTTCAACAGTTCTCTTTTTCGACGATTTGCGATTTATATTTGAATCTGCGACTTAAACTCATTTTGAAAAAATTTCGTTTTCTCTGAACAAATCAAACTAAATTCGCTCAATCGAATGTAAACAAAACAAACTTTGGAGCTGCTGCCAACGGTGATAAGAAATTTGACCCTTTTTTTTGTCGCCACGTAAGAGAATTTTTATATATATATAGATTGTAGAGTATTTGTAGGTCTCGAAAGTTTGGCCTAAAACTCTGCATGTTATAAAACAAAACACGTGCGAAAAATTTGACGGGAGGCTGTCTCTCGAAACGACCGCTGGATTGAGGGGCTTAGAATTACTTACCTTACTAAACTGTGACTTTTTGCACCAAAGTTATTTTATGTGACTAAATTAACTCTATGTGACTTTCACCTACGACCTATGCTCTATGACCTTTCTCTGTTAAATGAAACTAAATCAACTAACTCAATTAAATCTATGGAAAGGACAGCTCAATTAAATCAACAATTGTTAGAATAATAATTATAGGCAGCACTAATTGATTACTCAGCTGTGTGACTAAAATAGCTCTATGTGACTTTGACCTATTACCTGTGCTCTATGACCTTTCTCTCTTAAATGAATTAATCTGACTGAATTAATTAATCTGAATTGAATTAATTATTAATCTGTTAAGATGCAGTTATATACCGCTCACAACCGATGCGTGCGCGCTCGGTCGTTGTGAAGTCATCAACTTCGCGATTTTCAACTTTCACTGACAGTGACTAAACCGTAATTCCGAATTCTAAAATTATTTTTTATCTTCATGCTCTACCTTTCTGTTAAATGAAACAAATCAACTTCTATGTTATTTGGTGCGGAGCTATAAGCTTTAACTTTAGCACAAAATTCGACTAATCAATTACTTGAGTAACATTTCGCTTGGACCTCAGATCGATGAATGAATTGCTCTTAGTCTGTGTGCGCACGCATTATGATGTGTCGTCATCAAAATGTTTAGTGATTTTCACCAACTTTGAAGCTCGACTGTGACTAAACCGTAATTCCAAATTCTAAAATTTTTTCAATCTTCAATGTCGAACCTTTCTGTTAAATGAAAACCAAAACCAACTCTGTTATTTAATTCGGTGCATAAGAGTTTAAAAATGCCACGAAAGGCGTCATATTATTTTTTCCTTTCTCGACACACCATTAGGACCATCATGGAGAGACGTAAGTCTATGTCAAAATTCATGACATTCTTTAGAAAATCGTAAGACAATGTGCATAAGACTCAAAATGATTGATAAAAGTTTCAAAATATTATCAGCTTCCTGTGAAACGGGGTGAGCCCAAATAATTTTTCGTCTTCATCACTTTTGGACGGTCCGTTCCCTTAACTGTCCTCGTGACAAAATCTCCACTGTAAATGTGAGCTTCCCACAATTGTACTTTCCACGATTCTCCAGAACTGATCGTAAACCATTGTTATTCAAATTACCTCCAAATGTTTCATTTTAAAATCTTTGCAATACTTTTGGCCAGTAATCGTGTGTGCAAGTTTGGGACTGCAAATGCTTGGAGGTCTAAGAGTTAATTGAAGCTGTCGGAATAGATATCATCTTCGTCATCTGATTGCCATTCAAAATCAAGAGATTTTAGTGTCAGTTATCTCGCAGCTTTAAAGCGAGAACTAATCTTTCTTATCATAATGAATCATGAGAGAGAAATAATATTGCTCAATATAAATATAGTAAAATGAAACTCTAAAACATGTACTTATAATTTGCATTCATAGCAAGCTTATAAATTCTACCAAATAATCGTTTAAATTTAAAATTATTATAATTTTTATAAAAAATTATTGTTATATTGAGAATAATAATAATTATTATTATTTTTGTTATTCCATTTATTAAATTGTTGAATAAATTCTTATTACAAGAGTTTGTTGTTGTTATTTGTTCAGCATTTTATATCTTCAAGTACATCAAGATGAAGCTACACTATTGTAAATAATAATTCAGGTGTCATTTTTCCAATTCTATTGTATTGGGTCTGAGAAGAAAAAAAAATAATTACGTTTACTATCAAAGTAAACGTCCTATTTTTGAATTATTGCTCAATTCATGTTTATAACTTGCATTAAAAAAAAATCTAGTGCTAATTTAAATACAGAGCATATCTGAATTGCAATTTTTATACGTCCACTGAATGGACGGAGTGAGACAACTGGACATTGTATTACAAATAACAAGTGGCCCTTTGCGTGCCCGGATACGCGATGCCTTTCTTTATGAGCACCACAGGATGTCCGCGATTAGGCTAGGAAGAAGCCACATCCGCTGATCATCACGCACCCTTTTTTGCCAGCATAGCAGATCCTTCCCGATGCAGAATCTTGAATTTCCGATGACATTATTTTCACTTTCATTGCACGCTCAACTAGTCTCAAAACACCCGCCCATCCATCTTCCAAGAAAATTTGCTTTTTGTGGATTATCCAATAGGAACGGTGAAGTTAACTTGGTGTGAAAGTGTTGTACCTTCCGAAGTTGACGTAGGTCATTAACTTGGGCATTTCACTGAGATAAAGAGACGAATGCAAAATGTCTATCACTGAGGAAGGGTTTTTTCATAATATGGGATTGGTCAGAGCATTCATGCTAATTAGCCTTTGATGTGTTCCGTAGAGTTTTCTGAGGTCACCGAGGTTCTCTATTGACTAAGTGCACTAGCAGAGGCTTCATTTGGGTTACCGTTATTTGATGATGGGCTTATTCTCCATTACTGGCGAACTTTCTTTTGTCGACTTCTAACAAATCAGTGGCGTAGCGAGGATAACTGCCCCAGGGCAAAAATTTATTTTTCACCCCTCATCAGATCAGTTTTAAAAGTGGCAAATACCACTTATATTTTGCCTCCATTGTCCTCTAAGGCAAGTGCCCGTCTATTCATACCCTCTGCCCTCAATCACACGCCACTGCAGCCGAAAAACCCTCGCATTGAAATTAAAATAGATCCCTCTATCCGTAGTTTGGTCTTAACCAGTGGCGTATCGAGAGTAAGGGAACGGGGCGTGTCATTTTTCCTGCACCTCAGTGGCTTAGCAAAGGTAAATGGTGTGGGGCATGGGCCCTTCCGTGTTTGATTTAAAATTGACATAAGCTCACTAATATTTTTGCTTCACGTTGCCCAAGACTGGCGTCCGGAGCATCTATACCTCCTGTCCCGTTGCTACGCCACTGTAACAAACGGCAGAAAAGAGAAATGATAATGTGTTACCAAGACGAAACTGCTAATGCATTGCAGTTCGATATTGCAGTGTCTGATAATAAAGTATTAAGTTATAAAATATGTTAAATTAATACCACTGAGTTTTTTATAAAACTAGGGATTTCTGCTCCCTTGCTGATTTAAACTCAACTTCCCGAAGTAAAGTGCTCCATCCGTATGATGGTTGTAGACATGCCGTCAAGTTCAACTAACGCGATATATAAATATGATAAAGCGTGATACATTTTCTAATATATTCGTACATTAAGTTTACTAAACTAAAGGTACCATTTTGCATGGAATTTCGAAATGTGAATAAATCGATGATCTGTATAAGATCAAATTTCAACAACTTAATCTGATCTTCAATCTGATTCTTAGATCAGATATTCGATGATCTTGCCCTTAACTTTGATAGCTCGCGCATCATCAAGTAAATTTATGATGATGACGAATAAATTTGCGATAATGACGTAGATACTTGTATGGTTGATATTTGACAGAAAAATGAGACGCTTTTCTTGTTTACTTCTTCAGTTTTACCTTAAAAAAACGTTTAATATGAACTAATACTCTCCGGTTCTTGTTTCATCAAAAAAAAATAAATAAATAAAGAGATTAGCTCATAATAAGTTCAAGAAATATTCGCGTACTTATTTGAGAACCTAGAAATAGTTATTGATTTGAGAAAATTATCAAGATGAAACGATCTGCTGTAAGTATGCATTGATAGTTCAAAAGTTTCAAAAAAACTTTCAAGAAATTATGTTATGGTATAAGATTGCACTGCCTGAAGCCTTCACCAACTGAATAGCTTTTGAAAACATTTTAGAAAAATATATTCATCTCCAAATATTTTTCCCTCTGGTATTAATTTGATTGATGGCTAATTAAGAGTGAGTGAAGAAAAATTATTTGTTTTTTTAGTTAAAACGCAAATTGCATTAAATGAACTATTTTGTTTTAAAATAGCTAAAAGTTGAAGAAAAAAAGAAACTATTTATTTAAGTTATTTTTACTTATTTTTTAAGTTGAGGGGATTAAAATATATAATTTTTCTGGTTATAAGAATAAAATCATTTTGGTCTGCCTCAATGTCATTTATGCTTAATAAAACTTCCCATACGTTGCAATAAAGATTGGTATTTTAACATTGAAACCTTGTCAGTGAAATGAAAATTATTTAGAATTATTGTTGCATTTCATGAGATTGAAAAATTGTAATTCCGGATTTAAGATTCCTCAGATGTGTCATCGAGATAATTACTTAGACCCGCTGAACTGCGCGAAAAATCAGTCACAAAAGCTAACCGTAAATAAAACGTCCATACAAAAAACAGATCATAATTATAAAGATCCAACAGACCTGTGTTATATACAATAGAAATATCTCATCTATTGGCATTTAGGCTCGAGAGTATGAAAGAGATGAATGTTTGATTTTGTGAACAAAAGGAAGGCAATCATTCTCGAGTTTAATGAGTTACAGCAAAAGCATTCGACTCATATTTATAAATTTTTTAATTCTTTATCATTTTTAGCATGATAACGCTTTTAGGCACACTATCTGCAAATTGCATATGCGGAAATCATTCACTGGAAGAAAAAAAAACCTAAAGAAAGAACAAGAACTATAAAGAGATGCTATAACATAAGCAGACGGTCAGACAGCCAGACTGGATGAGAGACATTCTTTCTGTAAATTGCTTGATACAGAATTGTTAGCACATAATGCAATGGCTGAGCAATCAAGCCAGTATTAAACAAGATAGACGAGTAAGTTTAAAAAACATTCGAAACTAGAAGTTCGAAGTGTGTGTGGGTGGGGAGGGATAATCTAGTGCCTGAGTATCGACTCTGAAACCGTCGTGGGATCCAGTTCCACCGAAGATCCGAGGAGTACTTTAGATTCGTCGGAATCAAGCATCCTCCAGTTGGTGTGGTGCTGTGTTTTTAAAATTTTCACGCTTATTTTATATGCTGTTATTCTAACAGTTTGCCTTTCTTTTTTTTTAAATAAAAAAAAAATATATATATATTTTTAGGGTAGAAAACGATGAGATGATTATTTACCTTATCGAATATCTAGTTAATAAAATACCATCTTCCAGAGCCGACTATATTTAGCTAAGCTGAAATGACTGTAACCTTCAATTTGAAATTCTAAAAGCGTTATTCTGTTCTCAGCTAGCTAAAAAGGATTAGATTGATGGCAAAATCTTTTCAAGTGATTTCATTTATATCTGTAAAGTTAAATTGTATTGAAAATACTTATTTGATTGTCCTTTTTTGTAAGCATAGAAACACAATGCAGGATACATTTAGACATGATTTTCACCTCAATAGTTCTTCTTTCCACAGATAAAAAGTAAACAGTTTCAGAGTCTTAACAGTAAAATACGTAGAACGGTTATATTACCATTATTCATTTTCTTTAATGCATATAACGTAGAATAATATTTTAGCATATATACGTCATTATTAGGGAAACATTAGGGAAGGGGTGCTAATTTCGAAATATTCATATTTCCTTCTTAACTACATATCCATTGGATTTCGAGGATTAATTCTGTTACTATTTTATTGATTCTAAGAATGGGTTCCTAAGGGGTGTACTGGATTAGTAAGCAGGGGAATAATTATATGGTTATTTGTTGCAACTGTTTTAATTACTTGTAATAAATAAACTAAAAGCTCTCTTAATTTCTTTTGCAGTGATTTTCTTGACTGAATATATTTTGACTGAAAAATTCTCTCCTGGCCGGCATTAGAACTTTTGAGTGGCAATCAAGCATTTTAACTTTGGACTGGTACTTCATTTTTACGAAGTAATTGAAGGTATGTAGCTGTATATTACATTAATATTGCGATTTGCGGCACGCTATATATTTTGACGCTGTATATTCCTATACGCATTATCTCCTCTCCGTATAGATCTCCCTTTTCGGAAAGACTCTAATTTTTTATTTATTGAACAGTTATTGTTTTCAACATTTACCCATGTTGTTAAACATTAGTTTTAAAATACAAGTCCCTTCTTTCGAAACATACCTCTTTTTATTTTTAAATCTCATCCTTTGCTTGGAAGAGAGGAATGTCGTGCGATCTCTTATCCCAAAAGATGTCCTTAACTTATATGCAAGGTCACATGGCTGCTTGTTTCATAGGGCTTTAAAAAGAGCAGAAAATTAAGAGTGGATTACCCCCCCCCCCCCATAGTTCAAGTACTTCGGAATTTGTGCTACGCAGTGTTTTAAATTCAATATGCAACCTGCTATTTGAAAGCATTATATCGTGTTTAATTAGCTAGCCAAACATTGATTTAGCTTTCTGATTTCATTACAAAAACTCTCTGCTTTTTCTGCGTTCGGTTTTGCGCAAAAAGGGAAAAAGAATTCAAAATAATATTTGGAACGAACTTCGAATGACAGAAATCATTTGGATATTACTTGCAAACAATTTCAATTCTCTAAACAACATTTTTAAAAACTTAAACAAGAGAAATTTTTAAAATGTTTCTTAGAATTTCATTATAAGAAAATGACAATGCTATTATCAAATTTTCAGAATTTCTTGTTGATTTATGGGACACGACATATCATACACTGTAAAGAGGTAGGAAACAAAAACCCAGATACTAAACTGTAAAACAGTGACAAGAGAAACAAACAAGAAAAAAAAGACGCATAAGTATAACGAAAATTAACATCACTTAACAAAGTATTGTCTTTATTTCCTTAAATATCATATACTCCGTGCGAGTATAAGAGTTAGGAAAGTGCAACAAATCAGTGCCGAAATTACACCACACATTTGTTATTTTTCTTGAATTTTTAAAGCCCTTTTATCTCTTTTTTTATATTTAAAAGTCACACTTAAGTTGTTTTTGGCATAAAAATTTCAACGGTTACCCAACCCAAATCTCAATTCCAAACTTTCTTAATTCAGTATCTCTTATTTACATACTCTATCTGTAAAATAAAACGTATAATATAATATCTCTTATTTATATATTTTATCTATAAAATAAGGTGTGTAATATAGCATCTCTTATTTATACGCTTTATCTTAATATAAGGTGTTATAAAATGCATATTTTCTCTTATATATATATTTTTTCTCATTTATCCCCAAACATTTTAAAATTCTTTTCCATACTTTCGTTCTAAGATATCACCAATAATTTACAGAAAAAATTTAGTAACTTGTTATCTTCAAAATTTAGAATCTGGAAAATTTCGTTTTATATTCTGTTATTTATAGTGGGGTTGGAAAGCGAAACAGCATTTCACTATTAGCAAAGAAAATGCCCCTTGACGTTTAATAATATCTCTATAATAAGTCTTGAAAAATAATTCACCAATAGAAAAAATGGTTTTGAGCAATAAATTTCATAGCTTGATTTTCTAATATTTAAGAGCGAAATATAATTTTCGGATGATGAGACCTGCAAAACGTCGACCATTTCGACGTTTTTTTCTTTCCCACCACCTCTTTTCCTTTTCATATTTGATATGAAAAAGAAAAGAGATCAAAACGAAACCTTCCCCTTTTTTCTTTTTTGTATACCTGTTGCATTAATCTAGTTAATCTAAGGGGATGCATTGTGATCTGAGGTGAAAAAAAAAAGCTTATGAGGAAGTTTTTAATTATGAAAATACCGGCATTTAAAGCTAAAGCGCTGTGTTGTGGTTTAAATTTCAATATTAATTTTTAACTTTTAAATAATCTTTCAGTTGTTCAAAATTTTGTTGAGTAATTCTGCAACACAAGCCAACATCTCAATAACAGAACAGAAAGATCTAGGAAAAGATTTTTAAAATGTTAAAAAAATTGAAAGAAAAAAATATTTGTATCCTCGCTATTTACCGTCATCCTGCTTATTTCGTCCTAAAAGAATCGTTTGGCGATATAACGGTTTCTTTGTACAAGAATTCCGGCAACTTTTATAAATTCCAAAAAGAAATTTCAGGATATATTTCTAAAATCAGCAAACAAACAGAAAAAGCAAATGAAAAAAAAATCTCGGAACCTTCGGTCTACAACCACTCACACATACAAGAACGTAAGAACAGGAAGAGGATCTGTTTGTGCTACTGGCTCGGCCAGAAGCCCGCGTCGAAATCGTTTGGATCTCGGCGGAATGATAAAACCCATCTGCTTTTCTTTCGCTTCTCTCTCTAATCTGTACGCAAGCGCGTTCTCCTCCTGTTTTTTCTGATCGCAGTAGCCTCGGGCCGGATGCAAGATAGGTAAATATCGCCGCGTGTTTGTAAAAATCTGTTAGGGAAATGAAATATGAATTGCTAGAGATCGAGGAAGATGTTTTTTGTTCCTCTTACGTCATCTCGAATTCCAAGAACTATAGAGCACTCGAAGGAGGAGTTTTGTTTTATATTGATCACGCGAAGTTTCTTGTTTTGCTTCCAGCCGCACGAAAGTAGAACTCTTATCTATTTATTTACAAATAAAAAATATCCATTATCATCCATGGTGAATTATCTCCGACTTTTTTTATGCCATGATGTTTAACAAATTACATTGCCATTTTGCTATTAATGTAGAATGGGTTTTATAGATTGGTCAGCTTTTTCTTCTCTCCTGTTTAAAGCGATATGACAAGAACAAGATGTCACTTTTAACAATTGACTCATTTGATGTTATCACTTTTAATGTTGCCATGCTCATGGAGTTAAAATGCCAAAAGCGACTATAATGCAAAACTCTCGATAATTTAATCAGGGCAATTTACAAGCGATAGTTCTGATAAATCGTTTGCTAGTGATTATAATTGTAAAAATTTAATTATGAGAAAGACTGGTGAAAGCAGATTAACAAAAATAAAATATAAATTAATGGCCACAATAATAAATTGAAGGCTACAGAAGGAATAAATTTTGACTATTGGTCATTCCTTCTACAGAAAATTTGTCCATATTAGAACTCCGATGGCGAGTGGCTTTCTGAAGAAGTTCAACATTCTAGTTCTCTTCCATTTATTCTATTCTGATTGTATTTTTTACTTCCTATTTTTTTCTTTTATTTGTTTTTAATCATTTTAATTATTAGAGAATTTTGTTGTTGTTTAATACTATAGTGATTTGTTGGTTAATTTTAGAAAAATTTTGCTGATGGCGCGCAAAAAGGTGTATTATGACCATTTTCATTATTGTTTACTTCTTCTGTTTCTCCCATATATTTTTCTTTTTTTTTAATTTAATTTTTTGTTTTTCTATTATTTGTTTTTGTATTTTATCAGAAGTTTCTGCATATGCGCCATTCTGTATAATACAAAAGAGTTGTAATTGATTTTAATTAATTTTAATTTTGATTAATATTTAATTTTGAATATATTTTTTGATACATTTTATCAATTGTATCTATTAATGGTACTGTAATGTAAACAAATTGAAAAATGCCATAAATATTTTTGAGGCCGCCAACTTTGCTAGCAAAATTAACTGAAACATATTGCGCAGTGAATGCTGTAGAAAAGTTGGTGAATTATGCATAAGTATGCCATTAGGGTAGATTCACAACATACTATTACTGGGTAAATATTGTAGACAATCCTTAGACGCTAATTATAATTTCATTCAAGTCCTCATATTCTCTCAAAATCATGAAAAAAAATAAATATTTACATTTTTTTACGAAACACTTGATTTATAATTTCAACATTCACTCCATCACATGAAGTTACTTAGAATTTTTCTTCTCGAGGAGTAAAAATATTATACCATAAAAGTTATTCCTCAATATGTAGTCCATTCTCATTGGACTTCTGAGATCTATCATGATGTCTCAAATTAGCGGAAACAAAACGTATAAACACAAATGCGATTGATCGAATTGCAGTTTTGAAAAACGGCGTGTGAAACTGTTGTTTTAACTTGCTTTAAGTATGATTATTTACATATTCTACATATCCTAAATAAAATAGCATATCTGATTTTTTTTCTCTCTCTTCTCCAGTAGTGCAAAGACAAATTTGTTTTCCTAAGCAAAAATTAAATATTTCTGCAAAATGAGAACACCAGAAATTACATTAAATTTGAGATCTGTTCAAAATTTGGAAGAAAAGTCAGTACAATATTTTTTTAAAAAATACTCCATGTTTCAAATTTTGCGAAGAAAGAGGTTGAAAAAAATTCGATGGCATAGGCTTAAGGAGAGAAAAGGGATGAATATGCTGTATTTTTTTACAACCATTCCACATTAAGTTTGTTTTTTTTGAAGTAAAGTTAATAAATGTGTGACGAGAAAAACATTCACCGACAAATTTGTGTCTTGAAATGGAAGCTTCGTAACAAAAATCACATGCTTGGATCAAATTAGCTTCATTGTTAATCATGTAACTTCATCCTATGTAACTGAAATAATAGATTAATTGGAAGCCAAATTCAAACTGCGCTTACCTTCTCTTAAAAGAATAAATTTAGAAATTTGCGATTCTTTTAATTTTGTTTTAATTTGGATAAATAAAAAGCTAGTCCTGAAATTATTACATTTTCAAAACCTCATTCATGTTCGAAACAATCGGGATTTTTTTTTCAGCCAAAGTACGGTTTAACAATAAACATTCTGTAAAAAAAAAAAAAAAGTTATTGCTTCAGTTTAAAATAAATTGCTTCTCTCAATTGGAATCTATGCTTTAATATTTTTAATACGGCAAATAAAACGGCATTTGTTGTCATTTAAAACCGAAAACATCCGCCATTTTGTACTGGAGTTTTGTGACGTGACATTACATGACATTTGTGCTATTGATCTACTTTCTTTTAATGTCGTTCAAAATAGATGAAGATTCTAACTCGTTACGTTGTTTCGTATATTCTAGAAATGTTTGCTGATTCTGCATTATACTTGTTAGTAAACAATAAACAGCCGAAAGTAAAGCAATAGTTTATATTAAATGTTTAGCTTTTACGCCCCTACTTTTGTACTTATAAACAATTTATTTACGTGCTGCAAGATCGAAATTACAAATAGTTGTGCTAATTTCAAACCGAAAGCACAACATAAATTGGGAAATTTAAAAAATATTTAAGCAAATTTATTTAGTAAGAAACATTTATCTGGATATTAATTTATTATTATTATTATTCCCAATTTTTGCCTCTTTATACTAAAAATTTTTAGCCGATCTGTTATATTCCACGAACAGACAATTTTTTAAAGATAAAATTGATGTGAATTGCTAAATTTGGCGAAATTTGAAAGGAATTATCAAATTCCTATCAAAATTTTGCATTAAATGAAGCCCTAGGTTCAAAAAGTACTATCCAGATTTAATTTATGAATAAAAGTATAGTATGGTTGTAGAATACTTTATAGATATCAAAGTCCTCATATTTATACTCAAAACTACGTGTCATCAAGAAGTATGATGAAAGTTCATATAAATATTATTCACTGTTAAACCTTATTTTTCTGTTATGTTTAAAAAATTACAATATCTCAAATTTTTAAGAAATTGACGGCCATTTGATTAGATCACAATTTTAAATGTATATTTTTAATTAATTTATTTGAGAAACAACTGAAAATTATCAATCTGCATGAAGGCAAAATGTTAGAAAGGAAAGAAGATCCTTTTAAAGTTTAAAATATATTCAGGTATTTCTGAGAAATCCTGAATAATTAGCACAACTGACTCATTAAATATTTAGCACATACTCATTAGTATTTACAAACAAATGTATGCTATTGCTATTAAAAGCATTATTACGTTGTTGGTTTTCACAGTTAAATATTTTGGTACGGATTATATTAAACTGTTTAAGAAATTTTATTTTTAAAAAAATTTAATTTTCATTCAAATGTTGGTTTTTAGGCGTTTTTCTCTGAGCTGCAGCGATTCAAGCAATACTAGAAAATTTCTCGAGTAATTTACCATTCTTTTTATAATCACATATATTTATCGTCAAAACATAATTCACTTTATATCTTTGCGATAAACGAAAACCGTTTTAAAAATTCAAGCAATTGCTGTTTAAATAATGAACATTATGGAAAGATGATTTTTTAAAAAAACCTCCTTTACAGTAATGGAATTTAGGATCTTTGTTCTAAATTATATCTAATCAATTTTTATTGCTATGAACGTGTTAACTTCCCTAGATATTTAAATGCGAGCCAAAATTTAATGATTTTATGATAGCATCAAAATGCATATTTCATTGCACTAATGCCTTTAATTCGAAATAAATGTTAGGCATTATATTTTATAATTGCTCATGTATTTTACCAGTTACATCGTCCAATGCTTTTACTATGCAAAAGAAGTGAAATGAGAATCTAATTTCAAATTTAAGGTTTTTTTAACAATTTTATTTTTTAGAAATTACTGAAACAGAAACAAAATTTGTTTTCATTTTGAGGTATGCGTAACAAAATTAATAACATATTAAATTGTATCTGTGGATAGATTTTATTATCACGCTGTACAAGAACTATATTATTTATTTATTTAAAAAAGAGTTAATAAATCGAATTAAATCTACGTTTCTTTACATGCATCAGATATAAAGAGACAAAGAAAGTAAAAAAGAGTTGTAGCTTTTGTAAATAAAAATCGTTATCATTTCAATCATTAGATCAAATTTAAACTCACAAATTTTCTAAAAATAAGGTTTGATTAAACTTACAAAAGAAATGAAATGTTGTGAAAGCTACTAATTTTTGAATTATACATTATTCAAATTATTACAAAAGCTATATGAAACTTTTTTTTACAAAAGATTAAAGGTACTCATTAGAAATCTTCATTTCTTTTTTGGGGCGGTGGGGGAGGATAAGTTTAGATAGCCTCTGCTTAACTCGTTCTACAAAATAAGTCCATCCTCTGTAGGGAAACAACAAGTCTCTGAAAAATATTTCGCTTTAAAGTCTGTATTCTTTCCAAAGCCATTTTCGTATTGTGAATAAATATAAAATGCATTAAAAAGGATTTTAATTTCTTAATTTTTATTCAATATGAAAAATAACTTTGAAAACCTCGTAGTTACAGAACAAAGAGAAAAAAAAGCTTCGAGCTATGTTAGCGTTATTAAACTTTAAACTATTTATCAAAAGTCACGAGAAGTAAGAATCCCACGATATCTTTTTAAAGCATTAAAAAAATCTCACTTATAAAACAAGTATAAAATCAAAGAAATATATATATTTGAACAAAGACGCAGCAATATGATTTTTTTCCCCTCCTAAAGTCAAACATTTCTAGACTGACTTCAAAATGCATTCTTTTTGTTCGAAATTCATTGAAATGAGGGTTCAAAAAGTGATTTAGTGCGTTCCATAATGGGAAAAAAAGAAGAAAAAAAAAAAAAAAAGAAAAGAAACAGTGGAAGCCGAAAAAATTCAAATCGAAGGAGTTTCAGATGATGAAATTCGTATTTGGTTGCTTTGCTTAGAGAGGTACAGAGATGCAAATTTCAAAATATATAATGAAGGCAATTCACGTGGCGTCATGATCACATGACAAACGTAACTGTGCATGTCATTTAACACCTTTCTATGCCTGCAAAATGCGCAATGGATTCTAAAATTAAACTGACACGGCGCAGTTGACGTTTATCACATGAACATGAATTAACTCCATTTCAACGAAAATCATTTCAACCTTTGTGCTCGGTAAGAGTCTCAAAAGTTCGCTTCTCCTTTCAAATATAGACTTCAAGCTGAAAAAGTAGTTTGATTAGGGAGTGCATCTGCATATTATCGCATTTTGTCGTGCAACCAAAGAACTCCACGTGCAACTGGCCTCTCTTCTTTCTCCCTGCCAGAGATGACAATTGCCAGCATGGGCAGGGATCATTAACCCGAAGGCTCTGACAAGCATTCGATTCCTCCTCCTCCCAGCCTTCGTGTCACAAAAACATAAAAATAAAGCCCCGTGACATTAAAAGAGGAGGAGAAAAAGGAATATTGCTTTTATCAGAGAGAAGTCGATGCACGCGAAACAGATATTAGGTAAAGAGTCGCTCGCAGATAGCCGGCTTTCTGAACAAGGAAAAGTACGAGTTTGGTAAAGACGGTTAAGGGTTACTCGCTCTACAAAACTACGCTCCAACCTTCGACTGCAGCTAACCACTTATTTCTGTCTTTTAATTCCATGAACGGTATTTCAACAAATATTGCGCAGATCGGATAGTTTAACTAGAATTCAATGTGAGAAAATAAAGAATTTCATGATTATTGCTGTAGTTATTAATTATTGTTTCATTTCAATTCAGTTGATCTAATTTATTTGAATCCACTTTAAATTATATATAATAAAGATATTTAAAATTTGATAATTATTAGGGTAAAACGATTATAAAATAATGATTTATGTATTAATCTTTTACTGCTTTTGCTTTTATGTGAATATGATTGTGATTATTTTACGAGTGGATTTTTCACTAACTAAGCAACTGGCTCTTTGTATCACAGAGAATTTATGACCCTGGCTAAAACAAAATATATTTTTAGTTTGTTGTACCTTCCTTTCCTTTTATTAAATTTATTAATTATTTCCTATTATCTTTACAAAGAAAATTTATATATATAACTAAAATTACTTAAAATTATGAAGTCCTTATGAAGAAATTGCAACCAATTCAAAATTTCAACACGTAGAGATGTGACATCCGATTGAGTTGCTGTTATTTATATCGCATTCAGGCCATAAGACTTTAAAAGCTTTTATGCCATTCTATTTTTAATTTCAAAGTAATCCACCTGTGTCTGGGTGGAGGGTTTAGGGGGAAGAGGTTGGGCAATAAAATAGGATTCCTTCCATGGACGACGAGGCACATAATAAGGCCGAGACTCATCCACGGCCAGAGATGTGTATCTTTGTATATCTTCGGCTGTCCGGACAGATTATCCGGCAGCTATCTGGCGATAGTTGCGCACCAGCGCGTGGTCGGGATCACAGGCGGTCACCGAAGCGTGGCGGAAAGCTCAGACAATGACTATCTGCGGGTATTTGTTTACATATCCAACTCGATCTTTTCGCAGAATCAGTATCCGCCTCCTGGAGGCCGCGGCACGCCACCTTTTGGACACGAGACGCCGTCTAATGGCTGGGACGAAAAGAGTGCTGTTTCCGAAATCGAAAAGCAACGGTGCACATCTAAGCGGGCGCGCCTTCTTGGGATGGCGAGTCGTTCGATGACTTGTCACCAATTCCTGATCACGAGGAAGCCGCTGGACGTTCTCCATTTGATGGCGTATTAATGAAACGCGGGCAATTTTTAACACACTGTCTCCCAAATCGTTACTTCAAACAGAAACGTATATGCTTACTGAAGAATTTTATTTGTGACTGACGATAGCGAAAAGAGAAAAAGAAATTGAAAGTTAATATTAATATGAATGTATATGTATGTTATTATATATGTATTATGTATGTTAGCCGATGTTCATTTCCATCACTGTAATTCAGATGTCGGAAAGATTTTATCGCTGATGATTTGTAATAATACACAGAATTATACTGTTGAATAATTGATTTTTTATTCTTTGGTTAATAAAATCTCTTCAAATGCTTATTTTAATTTAGCAACTAAAATTCTAATCAGTTATCTTTCGCAGAACATCCAAACAACGGTGGCTTAGCAAGAGGTGGCCAAAGAGGGGTGTAGATACATACCCCAAGCGCCAGTCTTGGGGTTCGCCGTGAAGACAAAATCTTTAACCCAAAGTTGAGAAATGGCGGGGGGGGGGGAATAAAAGATAAATATTATGGCCCGGGTGATATTTACCTTCACTAAGCCACTGCCAAGCTATCAAAAAATCAAATGCCGAACTTTACTGTCATTTTTACATTTAAGTATACAATTAATTTTTTCATACTCGCATAAAATTATGAATTTGGTCAACTTTCGTGAAAGCATATTATTGGAAATTTAATCTTTTCTGTCATTTTCAATTGATTTATGATAAAAATTGTTCGTCTAAATTTTTATTCTTTACAATTTTTAAGGAAAATTCTGTTACAAGCAAACAATTAACAGTTCTCTTTTGAAAAGCGGGTCGACAGCTGGATATGTTTATTTGCTTGAAAATGGCATTAAATAAACTTAGCTTAGTGATCCCTTATAGAGAACACCCATTACACATGGATTTCCTCTCTCCATTTCGAAATCGAACATTTTTTCCATTGGAAGTTGGAAAAGAAGGAGTGGAAACAAATTTGCTGAAAATTTATGGAAAACCGATGTCATGGTTTATTAAATGCGTCAACTTAAATGATAATTGTATGCTAAAGTACTGACGGGTTTTGCTTACATTTTCCACAAGTTAAGCATTGTGCATTCATTTTTGTTCCTCTTTCTAAATTCCTGCTTTAATGGTCCATGAACGATAAAAGAAAGGTAAAATTCCTGAAACGAAAGATTTCGGGCCCCCCCCCCCCTTGTATGCGCAAATACAACTGGTATTCACTGACACTTTCACGAACGGGAAGGTCTTAAAAGAAAAAGTAAATATAAATGACCTATGGTGGATAATAAAAATTTCATGTTTGTCTTCAGAGTTCAACCTGGTGTTTTTCTTCCATCTGGGATTTATTTTAAATTTATTTCTTTTCGGTATTATTTTAATCGTCACTTCCGATTCATCTCTCCGCCCAGAAACAGATGCTCGCAGGTGACGCATCGGTGATTTTCCAAGAAAACGTTCTTTTGATACGCTGTTCGATTCCCTCTCTCGTATCGAATATACTTTTGTCTCGTTCCGCCGCCCCTCCTCGAAAGTACTACTTATCGATTCTTTCCGCGACCATTCATCTTCCCACCTGTCTTCAGCTGCTCACCGAGTCCATATCTTGGAACTCTCAACTTCGGGAAAATGACTCAGTCCGAGGTATGGTCAAAAGTGGACGCCTTTCCCTGGGCTGCATTTCGAATCACTGTGCCTGCGAATTGGTAGTGAATTGCAGAAATTGGAAAGATATGAAACACATCTGAATAATATTAATATCAATAAAACTGTCTGGCTTATAATTTCAAATATCAGTTTTATTTCATCATAACAAATTCAGTTTTTCTTGAAATAATTATTTTTGTTAATAAAAAAAAGAATTGGCTACGTGAATGAGATACTGCGAGAATCTCGTACTTTTACGAAACTCTAATTTACAAAATGTTCCGATTCCGTCGAATTAACGTTAAGGTGCACGGAATTCCATTCTTTTGTTATTACATTAATGCGGTGCTTCCAGTTACAAATTTCTGATACAACTTATTTTGATAGTCCGTACGAGTTAAAAAAAAAGAAAAGAAAAAGGAGCCCATTGCATACGTACAAACAACAATAAAACTGCACGTATTAATCACAATAAAATTCTAATACCACGTTTCTTCTAAATAAATTGTTGCATTATAAGCGGTCGGTTGTGCTATGAATTGAAGTTGGTTCAACTTTGAATAGCAATATTGCTGAGAATAAAGAACAGAAGGTACAGTTGACATCAGAGAACCCGAAATGTATAAAATTGTGTTGGTTTCCGATACCATATAACTTCTTTCAATTAGTATTCAAGATACGGAAATTTAAAGAAAAATAAGATGATTTCTCTCTACAGTTAATACTCTCTCATAAAAAAAAGAAAAAAAAATTTGTAACAGAAAGTCCTAGAAATAAGAATGTTCAGCATGAGAAGCGTAATCACAGGGCCAGAAACGTCTGTAAGGTTTACTTACCTTTGAAGGGCCCCAATATGCTACTATGTACCAACATAGAGTTGTATGTGACTTCGAGAATCTAGAGGAACAAAATTAATAGTGTGAGAACTCTTCAAAATTTCGTTACCCATTGTACTAAACGTCCTGAATGCCTTCTTAAAATTTTATTATACTGATAGGAAAGTTTTTCAAGGTATTGTAATTCCCGTTTAAATTAGTGTGATTATTAGATATGAATAAATTGCTGTAACATAAGAAAGATGGAAAGCAAACCTTTGAAAATTCCATCATTTACAGAAAAAAGCATAAAAACAAGATTTATGTAATTTGCTATGGTTACCAAACTAGTTTTGTTATATTTAACATTTTTTTTAACATTGCACTCCATACAGCAATTCACGCAAGATTTCAATAAAGTGTTATAGAATCGGAACTAGAATTTTCAGGTTTTTGAAATTCTTCTTACTTATGAGCATGTTGTGAAAATGAAGCTCCTAGAATTCCCTGGAATTTACCCGAATAGCTTTTAGCATACAAAGTAATTAATTTTTTTTTTTTTTTTTTGAGTTACATTCTCTGTATAATTTCATTCCAAATTTCATCAAAACCAGAAAAATCAAGATCTTGAAAAATCTCTACAACAATAGAAGATAATATGCCAAAACTTTCTTTAATAGTTTTTTCTTACAATTTTTTTTATCGCTTAATAGAAAAAAGGAATTATATCAAGAGGTTATCTTATCAAAATGAAATTTATCTTCAACAAATATTAAATAAGATTCTTCAAAAACTTTATCACATTTTACAATTTTTACTTCATTTTCATAATTTTACTATTTCTTTTTACCTACTAGTGTGACAATTTCAAATTCACCTTGCTGATTATTAACTTTGGCAAGATAAAAAGTTAAACAACTTACAAGAATACAAAAACACGTCTCTAATTTTGACATCAAAAATTTTCGTGATTTAAATAGTTATTAACTTTTCCCCCGAAGTTCATTAAAATATAAATTAAAAACTCACCAGGTTAGTTTTCACAAACTATTTCTGAATATCGAAGAAAAGGCTTATATGGTCTGAATTTACGAATATTTATATTTTGGTTTAAAGCTTTCCATTGGATGTGTTCGATGAAGGAAAAATAAAAGGAAAAAGTTGCTAATAAGCTCACAAGAGAGCTGAAATTCGTATATCGATTAAAAACCTTTTGATGTTTCTCCGTCTCCGAATATTTTGATATTGAAAAACTAATATCCGTTTTCTAAAAAACTTGAGTTGCAAACTTTACCTTCCTTCCGCAATTATTGTTTTTCCCTCGCAAATATTAAACAGATATTAACAGAAATAATTTCTCTAATCCTGAAATAGAACTTTGAAACTGCTATATGTTTCAAGAGATTGGGAAAATAAGAGTGTTTTTCGTTTTCGAAAGTCATATTAGATTGTAAAAAAGCATACAAGTAGAAATAACGAATTAAAAAAAAAACTGTGTTTTGGCAGTTAATTTAGTCGCATGAACACGCACGTTGTCAATTTTTTTTAAAAATACGCTTGGATTTTTAATTGATTACGTGTTCATTTGGGTACTTGCCGTAATTCAAGTTTTTCCACTATTTAAACAGCGTTAAGCGAGTAAGCGCCTAGTACCGAGAAAATTATTATCGTTATTTTTAAATGTTGTCATCATTGATAATAATATTGTGAATCGATTCTTTTGTTCTGTATTGAATATGTGAGAATTATGTTCTTTTTAGAAAAAATCTACAAAAATCCATCAAAAAAGAAAAGGAATAAAAACAGCGCCTACCATTTCAATAAATTGGAGACATTTGAATAAATAAATAACAATAAGATTGTTCTATTCGTGATTTTCTCAGTTCTATTTCCTTATGAAAATGTATTGAATTTTTTTGGGGGGGGGGGAATGGCAATTTTTGATAAATATTGAAGATTGATAAAATGTTCAACGTTAATAAAATGTTCAATGTTAGTATTGACGCTCTCATAGCCGTAAATGCGAAAAGTAACTGCAATTACTGAAGATATTAAAGAATCATTTTACTTCAAAATTATGAGGCACTATTAAGATCTGCTAAATCGGTTCACTTTAAGCAATAACTCAAACGAAACTGTGTCTTAAGTTTAAAAAAAAGTATTATTATTTTAAAGAACTTGCATAATTTTGTCATCAGTAAATTATTTTATCATGATTAATAAATAATAAGCACTTTATCTCTGATTTCAATATAATATATTTAGAAAAGGATTGATATGACCACAATGATAGAAATTAGAAAATAATTTTTCACTCACTTCCCAGATGCTATAGATTCAGTACAAAAAGTTTAATTATTCACGGTAAAAGCCTAAAAATTAATTTTATATCGTTGATCTGTGACGCTCGGCTAATGTACTGACTGGTCTTGACTTTCTAAGATGGACAGACAGAATTATAATGCTCGATTTTGCTCTATATGCAGGTATATCTTTGAGAGGATTTAGTTTTGTCAACTCACCTGGACAATGAATAAACATTAGAAATTGTCACATTGATTACAATTTTCATTCATATTGCTGAAGCAGTCGTGGCCGAGTGGTTAAGGCGATGGACTTGAAATCCATTGGGGTTTCCCCGCGCAGGTTCGAATCCTGCCGGCTGCGTGTTATTTTACAATGAGCGTCTGTTGAATGCACTGGTTTTCATCTGAATCGGAATATTTCCACATACAGATTCGCTACACAATAAAAGAATTCCATCATCTTTTATCAACATGGTGCTTTGTTTTATATTTCCCATAGAATTGATCTCAAAGCTATTGAGCTAACTTTCCTTTCATTGGAGATATAAATTGCCCAAACTATTTTTATTTATGTATTTACTTTTGATGCTATTGCTGCTGCTGTGTCCTTTCCTTCCGACTACATGCTTCAGTCACCTTTAAAAGCGCACTCCGTGTATATATAAATATATTATTTCAGTAATAAATTTGGTGTGAAATGCTTGGTAATTTAGTAAAAGAATGTATTGTGGTTTATTACTTTTTATGTGTGTTGAAGTTTTTTTAAGGTTTTAATTTTTAGTAGCTATTTTTTGGCTCGTTTTCTGACCATGTTTCTGATACTATACGTTTCGGGACATACGTGGACGTAGAAATCATGAAGCAAAATAAAATATTAACTTATGGTCACATAACAACTCGAAGGATGTGGCCAACTCAACCACGCCACTGTTGTTGTACCCAGTGGCGGCTCGTGAGCTCAGAAATGAGGAGGGCTGCGAGATAATATTTATCAAGAGAACACGTATTTAATAAGCTATTTTAACTTTCAGTAGGACAAATTTTTTAATTCCGAAACCAGATATGAAATTTCCTGCTTTTCAAAGAAATTAAATAATCAGCATATATGATATTTACTACTAGTTGTACTACAGAAAGTTGAGTGAATGTTGATGTGATGATTCTGCTGACGAAAAAAAAAAAAGCTCCACATACACACTTCCCTCATCGCCCACTTCACTGGATAACACTCTTCCAAAAATGAATATCTTCTTCAAAAGAACTCTAGCCTTCTATCAAGAGAAATCAATCAATCAGATGTGTTTCTGTCGGCGCAACACAAACCGAAACCAAAACACATAAACAGCCACTATATAAACATAACACACTGCCACTTTGTGTGAGAATGAGGGAAAAAGAGAAAAATACATTAAAATGAGCACCTTTTTCTAGCTCAGTTGGCTCCGTGCCAGCGAGAGCTGCTCGCCCGGCAGCCCGTCTAAGTTAAAGGGAGAATGGGTTGCTTTCTCTCTCCGGATTTTCTGCGCGGTGAACGAATTTGAGGGCCGGGGGCCCGAGTACTTTGCAGCTCAGACCTGCTTCTCTCTTACTTGTTGATTCATTTTCTGTCTTCTTTTCAATTTTTTATTACTTTTTTGCATTTTCGTGAGTCATGGAACTCTGAGAGTGAAGAAGTAAGCGAATAAGATTAAAAACGAAAATACAAGTTTTTTAAAAAAATTCAAAGAGTATTGCAGCTCTGCAGTCCTAATGGACGAGCCGCCACTGGTTGTACCCATCAAGGAAGTGACAACCTGCTTACTTCTCCGGCAACTTCTCATCCCCATAGCCCCCTCCCCAGAAGATATCAAGCTTGAGATAAGTCAAAATCTAATCATGTGACTCAAAATTGAAACACATGATTAAATTATGCCACGCTGCATCAAATACTGAAAATTAATGAATTACCATTCGCTATGTTATTTCTAAAATGCTGTATCTTTTTTATCTGCTCATTTTTAATATTAAAGAGGCAATTTCTCTTCATACAACCTACACAAAAAATGTGCGAGCCATTCTATAAAATGTGGGACTGATATTCTTATGTACCATGATTGGTAACAGCTGACTTCGTAACAACAAATAAGGATCAGAAGTTGTATCATGGAAGAAAACCCAAGATGTTTTTGTATGTTTAGATCAATGAGAGAAATATTTTGCTTCCTTAAAAATTATCTTACTGAACTGAAATTTCCTCCATATGCCATTTCTAAGTGTCTTCGCTTCCCAGGGACTATTAGAGTGAAGCCACTCGCTGCCAAATTAGTGAGAAGATATTACACGTTCTGTAAATCAATGCATGCTGAGAGCCAGAAGCAACAGATTCGCTGCGTCCATGTTCATTACATATGCATTGAGAAAAGGTGTCTTAATTTTATTCCTCCAATGTCAATTACTTTTCGTCAGTATGGAACTTAAAATTAGATTGAAATGAGGAGAGTAATTCCTTGCTGGAAATGAAGTTGCGTTAGAAGTATGTCAAAATCAGACCAATTTTTTCTCCATTCCAACCTTTTTACTGCCATCAAGCTCTTCTCTTAATTAACGCACGATGACACTCGAGAATTTACTTTCAATTCATTAAGGCGTCCATCGATGCAAAACATGGAAAATTAGATTATGGCTTCTTTTTACCACTTTTGGCGAATTCCGTTGCCTTGATGAAAAGGGAAAAATCTCCAGCAAGACATGCGAACCCGCACATCATCCGTCATTACAGAAGCAATTTATCGATTCAATTAGAAATTTGATTAAGTTCTTCTTCAGAAGATGGCAGATGCATAGAATTCCAATGGATTGTATGGGACATGTTTTTGAAGTTCTGCTCATGCAACTGATGGAGTTGCCGAAAGACTGTCCGAGTACGCTCGGGTATTAATTTTCTCTGCTATTCATCATCTCTCTTGTCTTTTTCAATTTAGCTTGTAATCAAATGCGAAAAATTCCTTCGTGTTTCATGGATTTGACGCAACTTTCTGTAAGACAATTTTTTGCATAAATTTTTTCCTACATTAACTTTGACATAAATTGGATTGTAACTTTTCCATTCATTCAGATAATCTTACTTACTGTATAAGTTCACTACTTATAATAAAAAAATATCTCTGTAAGTGAAACTATTTCTTTAAGCACTTTTAAGTTCAATTACTTGTTTCAAAGTCCACAGTATCTTTGTTAAAAATATGCGTTTCAACATATTTAGCAGAGAAATAGTAAATACAGATTTGAAAAGGAACTTCGTTTAAAAACATATCCGTTTCTGGAAATGTAGCTCAAAAAGTTAAATAAAGAACTTAAAAATGGGATATTAAAATATATTGTGGTCGAAGACTCTTTTACTTTTTTAAATAACAAGCTCTTCAGGCAAAATAGTGAAGTAAAAGAATATGTCGTGATTCTCGAAATATAAATGAAAAGTACATGAAAATCAGTGAATGGCACCTTATTTATAGCCCGAGGCCAATATGTGGCCAAACTACGCCAAACACTAGGTGATCAGACTTTAGTGCAGTTTATTTATTAATTTGCCATTTTCTATGACGATACGAGGTATTTGCTTACTGTAACCATTTTCGCCAATTCTTTCGGAAAATTATAGTTTGAAAGCCAATATCTAAGTTGAATTGAAAATGGTTTGCTTTTAGGAGGGGCTCTGCCGATAAATCTCTTAACTGTGTACGCTCATTACCGAAGTATCTATGTTTGAAACTGTTAAAATTTAGAATATTTTGTCTTGCTTATTGAAAACAATTTTCATATATTTAAGAAGTTTCCAGAAACCCCATATTTATTCCATTTTATGCTACATCTAATGGTGTAGCTATTATAAAATTAATTTCAAATCTACAACTCTGTTATCAAAATGCAGACTTTAACTGCCGGAATCTCTGACATTCTATATCTCAACTTCTTGCGTATATACCACAATTTTTTCGCAACTTTGCCGCCAAATCGCCAAAATGGTTGCCAAGATCGCCAAATTTATCGCCAAGTCGCCAAGTTTGTCGCCAAGATTAGGCTCTCAGGGAAACAGCTTTATAGCTTTGTAACAATAGGGAATATGTCATTGCACAGTGCGTGGCAACATGCAGTTGGATGTGAATTGACAGGCAGAGTTGTGTTTTGCCATGTGTCTCTGACATTGGATGAATTGATTTCGTGTGTTGATTAGGAATTTTATTTAGCAAATTGCTGTTTAAATAACATAAAGATAGACAGATATATAAAGCAAGTAAACAGCATCTGAATCGTAAAATTTTTAAATAACCAGTCTCGCAGGAATGAATGTTGTACTTGTGATTACTACTTTTTGTGGAAAATTCTCATTTTTATTTTCTTGTATATAAAATTGAATTTATATTGTAATCGTCAAAAAATTTGGCCTTGTAAGTAGGAATTGACTTAAATTTTTTTTTATATATTACTTGTTACTAATAATCTACCTCAAGCAATCATGCTTATAATTGATTGAGTTTCTTAATAACAAGCCATTTAAAAATAAAAACTTTACCATGATCATCGCCAATAGTTTTTCGAAAAAACATTTAAAAAGTTTTTAATTTATCCATTTTTTTTTGGCATTGCGAAAGTTTTTTTTTTTTTTTTTAATTTTATCTTTGCTGTCTTCGCATGGTAATAACGTTTAAAAACGATACCTTTGTGTTGTGACTCGCATTCTGTCTGATGTTTTTAGCAAGTTGACTCATCTGTGTAAAGCATTCTATGTGATAATCTATTTATACATACATTAAGTTCTGTACTTATAAGTTATCTATATTAGTAAGTATAAAATATTGTTCAAAAATTTAGCAGGCCTAATAATATTTATACTTATAAACCGATTTTATAACTATTGAAATCACTTGAGAATCCTATTACATATATGTGTCATGTTATTGCTTCGTATTTTCGTTTATATATTCGTATTATATATTCGTTTATATATTCGTATTATNNNNCGTATTATATATTCGTTTATATATTCGTATTATATATTCGTTTATAAATTCGTTTATATATATTCGTATTATATATTCGTTTACATATTCGTTTATATATTCGTATTATATATTCGTTTATATATTCGTATATATATTCGTTTATATATTATATATTCGTTTCTTAACATTTCGTTTTGTAGTGGAATTACTAACTAAAATTCAACTGCTAAAAATATTAGCACAAATTACTAATTCAGGGAAAAAATCGTAACCACTTGGATGTTTGACAAATAATGATACAAAATAATAATACAGTAGTCGCCGCTTGTATTGATCGCAGATATAACGATCAATCGGTTGTGCAGATCAAAATAATCAAATCTCCCGTATCTAGACACACAGAAAATCCGCCGGTTCTAGTGATTAGCAATTCGCTTGTAGTTTCGGAAGAGTCCGAAGCCGGCAGAAGGGTCAAGCATGAGAACGATGATGATGAAGATAAACCACCATCAGTCCAATAAAGTCTGAAAGCCCTTCATACTTTTAAGCCCAAACCGCGCTGAATCTTTTGATGAGCATTATTCATACGAACGTTTTATCCAACAAATGCTTGAAAACTAAAAAAAAAACAGGTTACTCTCGATAACAGTTTTAGAAAGCTTAAAAAATTAATTACGTATGATTTTATTATTTTTCACTTCTGTACATTGTATGGAATTTCTTTTTCCAAATAAGACGAATAAGTACATACCGGCAATGTTGTGTGGCCTGTTTTTCTGCTTATAGTTATAGATTTGTATTATTTCCAAGGCATTTTGGATGTGCTGACCATTCGTATGTAGTGACCACTTTGTCTTGAACCCGAAGTGATCACTACAAGCGGCTTGCACTGCAGATGGAGACACTATTTTAACCTTCTCAGCAATGCTATTTAAGGCACATCGGCTTCATCAGAAGCAAAAGTAATATCAAACGGACGAAGTAATGCAATCGGGAATCAACTACCAATCTGGATTTCGGTTTCACTATTGCAAACTGTATCCTAAGTGAGTGTGGTTTGTGATGAAAAATTTAAAGAAGTGCAACCCCTTGCACATCAAACTACTTAGATTTCAGCGATTAATTTTAAAGAAATATAGTATTAGAAATTTCGCTGCAATGTTTTTTTGGGAAAAAATTATATCTCTAAATATGTATATTTGAATTGATTCCCGATCGCATAACTGAGTCCAAATATCTTTATATATGTTGCTATTAAATATTTACTTTCATGATATTACATTGGGAATTTTCTAATAAATCTGAAAGCTTTATGAACTATGTTATTGAATTAAGAGTTCAAAAATGTGGTTCACAGTGAAATGTTACTTCTGTTATTGTTACTCAAACTCAAACATGTATTTTTCTCCCTGATAATATGATATATATCTATAAAAAGGATAACTTCGCATATCTATATAATTTTCTGTTTTCTTCAATGAATAAATTCCTAGAAGCCGAAAGCACATTCAAAGGATTTTGACTAAAATATAACGAAATGAAATATTTTTATAATGGGAGAGATTAATTATTTGACATCGTCGAATAGAAAAAAAAGAGGGGGAAAAAACGCAGTATGTGCCTATGTTTCAGAAAATGAATATGCCATCACAGCAAAAGACTAATCAATAATTCTGAACTGAAAAGATAAAAAGTGACACAAATTGTTTTCGCGATTCATAAATTGCCATTTTCCTTGTTTTTCGTGATTTGGTTTTCCGCCAATTTTTTACTAACGAATTCTTTTTCTCATAAAAATGTATCCTGCCTTTTCCCTAAAAAATAAATATCGCCGCTTATGAAAGAGCTCTCCGACACATGATTGCTTTATTTCCTCTTTTCTCCTAGGATTTCGCATTGAGTATTGCACGGTAATCGCTCAACATTTGTTAGAGCATCCTGTGCAAGATTAGCATGCAAACTTCCAATCAGAAGCATTGTGAAACAGTCTCTGTCGACAGTTTGGTTTTTAATTTTGGCTATTTCGCCGAAAAGATAAGTCACCGGAACTCTATTTAATAACTCGTAGGCGTACTTGTCCCTTTGCTAGAAAATACGCGGAATTTCCGAGAATTCTTTTTTTCCCTTTTATACAATGAAACAATGTACGCAATTCTTATTTATGAATGTTTACTTTGCAGCGATTTTTTTTTTGCAGAAGAGAAATCTCTGCTGTATATAGTTAAAGCATGAATGGACATTTGAACGGACTTGTGGATATTTTAAAATTATTAGATTGACCCGATGTTCGCTATGCAGACATAAAATTAACATTTAAAAAAAACAATTGCAAATATTTTAATAACTAATTCTTTTAATTGGCAATAACTTCAAATTTAGCTACATTTTAGGGTATACGATCTTCCATTTCAGTGAACCGCTTGAAGTGAATCGGAGTATATTTTGACTTCAAAATCCTGTTTCTTGGTGACTCTAGAAAATGCTACACTTACCATTCCACGAACATAGCTTAATGTTGACTAAAACGGAGACACATGTTCCCTTGCGATTTTCGGCTCCACGTTTTCGAGTCGAGGAATTGGCTCCAGTCAGTGGCGGCGAGTAGGGGGGTGGGAGTCTCCCCTTTACTTTTTGCTGAAAAAATTAAATTTTTATTTCATTTTAGCTGCTTAAAACTAAGAATTATTAAAAAGCAATAGTGTCCGGGAAAGTTAGCTAATTTTGTAGCTAAATTTTAAGTTTTGTTGTCTACCTCTATACTCCTCGGTATTTTTAGATTTCTGTAAATTTTTTGCCCCCTACTTTTTCAACCCAATCACCGCCACTGGCTCCAGTTGTTCGTCGTCCACGGCTGAGTCTTCCACGCTTTGGAAACATAACAACAAACAAACTGGAAGGCTCTTTTAATCTGAAGAATTATTTTCATTTATTATATCAACTTGGTATAAGCGTCGCTTAGCAATGTTTCACTTTTCTTTAGCGGCGATGTTCGCTTGATATGAACGTACATTTAACAAAAAAAATTTGACCTGGACTGACAGTTAATTCAGTGAATGAAACGCAATTTATTATTATACAGCGGTGTTAAGGGTATAATGAATCTAACGACACCAAAATTATGCATCAAACTGGCCAAAGAGTGGTATGAAAAAAAGCATGTAGGCTTTTTTTTTTACATTAGATATACATTTATTAAAACAAGCTGCTTTCAGCATATACATTCACCTTTCTATAACAAAGCACAATCAAGACAATAGAACGAAAAAATCCGGGCCATATCAGGAATGTCCAAGTTTGTTAAGTTAACTATGTGAAAACCACAGTGATAGAATTCCGTGTTGTTGGAAAGTAGTCGTAATTTTTTGCACGGTTTCGCAACGAATGCTGAGTTATTGGTTGGTAAATTTTTGGTTAAGAAAGTTTGTGAAAAAAGTTCTTGCGGTTCGATCTCTCAATAAGCAAATAAATGCTAAATTTTTAAATATATTTTAGTTAGATGGCTATGAAATATGTTATTTTAAAAAGCTCTATAACATTAACAATGACTGTTTCACTCAAGCTTTATTTATTTATTTTATTTTGTATGTTAAATAAAACATGGAAAATAGGCAAATTCGGGCGATTTTCTTGCTCCAATTCAGTTTAGGGCGGAACACAGCGGCGACAGCTCGTGATATCAACTTTGCATTAGGTCCAGGAACGACTAATGGACGTACTGTGCAGTAGTGGTTCAAAACGTTTCGTTGTGGAAGTTAATGTCTTGAAGATGAAGAGCTTAGTGGTCGACCAGGGGAGGTTGGTAGCGACCGTTAGTTGAAAGCAAACCGCTCATAACTGTTCGAGACGTTGCTTCTGAAGTAAGAGCATCATTCATGGCAGTTTCTAATGATTTATGAGAAATTGGGAAGTCAAAAAAAATCGACAAATGGTGCCTCATGATTTGAATGAAAACAAAGCAAATCGACGTTCAGAGTTGTCGTATGCACATCTTCACTGCAACCAAAACGAACCTTTTCTTGATCTGTTGTAATGTGCGACGAAAAGTTGGTTCTGTCCGACAATCGGAAACGATTGGCTCAATGTTTAAACCGCGATGAAGTTTCGAAACACTCACCAAAGCCCAAATTGGAAAAAAAAAAAGATAATGGTGAGTGTATGATTGTATGCAGCCAGTCTAATCCATCACAGCTTCCTCAGTTCGGACGAAACCATCACACCAGAGAAGTACAGCCAGCAAAGAGCTGAAATGCATCAGAAAATTCAGCATAAGGGTCATTATCACGAAAAAAGGGACAAATTGTTGAAAAAAAGATTGTTTTACAAAAGTGTGTAAAAAAATCTTAAAAATTTCATGGAAATTTCCATTTAAGCTTAATAAATATCCTTATAATAGTGGTTAAGTTTTCTATTTTATTTTTCACTGTCTTTTTTTTATTTTTAAAATTTTTGACCTGCCCACGACGGAGACATGATAGTCAACGGAACTTTTACATTTAAACGAAAGCATAATTGACTAATTATTGGGCAGAGTTGGTACAGATTTATTTCTTATAATTAAACAGTAAAATTAGTTCTTAAAAAACAGTGCAAGAAAACTTAACATTTTTAAATAAAAAGCACTTTTTAAAAAATGGCACTGACTGAGCATTAGTTAAATAATATTTAGACAATTTCAAATAAATTAAAATCAACATTTTGTAGGAAAGTAATCAATTACATACTAGATTAAAGAATATGATATGTTTATTTCTTAATAAACAATCTAGCACGTCTGATATTAAGTTTTTTTCTACTCTCTTCTCTTCTCAATTTCAGCACCTGACTGCTTTGCCTTTTTATTTTTTGATGCTCCCATTTTTTTTAAAATTAAATTTAGCCATTAAAATATTTGTTATACATTATTGAAGCTTTAATATTATAAATATTTTATATGAATTATTTACCTCAATTCTTTTCAAGAATATAGTTTTAATTTTAATTCTTTTTAAAAGATACAAAAGGAAATTACTAAATTTCATAAAAAATATCTACCAAAGAACTTTTAATTGATATTATTTTAATTTATCAAACTGTAACCTGACTTTTGAAATTTTGTCTTTTTCATGGACAATGTCATCCCCTGTGTGGACATGCTGTGTCCACGGAGGAGACAAAAACTAAAGTTTTGAATTTTTAAGTGCTTTGGTTTTTAGATTACTAAAGTCGTACAATTATTTTTTTTATCAAATGCGATATCAAGCCTGTCTAAAGGTTGTATCATAATTATAAATTAGCTTATTCTTAACTTATTTATGAACACGGAATGGACACTGAGAACTTTGCCAGACTCTAAACGGAACTAATAGATTGGAATTTATTCAATAAATTCACAATAGAACATAAAGTTTTCCTTAAAGAACAAAATGGCTGCCTTTCTTCTAAACTCTTTCATGATGATTTGATATGTGCTACCATTTATGAAATCCTTTTAAAGTTATCTTCTTTGGCCACGGAGGGAAACGTATTTGACTGAGGACAAAGTGTAAAAATTAATTACTAAGTAAAAATTTTTTTTTCAAAAAAATATTAGGTTAGACCTTAACTAGAGACTTTAAACTAGTTAATACTGAAAAAAAATGTAATTTTTTAAAAAATTGCTTGAATGTCAGTAAAAATTATTTTGAATTCCATGTGTAGGGACGTCCACGGAGGGGATTTTTGTCTTATATTCATTGAAAAATGAGAGTTAAATAGTAAAACTATTTTAGTAGAAACGCATTTGAATAGCTTTCTTAAAACTTAAATTATACAAATGAACAAAAATCTTAGGACATTTGATGCACTTTCTAATATTTATCACCACGGGACTGTACAAAGCACTTTTTCGTGAGAATGACCCATAAGCACCAGGCATTGGTGAACAGAAATTGTCCAATTCTTCTCCATAATAACGTTCGCCAGCACGTCTCGAACCCATGCAGCAAAATTTAAAAGAATGAGCTAACAATTATTCCGGAGTATAGAAGCGATGGATAAGTTTGGTACAAAAAAAAACCTTGTATCACGCTGACAAAAATGTATTATATCTAATGGCAGTGGCGTAACTAGGGTGGCGAGGCAGGGCACGTGCCTCGGGCACAATTGAGAGTTATCGCAAAATTAAGAGATCAATTGGTTGTATTTAAAAGAAAAGTAGGTTTTTTGTAGCTCTTATTCCCAAGATTCTTAAAAATTGAAATGGTTTCAACAACGCGTGGGAAAATCTTAAGGGTACAGTCATTTTTACAACCCGGAAACCTCAAGCTGCGACAAAATAACAAATAATGTTATGTTTCAGAGATTTGCTGACTCGTTTAGAACTCCTACCCCACCTAAGATTCAAATTTTTGTCTCGGTGGGGTGGGAGAAAAGAGAACATAGTTAGGAATCAGTTATCACCGCAAGGTTTCTGATGGTTTCTCACAGTATGCCTGATTCATACTTACTGGATATCAGTTTCTTCGGAAGGTTGGTGATAAATGGTTAGCAAAAGTGTCATTCCTATTTTCAAACTGCATTCAACAAAGAGTGAAGAACGGAAAAATACCTAAATTTTTTTGCGCAGTGTAAGAGCACTCCAGCAACTTTAAAAGACGTAAGTTCGCTATCTTTATATTGTTTTTAGTGCTGAATATTTGCATAATTTGTATGATGAAAATGCGACTGTATTTATTTTAAATATTATTTCTAAAAACCTATATGCAGTTGTCCTGCCAAACGCAAACAAGCAAACAAACAAAATACTGAGAGAGAGAAAAAAAACACCGCATAAAGTTTTGCAATTGCTGGTAAAAATTATCAGTCCGTATTGACGTTGAAATCAATATAAACGAAAGAGATTTCTTTAATAATTAACGAGAACAAATAGTACATAAAGAAGAGAAATTCAATTCTCGCCGTATGTGAAGCGTTTTATTTCCTCGCTGAGTTACGCTATTGTCACCGATTAATTTTACTGTTAACAAACAGATTAAAATTTGCCTTGATAATCAAATCATTCAGCTATCAATACACCCTATCTATACACCCTAAAATAATTATTTAAATATGTAAATATAGCAATAATTTTTTTGTTTGTTTGTAATCTTCATGTTTAGTACATGTACAAACATTTTAGTACTAAAGTATTGTAATTATAAGCACTTTTACTTCAATAAAAGCTAGAAAGATTAATTTATAACATTTCGGATACACTAAAGCCTTCAAAATTTTTTGGAGATAATGTATCGTTTTTTTTATGCACATAAATAATGTCTACTCAAATAATAAGGAAGTGCAATTTTCCATGTCATAGACAAATTAATAATGTTATAATTTTAATTCATGTTTGAATCAGCATTTTTTCCCCCTGCAATAGCGTATGCCCTAATTTCATGCAATAAATTTTAACTTTGTCATAAGGTGCCAGACAAAACATTATTAAACTTTATTAGTTGTAAATTTTGATCAATATATTTAAAGATCTGTATGAAATTATGTGATGAATTATATTATGAATATTATTAAATATATTTGTCACTAAGGCTTTTGTATGATTTTATCTATGTTAGCAAAAGATTTACCTCAATGTTTAGAGTTTTATATACTGTCTATGGGCAAAAAAGTAATTTTTATAATATTTTCATTTTTAATCATATGTATGTGGTTTTTTTTCGATTGATTAAGATATCTGTACACAATTTATATTATTTTTCAAATTCGAGATAAATGGAATGCACCTTTTATTTATATTTTTCCAATATATCAAAAGTATCTTACAAAAAACTTTGATTTTATTATTTCATCCATATTTAAGGGATTTAAGTTAGAATGCACCAAATTTTCTATGAAAATTTAGCGAAATTTTGTTAAAAAATTTGTAATGTGTAAATCCTATCAACTCAAAAATCTTTTATATGTTATTTTTAAAGTTTATTTGCACTCCCCGGCATAAAGTTTCCGAAAAGAAAATGAGGATCACATTTCAAAAGAAAAAAGAGGGGGGGGGAGCAGTTTCGGTATTCCCTGTGTTCCATTTTTATGTAGGTACACTGTCTAATGGTTACTATTTTGATTATTAAGTTTTGTTCAGCCACAAAATATGTGCACTTGAAGTTAAAGGTTGAGAGTCGTTCTAACTTTCTTTACAACCTAATATATCATGAATGAATATTTTCTTTAAAAAAATCTATTTAGGGAACAAAATCAATTGAATAATTAATTGACTTGAAATTTGAGAAAATTTCCGGTTGACAATCTATATATATATAACGCTAAAGTACACGTGACACACAAAAGAGATTAATTTCTCTTTTGCCGATGGCAACGATCGGTTTGTTTGCAAAACCAAACCGATAGCCCCCTCCATGTTAGGTAGGCATAACTTCATAGTCATAGCTTGTTAATATATTCGTTCTGGTGTAAAGTAACTTTTTCTAAAAAAAAAGGAGTTTAAGATGAATTCACAATATTTAATATAATGCGACTTTGGATGAAATTATTCAAAAGAGATCAGTTAAAAATGAAGCAGATGGGCTTAGGCGATCCAGAGAACGTTAGATCAACGTCAAAATAGTTTAAGTTAGAGAAGATAAAATCGTGTAAATTCACAAATTGAGGTGAACATCATGGAGATTACTATTGTTCAAATATGTGAACTTATTGTACTTTGGCTACTTTTCTGTTATGCTTAGACCACTTGGCGACTTTTTTTTTCTGGATAAATTTTCCTGAGGAGCTGAATCGCCAGTTTGGCTCTATAAGCGTCAGGATAATCATGGTATGCATATAACCAAGTGGAGATGATCTGCGCTGGATCAACTGGTGTTTTTAAATGCTGTAAACATTTTTTCCTTAGCCAACCATTCAGAATTTCGAAATAAACTTCATTTTGGAATCATATTGTCATGTTTAGAAACCTCAGTCCAATAGTAATTGTCCTTTTTTGTACACTGACATAGCAATTTATTGATAGAAAAAGTGAATAAATCGAAATGAAATAGACCTGGCAATATTTCAGTTCAAGCATATTTAATTCACGGCTGTTTAACATTTCATTTTAATGTAACAGCAAATGTTTAATAGATATATGAACGGTTCAGTATTAAGCTTTATATTTTTAATGTTAATATTTTACCATCAGGTAAAATTCGCTCAGTTACGCAACGCAAAAATTAATTATGAAATTCAGTTGTATAATTCTTTTGTGAGTAATTAAACAACACGTAACTCATTGGTAACCTGTGTAAATTCTATTTATAAAATTTTTTTTGACAAAATCACGTTTCTTAATAATGATTTTTCTTTATTTAGTTTTATTTGCATAAATTTTACCATACCAAGTACTGCAATGGAACAGTTGCGACGAGTCAGGGGGGCGAGGGGGCAGCCACCCCCTACTTTCTTAGGATTTTTTTTTTCTTCCTTCATTTTAACTGCCTAACACTAGGAATTATAAAAAAGCAATAATAGTTAATTTTTTTAACTAAATTTTAAAATTTTTTTGTCTACTCCCTATATTCCGGGTCTTTTAGATGCCTATAATTTTTTTGCCCTCTCACTTTTTCCGCCCAATCTCCACCACTGAAATGGAATCAGAAATTCAGCTGAAGCAATTAAAAGAAAAGTATTTCAGGAGTTCAGAAGTCTCGATATCGGATGATCATGTCTGTGCAGACCCCTATTTTAATACCCAGAAATAGAGAACCCTTTAGAGGTTTATTATAGGCATGCGGAAACAAAAATTCGCGACATTTTATGCCCAGTTTGCTTAGATATATCACAGTTCAAAGCCATATAGCAAAGGTACCATCTAGACGGCATCCCAATTTCCCAACATCTAAAATTAAATTGAAGACATAATTTCCGAATAACTTTTTCAGAGAAGGAGCTGCCCTACCGCATAATATCATTCGTAATGGTCTGACGCATTTTTGTCATAAACGCATTCCTTACTATAGCTACAACAGCCAATCAACAAAATGAAAACATTTCTCTTGAAATCTCATCTCTGAGAAATGAGAAATTAAAATCTCCGAAGTTTCTCAACTTTTAAAACTATTATTTATCCACAAAAATAAAGAACCAATTGGACTTTTTTTTCCTCATTATTTTTTGGCAAGACATTTACAAAGCTTTGTTTTCAATGTATAGCGAGCGATTGTAATAACAATCAGTTTAATGAAATCATATCATCCATAATAATAGGCAGAATAGAAAAATCTGTTGAAATATAAAAAAAAAAAAAAATATGTAACTTTCTCGAAAAAAAATACCATTGCACTCTTCAAGCTAAATGTAAAGTGTTTGTTATGTGTATTATGTAAAGTGTTCATTTTGTAAAACTTTACGTAAAGAATTTTTTCTGTGAAAACAGATATTCTTAAATTATAAGTCCCGAATCTAAGTAGGAATTACAATAGTGGGCTGACAAAAATTTGCCTTTAACTTTTTCATTTAAATTCTTTAATATTTTTATAAAAACTATCAAGGAAGGCATCTGATTTGAACAATAATCTAATTGGTTAACAATTGCAAAGTAACTATTTAAATTATTTACTATTATTTCTTTACAGTTATTGCTATTATTCATTTAATATATCGTTAATTAATGTTTGATTTTGTCGTGTATTTCCAAATTTTTCTGTCGTGAGAAATTTTCCGTCCTAATAATGGGCTGAAGAGGAAACAGTTAAAGCTTTAAGTACATAAAAGATATTGTAATTCCACAAACATCAACAAATAGTAAGAATATCAACGAATATTCGTGCTGAACAATTCGCCCGAAAACAATGCATTCATGTTAGATTTTCAGTTAGATAGTCATGCATAATAAAGAGTTGCATAAGATAAATTATACGATGTAGATAAAAGAAGAAAAAACATTTCTGAGAATTGTTTTTCAACGCTAACAAACAACTAGGTATTTTTACCTTAATCGAGCAACAGGATAACTGGGGTTTTCCTGTTTTCATAGTTAGTATTTCGTGAATTCTCGTTTTGATGAAGGTCTTATTTAAGATCCTTCAAAAAAAATATTTAGCTTTATTTTAAGTTAACTCATTAAATTGTTAAAAGCTCATTCGGAAGAAGCGCGAGAATTTGAGATTTGGCTGAAACTCGCGTCTGAGCCAAATGCTACCATACACTAAGCAAAATTTCTACGACTCAAAGGATCCGCAGACAAGACATACGCAAAAAGAGCCTTTTCGTAATGCAATAATATTCTCTTTAGGATCAAATTCTTCGTGTCCGCCGCTAATTAACTGGAACTTAATTGCCCGAGTAAAAAGAGCCCGAAACGTAATTCTCGACAAGGCAACACAATCAATCAAGAGATAAATAATAAATGATAAGAGCCTCCTTGCTTGCGGGATATGTTTTTACCATCTGCTAATTTAGCCCAACCCTAAATGAAGCCCTTCGATTAAGGAAGGCAGGGGCACGATTTCTCTGCGGGAAAAATTACCTTAACTAATAAATATGATGGAGCGAATTTATTCCGAAAAACAGTCCGCGAATTATTTGTTATATCATATCACTTTTTGACCGCTCTTATTCTGTAGTCTACAGTGTTACCTTAGAATTTGAAGACACTCCGTTTTATAATTGAACATCATTAGCTAACAGCCTAAGATCAAAATTGTTATGCCTAAATAGTTTTATAGTAATGTGTTGAAATTTTTTTCCACACTCGAATCGCTTTGGACAGTGATTATATGTTACATCGATACAGTATAAAATGTTACATATTTTCAAATGGAAAGAAAATTAATAAAAAGTAGTTTTATTTGATGTTATTCCGTGAGAGAGAAATTTTCTACCAAAAGTAGCTAATCACGATTGAATCATCTCTTCGTTCTTTTAACTCGCGACA
>BGPR01000423.1:270934-355168 GCA_013235015.1 Araneus ventricosus | reverse complement strand
TCTCCAAGTTGGCCGGAGCTGCTGATCTCAACCAATAATTTAAAAAATTTCAGTCTACCAAGAGTCTAACTGATATGTCGTTATTAATATTATAATGGGGATATTATTAATGGGAATTAAAAAGATTTTGAAAAGGATCTTTGTAGACTTTTAAGTCCTAAAATCATGAAATTTAAAGTCACTTTTACTAAAATTGTATTTTTTCTATTCAGAGAGCATAGGAATTTTTTTTATCGATTTTAAAGGGCCGATTATTTTCTGGCCTGTAGTCTTCTCTCAGAATTTAAGATTTAGAGATCTCGGTAAAATTTAATATTTCTTACATTAATTAATTAACAGATTTTGAATTTTTATTTCTTACATTAATTGATTAATAAAAATATTATTAATTTTTAAATAGTTCTCATGTACTCTTAAACCTATTTTATTTTATAACCACTAATAAAAAAGAATTCACTACGAAACTTGAAAATGTTATCGTGTTCGAGAGTCTCTCTCCTACGAACGCATTTTAATTGAATTTTCTCACATTCATCTTGTGCAACATGGGTCCTTGGTTGCTTTATTATTTGTTGGCAATTCCCGCAACACTTTTGAAATTATAAATTATCCCGAAGAATGCGCTTTTTAAGATATTTTTCCAGACAGTGAAAGCAATAATAACTAATGCAATGTTTTAAATACTCTCCCGTAAACAACCAATGTAAGTCTGCAATCTTAGAGAATGAAGAGAATCGTATAAATTTCGGAATGTCACACTTTCTGTTTCGTTTTGTTTTTGAGTTTCACGTTTTTGAGCGGAATTCCTTCTAATAACCAATGGCATCATCAGTTCTCAGTAAAATAGGAAATTTTACTAATAGTCAGAAGTGTTAATATATTTTCATCAGAAAAATGGTATCGGAGAGTTAAATCCATTTTTCTTGTTAATCAGAAGACAAATAAATTCAATAAACCTAGGAAAATCTCGTAATAATAAGCTATTTTGGCGTCGGTTCCCAGATTCTTGCAGAATGCTCTTGTTTAATTCTCACATTCCCATGTCATTCCTGATGCAATGTTCTAACTGCATTCCTCTTGATAGTGCATGGCGATCTCGGAATAGAAGAGGTGTCACAGACGGCAGATATCAGCCCACAGAATATCCCGCATCTCAAAATAGACGATTCTTCTGCTGATTGGAAGACCTCTTAACATATGGCGTGACTTGTGAAGGTTACCCTTTCTAATCAAGTCATCTGGAATGTGAGTAATAACAGCAAGGATAAAACTGCAATGGGTTTTTTTTCAACTACATTTGTTTATGCGAGATTTGACGTTGGATAATAATAAAGCAACTAGATTTTAATGTAGGTTAGATCATAATTGGTAAATCTAAATTATAAACAAGAAGAAAAAGCTTAACTGCTCGCAATGTAATACAGTAAAACCCCAGTTAACCGAACTCGGGATAACCGAAACTCGGTTTATCCGAAATGCCTCTGAAATCGTAAATCCAAAAAACGCGTATTGCAGGGAATAATCGCGAAGGCGAGACTTTTTTGCAACAATATCTCCACTTTTTTCTTTTAGACCTCCCCAAGAAGGTTAGTGATTAATTTTAGGATGCTAAAATTTAAATTAATGGGTATTAACAATATTAATTACGATATTGTTTACCTGTGCCTGTCAGACATATTGCGCCTGACAGAGGGTTTATTTTAATAAAGAACATAAGTGTGGTTTAGAAAGAGAGTTTTGAATTCGTTTCACACTCGTAACATTTCAGAATTACGTACCGTAATTAGATACAAAATAGTAATAGAGGTTCATGGCTTAACCGAAAAAATCGTTATCCGAAACTGCTTTTCTCCTCTTTAGTTATACTTGAATTTAACGAACAGAGTTATGTCTGACATTTATAAGAATTTAGTGCAAGGGGATTTTATCAATGCACCTTTGAAATAGTGGAATGTCTGCACAAAAACTTTAATAATTGAAATTTCTGACATATTACATAGTTTTTTTTTCTTTAGTTATAGCCGACACATTGATTCTAGCTCAGAACACGTTCTAGCTGATGCACACTGTGTTTTTTTTCGTAATCTAGAGGGACAAAAGTCAATTTTCTTACCTTTCTACGCAGATGAAATTTTTGTTTATTTGCTTAGGGAATAAACCATATTTTCTGGGACTAAGGTTTAAATTCCAAGAATCGCGCCCAGTAGAAAAAAGGTTCTGACTGGCCGACTACCTGCGCTCTGTCTGTCGAGAGTTCTAAGCGTTCGTGTCATTCCTCTGAGTTTGATCAATGAATACGCTGTGTTTCTGTGTGCTGGTAGTGTTTGAGTGTTGTTATGATTTTTGTAGAAGTATCAAGGTTATTTTACATAACATTTTACTCTAACATGTGTTTTAATTTAAACATGAGCGTAAGAATTGATCGTAGTTTTTCCTGTGCGAGAAAAATGTTGAGGTCAATTTTAACTTGAGTTTTAGTATATTATACCAATGCCTAATTGTGTTTTCCTGAAAACACCAGCGGGAGTGGCCTCCCCTAAACTTTCTCGTATACTTCTCAAACATTTGTCATTTCCCTTCCCCCTGCGTGGATAAAAAATTCGAACCAACTGTAACCCAGAATGCAATGACTATCGGTTTTTCATTGTAGATTATAGTGATAGTAAAATATTTAGGTGAAGAATCATATTCCAAGAGATGCGTATGTATTAAAACTTAGCAATATTTTTTTTTTTTTTATCAAACTCTAGCAATGCAAACTCAGCGTGCGGAGAAGAACACAGGAGCAAATGACCTAGTTCCGTTATCGCAGAATAGCTTGCGCATGCGCAGAGATTGCTTCCAGTACGCAAGTAAAACAAGGATAAAGTGACGTAATCCTTCCGCGTGCACAGAGATTGCTACCAATACGCATGCGTATGGAGAATCGGATTAGAAAAATTAATTATGCAATTTGAACGCCTTTTTCTTAACCGCTTGAAACGAAATTTGGGCGCAGATCTATAATTAATGTTAGCTACCATCATTCCAATTTTTATTTATCTAAGCCAAAGAGTTTAGGAGATATAATTTTTACAAGTATGGGATTATACAGACCGACAGACAGTCAACCCTTTGACGGATTTGGTCCAAAATTTGATACGGACCTACATTCATGACGATAAAACAGAGTACCAAATTTATTCATCTAGCTATTCAAGTTTTTGATTTATATTGTTCACGTGACCGCGGACAGACAGAAAGACAGACTTCCCGTAGACGGATTTTGTCCAAAATTTGATAGAAACCTACAAATTATGTGTAAAGATCACATACCAAATTTCATCCCTGCATATCTAATAGTTTTTGAGTTATCGTGTTCACAGACACACAGACATAATTCCAAAATTGTGTTTTTCGGTCTTATGGAGGTCTAAAACGTGGAGATTCGTCAAAATCTAGAGTTCGAATTTTTTGACGATTACAATACTTTCTCTTCGTATACGAGAAAGTAATTACTTGTAACCTATACGAAATAATTGAATTTGCTTGCGAATATTTGCGAAACTCATATAAGTTTTCCTTCATTACAAATGACTACTGAAATGTTGCGCTGAAATTTTTTCGGCGTTTGATTTGCTAACGCCAAAGAATCAAGAATAGGTGCTTTGTTCAGTTATATATTACAAGAACTAGGTGCCCCGTTTCTTTCAGAAGACAGCGTAAAAACTTTAAAAGTTATAATCAGAAGAATTAGCCAAAATTTGAACAAAAATGCTCGAAGTTGCACAGCCACAGCGAAAGCTTCCTAAAAACCAATTCTTCGTGGATAGATGAATGCATATCATTTTCTGTTATTGACACAGGAAGTATAGAAACCATTTCAAATCCTGAACCGGGTAGAAGAGCCGGCAGACCACAAAAAGACTTTGAAAGTTGGCGAATTCAACACATCCTGGAAACATCAAGCCAGGAAGAGATATCGATGGCGGCTGAAGTACTACTTCGCAGAGAAGGCAAAAAAGATTCAGCAGCAATTGTAAATAAATTGTACCCATTTTTCTCACAGAAGAGGTACTACAATAAAAAAAAAGCAAGGAAGTGTTTTTAAAGCTTAAAACAGAGTGGTCTTTCGGAAGACCAAACGCTAGCTTTGATGATCGCAGCAAATTTGTCTACACGCCAATATTATGTAATACGGCAGCAAACAAACAAAATACATAAGAGCATATATCCATTTTATCATAAAATTAAAGTGGCAAAACAGTTGTGTTGTCCGAGTGACGTCAATACAACAGAAAACCTTCGCAGAAATAAAATTGCTATCTCTAATGTATCACACTATTATGCGATTGTGCAAAGTGCAAGAAGAGGTCTTAAAATCTATAAGAGATCTGATAACTCGGGATATAATTGTGAAGTGGGGTCGGAATGAGGCGAAACAAAATAGATACAAGCGGAGGTTTTCAGGTGAAAATTGCTCTGACGAAAGTTTATTTAGTATATCAATGGTGCCTGTTCAGATATACTCAGAGAATGACCAAAAAATTAAAAATCTTTTATAGTTATGCAAAGATATATGTCTTAGACCTTTACCGTGCTTTTATATTTCATAAAAAACCCTTAGCCGTTTATTAAACCCACTGAGTTTGAGCTAAATAATTTTGTCCCTCTAGATTACGAAAATATCACGCTGTGTAATGCACTGAATTCATATGAATATTTAGCGAGAATTCATGCAAATAATTATTTAATAATCATTCATTATAAACCCGGTTTCCTAGAAAGAAACTGTAGCATGTAAACAATTTGTCACAATTTAATCTTCACCATTAGAAAATATTAAAACTTTTTCGAATTACGTTTGTATTTTACGTTCATGTTATTACTCAGTAATTATTTAACCCTATTATTATTTTACTTGTTTGCGAATTGCAGTTGATTTAAATGTGAAATTAATGCAGAAAACTTTACATATGATCCCTATTTAATAGCGATCTGTCTTCTCAAGATTGCATTTTGTTGCGACTTTGTGAAAAATGTATACATGTATTAGAAGAATCATTAGCACTTATTGACCTTAAACTATGGCGAACAGGAAATGTTTTCAAACAATTAATATCTCCTTCTCTATGTGTCTATTATTATTATCTTTTCTGTCTTACCTACTAGCGTTATCTTTACTTAAAGAGCAAAAACAACAAAGCTTTCGTAATTTCAAATGATTATCTATACGTCATATAAGAGACTGCAGAAACAGTATTTAACGTAGTATAGAGGAACTGCAAACTTTCAGCGAATAACACAGCAGCTTTAATTTAATTGAAAGGTTGCCTAATGGCTAAACATTCCCAAAACATAATATGCTATTTGAACTTGAAAACGTGGAAGGTTATTATTAATGCCTGCTGCTTATAAATAATTTGTTTCCCTTGCATAATGTAGTAGGAACCAGTTTCACGAGCACATTTTGAAAGCTACAGAAACTCAATCATTATTCCCTACTTCTTTCCTTACGCGGAAATAAAGTTTCTGAAATATTCATACGGGAAACACAATGGTAAAAATAATATTGCTTTCGAAATTGTAATTAATGAAGATGCAACCGCAATTTTATTTTATGCACCTTTGTGGTTTAAAAACCAATTGAATTATCTCTCCCCTTTACAACAAAAAAGAAAACGTCGGAAAAAGAAAGAAAAGGATGGGAGCCAGTTTTATCTAGATGAATTTATCGAGATATTTGTTCAGGTGAATCTATATCTGCGTTCTTACCAAGATTGAACTTCAACGAAGAAAAGCTTCCCAACTTTATTTACGAAAATCTTTGTAAGAAATAACACCTCAAATCATATTAAAATTCTTAATGATGCAACTATTTAAAAAGATTGTATACTTCAAAACCATTGATTAATTAATTAGTGAATTATTGAGGCTGAATATAATAATGAAAAAAACTGGCCGTGAATCTGAAAATTTGGACTCTATGGTAACTTGGTTTCATAAAGGAGTGTTCCCATGAAAATTTACGCAATTCTTACATAAGCAAGTTAAATAATTTGGTAGTAAATTGGCTTTCCATCCTTTATAATCTTACATAATTATTTACACGGACATTTCAACTAATCATTGCTTAGTTTTCAAATCTTGGTCACATAAATTTACAGATTGATTCCAGGTTGGATTTAAGAGTGATCAGATAGTTGTAGTTACTTTTTCCTGTGAAATTTTGTAATGTTATTATTACACCGTACAGATAAAAGTGTCTTAAAATATGAGACCAGAATACCAAGAAGGTCACGTGCATGATTTTTCAGATCAGAAGACATTAACAGAACATGCATTACTTTTTTCAAAAGGCTGACAGGGTTTTAAATATTCCATTGACTTATTTAATTATAATTGACATAAACGAATTTTCCATTGAGTATTATTGTAGTGGCCTATTTTATTTTCTATCGCGGAGAAAGCTTTCATGTATAGATGGGGGTTAAGGAATATATATTTACAGTTAAAAAAAATTGAAGGCAGCAGAAATTTAAAACGTTTTGATATGGATTACTTCAATTCTTCAAAACGCATGCTATTTTTAGGAAAGATTTTGACTTATTATTATTTTTTAAGCACAGTAAAATCAGACACCAATCCTAAAATAAATTTTATTCACATCAAATTATTGTAAAAGAAATGTGTGTGATTGAAACATTATAGTGTTTTTTTTAAAACTATGCTAAAACTGTTACCTAAAATACACTACCGAAAATCTATTTTATAAGCTTTTGCGAGTGAAGTTTTTCAGTAAAACAGCTACTGTAAACTTTCTTTATAAATAGTGAGTTTATTCAGCTGAAGATTTATAGTTTATTTAGAGAGATACGAACAAAATAGGGATTTTGGAAACTGTTCTATTTATGTTTTCCAATTAATTGCTATACTCGTTCATTTTTTTCCATATGTAAGAGAGCATTAGGAGAACAATTATTGTGCATTAAATTCACATCACTTGAAGAAATGGACTACTTTTCATAAAAATATTGAACAATATTTCCATTTGAAGAATATAATATTGAATTTTGAATATCTGAAATGAAGAAAAATTGTTATCAAAATTATGATTACAACTCAAATAAGTAACTCACCAGGAAGCTCAGAAGAGATTTATTATTTCTATTCCTTGAATTCAACCATTAGCAGCCATAACATTTAATAGATTATTTAGCAATCATGACAAATGATTTCTGAAAAAAAATATTGTTTATTAAATTTCTTTGAATTTAAGCAATAAAATATGTTTAAACAATTAATAAAATGTTTGTTGTGTCCTTTTTCTGTATGAAATATTTGTTGTTGTTGCGCTTTAACAAATTAACTTAAAAACTTTAACTTATTAAAAATCTTAACTTTAAACTTTTTTTAATTCTTTCAGGAGTAAAATTTATAAATTTAACTATATACTTAAATGACAGTGAAAAAAATCTTTAAGTAAATAAATTAACTTTTAAACAGACTTAATTTTTTATTAAGCAGGAAATTAAAAATTTTGACTCATATTAGCACTTCCATGTACCTTACATACCAAAAAGTTTATTAAAAGAAAAACGTTTCTGTTAAAAAAATTAATACTCTGTGGTTAAATATAAATCATTTGAAAAGTTTAAATACATAAATTCTGCTTGCGAAATAAAACGACCTATAATTTATTACGAGAAAAAAAATTAATGAACTTTATTTAAAATATGTATTTTACTTATTGCATTATTTTTCAAACATACTCCATCGATATTAATTATTCATTCTCCTATTTCTGTGAATTTAATTTCTTTTTCCTAAGAAAATCATCCTTTAATGTATTATGTAAAGAAATGTCGTGAAAGCTCTTCTTTTAAATTAACATTAAGAAACTTTGCATTAGATCTAAGGGATGTTCTTGGTTCCAGTTTTACTTTTAATTGCGATATTTATTTATCCATTAGCCAATTAAGCAAGATAGATGGTATTTATATTCCATTGAATAAAAATCACATGGATATTTTATATAAACAGAAAAACTAATAATCAAGCAGTATAGCTGAAGAAAATAATCGAAGGGCAGTTGAAACATTTAAAAAAATCATCCTGTGTTTATAAGAATAATTTCTATGAGCTGAAAGATTATTGCTGTCTCTCCTTGGAGAACCTTTTGAAACAAAATTGCTGTGATTTAAAACTCTATTTATGATTTTGATTGATTCGCTTCACCCACATGAAAAATAAAAGTCAAAAACTTTTATTTTCATTCTTTCAGGAGTAAAATTTATAAATTTAACTATATGTTTAAATGACAGTGAAAAAATCTTTAAGCAAAATAATAAAATGTATAAAAAAATTCCACTGAAATTCAATTTCAATTTCTGAAACGAATGGTAAAATATTTTAGTCATTTAAATTACAAGACGCAGAGTTGTTTTCAGAGTAATTTATGTGTATAGTCAGGATTCCAGTTTTTCGTCCGAAATTCTGTAAAATAAAATCAATTAAACTTTTAAAATAACGTTTATATTTTGTTGATTTATTAGCTTCACTTAACCAGAACGACAGCAAAGATAAGTTGAGCCCCTCCCCCAAGCATATTTGGCGTGAATTTTTTCCGCCGATATCATTAAGTGAGATGTATGTCGATACGTGTAAAAGAGTGACGTCATTGTTTCGGAAGACGGTTATTAGAATGGCCTCTTAGAATAACAAAGGCTTATCCCAATCAAATTTGAGTTTCCTTGGACGCACAATGAACAAGAAAACGTTGATGGATAGTTCTTGGTACAAAGTGATTATACTCCAGCCGTCGGGAATAATAATTTACGTAATATATTGCATCTGCCAAAATACTCTGTTTGTGACGAGTCCGGAGGAAACAATTTATATACATCGAGCAGAAACAACAAGAGAAAAAGTCTCTAATTTATTACCCAAGTTGATGATTTATGTGGCTCTCTTTTTTTTTTTTTTCTCTGGAAAAGTTTTTTTTTAAACTTTTATGGGGGTTAGGTTTTCTTTTCAATATGAAAGCGCAATTTCCTTGCAGAAAATTTAATTGCGGTTTTTATTTGTATGACCTTGATGCTGTGAAAAGAGATGTGCGTCAAATGTTTTGAAGTTTTGAAACAGAGTGGAGTGATTGGGGTATAATTATCCGAAAAAGAAGAAATCAGGAAACTGAATTTTGACTTTAATCAAGGTTTCGAAATGCTATTATGACAGTCAGTTCCTATTACGTAAAACTAAATACTATCTTCAATTTCGATTTCGTAAAGTTTGATAAACATAAATGTCTAATCTTTTTCTTAAATTTAATTAAAGTTTTTCAAAATGTCATATTTTATAGCTTTTTTTTCTTTCAGTGTATTGGGAAAAGCATCTGTTTAAATTTCACCAAATTCACTATTTCGTTCGTACTTTATTATACTACTTTTCTGTCATAATGCGTCAAACTCTTTGTAATACAGTACAGTCCCGCTAATCCGGACCCAGCTTGTCCGCACATTCGGTTAATCAGGATGGATTTTTTTTAAAGCAGGATATACTAATTTTAGTGAAAGGTCAGTGCGAAAATAATAATGCCCGTATCCTGTTACTAAGCTGTGTTAATTAAACTGTAGGAAAAGTTGTATGCATGTATGAAAAAAAACCCGATTTTTATAGTTTTACTCATATAAAACTTGCATTGCATGCATTTTAAGGCAAATTTTCCGTTTAATCCGGACTTTCAGTTATCGGGAAAGGTTCTGGTCCCATCTAGTCAGGATTATTAGGACTCTAATGTATTAAAAAACATAACCACGTTTGTAAGTAACAGAAAATATACGGAAGTCCTATTAATTGGAGTGTCCGAACGCCAAAACTCAGTTCATTCGCACTGAAATCTGGAATTATTGAATTCAAAAAGAAAGAAAGAAAATTTTCAAACAGTTACATTGTTATACGACATGCAATCAATTAACCTAGAAATGTTTAAATACACCAGTGTAGGAATTGATTTCGTTCACAAACTCTATTTTTTAATGCGAATTATTTGCTGTCACAATATAAGTAATTAACTTTCACCAAAATTCCTACAATGTTACAGCCATTGCAGAAACTGGTAACCATTGCTAATTGGCGCCTTTTCTTTTCATTTGCTGCCAACGTAACATTGCACATATATCTTTATGCAGTGCATACAGCCTTTTAAAAATGAATATAAGACACTCCAAGGATTTGATAATCTAGACAGACTTTAGTTCCTTCAGTTCGAATGTGAAATTTTTTTGGGCATTTGTTTCTATCACCAGTTTATCAATTAAATATACGAGAAATAATCTACAGGAAAAAGTTTTAATCACATTTTTTTATTGTATCTAATTAATTTAGAAACAGAGATGGGTGATTTTCATTTCAGCTGTCAATTCGAATTTTAAAATCATTCGATAATGCATTTGAATAGCATAATTCTGATTTATGTTAATTCAGAGATAAAAGAAGATTTTATTCATTCCTCCGAAAAGGATTAAAGGAATTCAGAAAGTATTAAAGGCATTCAGCAAGTAATATAAATATTTAGAGCTTTTATCTGCAACACAGAAGGTTCGATTTTACTGGACTAATTAATGTTTAATTATTTTATAATTAGCTACCATTACGCACGCGGCGTTGCCCGTGGAATCAGGACTTCAACAAAATAAAAAAAAAGTCTCCCCTACAATTACATATATGAAAGTTTTGAAAATGAATCAAAACAGAAAAATATATATTATTGAGTTTGCACGCTTCTTTTTCCTCTCGACAATGATACTTGAATTATCCAAAATAATGTCAAAAAATTACAATGTGAAATTCATAACACCGTAAGCACAGTATGAGAGGCAAAGAAATAAGTTAAGACACGCTTGGTAATAATAATCGAAGTTATTGAGTAAATAAATCATCTCCTCACAGAACGTGAAAGTTTATGACGTCACCTGCCGCGAGAAAGGTTCCGTCCAATCGGATTGTAGAAATGCGTACTGAGAACTGAAAGTAACCTTGGTTGGAAGCCCGATTAGGATCTGCGAGAGAAAATGTTTGAACTGATCAATAAAAAAATGTATAGAAAATTGGAGAAAAAAAGATATTTTAGGCGTTCTTGTTTTAAATCACGGAGAAATGTTATATTTATTACTTAAAGAAATTTCAAATTGATAACGTATTAGAATGTCAGATGCAGGAAATTGAAATTCAAAATCAAATTTTTTAGGCTTCACCGACTATTTTTTAAAAATTTCTCAAAATTTAATAAATTACGTTAGAAGTTCAATACAAACTTTATGAGAACGGAAATCGTTTGCTCTTTCCGATGGTGTATCTGTTTTTTTCGTAGAATTATCCAAAACCATGCTATTGAGAAATTAGTGCGAAACATCACCCAAAATAACACAAAGTATTAAATAAAAAATTTTCTTTAAAAAACTCTTAATCATTCTTTAAAAAACAAAATTTTGTCGGCAAAACTTACTATTTTTTAAAAATTTCTCAAAATTCAGTAAATTATGTTTGAAGCTCAAAACAAATTTCATTAGATAGAAAATTGTTTGTTCTATCCAATGGTGCATTGATTGCTTTTGAACTATCATTAGAAAAGATACTACAGCCGTAAACGTGTTGAAAATGGCCCAAAACAACACAAAACAATAAATAAAAAAATTTATAGATTGAATTTTAAAATTCGGGCTTCGAGGTGCATTGAGTCAACATTACGACTACCTGTGTGCCAAATTTCAAGGATGCAAGTGAGATATATTCATCTGGACATCATACACCCGCACACACACAAACATCGCTTTTTATGAGTATAGATGCTTACTTAATTTTTTAGTAATTATGTTTGATATATGTTTTAATTTTATTTAATTTATAAACTAATTTTAATACATCAATGAAAATAAAACGAGTTGACACTCGCCCAATTTATCTAACAAAAGTCTACAATCGCATGTTGATAATATGAATTATCACACTAACATAAAATGATTTCAAATTTCCTTGCCTTTTGCTGTTATGAAAATGAAAAACATGTTCGAACAGAAAAATTTGAGCTTCGTTTATAATTTTAACCGTATGTAAAAAAATAAATCTTCTTTAGCATGAAGATGTGCATATCTTCCCAAACAGTTCTATCACTCTGAATATTCTAATAATCCATATATATATATTTTGTTTCCCCTACCTTCATTCTCTCCTTAGAACTTAAGAGCAATCGCATTTTTTTTTGTGTGTGTGTGTATGTGCTATCTCAATATTATTCTCTTCATTTTTGTTATCTATCAATTTCAAATAGCATACTTTTACTTCCTGAAAGTTCATCAGTTTCCAAAAACTGTTCGCCTATGTTATTCAGGTCCTCTAAAAAATCGGCGTACCTTGATTGTTTCGACTTTTTAAAAGGAAAAAGGATATCATTAATCTAAAAGCAATGATCTTTTACAGATTGAAGTTATAGGCACTTAACTGAAATTTCAATTTTTAATTATTTTTACTTGAACTCAGGTTCTTACAGAAGTATGCATCAAACTAATACAAAGTAAAGAATGTACATCCACGTAATGATTTCTGCTTCGTTAACCTTATGAGGCAACCGTGTCAACTCGCAAGTTCTGGTGAATAACAAATAAAAATGTATTTATAAATACTGTAAACTGGTTGTGTATATTTTATAGAGTAAGTCATGCATTCAAATGATAACAGACGGTAGCATTTTATGTGAATATCTAATCAAAAGTTTACAATCAATCATGATACGTTTAGTGTTGAACAGAACTTTTTTTCTGGAGCCGTATTCCCAATCCAATTTCAATGGACAAAGCATAAAATTCCCTTAAAAAGTAAAATTTTAATACGTAATTAAATTAGTTTAAAATAAATAGCAGTGCACTTGGGAGCCAGTGATATTAATTATACGCGTGGCATTAATTTTGAAATGTGAATAAAGAATGCATCGAAATTTTTAATAATAAAAATAAAATCTTAATTTTTCTGTTTAGGTCGTGCTGATTCTTTTATTTGAAGCTCAAAATCGTAAGCGTTAGTCTTTACACATTTTTAAATACAGGACTTTATTAGCGAGGTAAAATTGCACCATTACCTTCTACAAAAGCATGTCATTTTTTCTTTTGTTAATAGCCAAAATGCTTTCAAGGATTAGGATATCAAACCAGCAATTTATTTGAAAGTCTCACAACAGCTTTCTTTGAAACGTTTACCGTTTTATCGTACTGTTGTTTTTACCTGGGATAAAATTTGGCAGTGCAGCTGCTTGATTTGCAGATGAAATTTATTAGAAGCATCTCAAACCTGCTTATTTCACAGTCCGTTATCTTACTTAACATCTTTCTAATATCATTTTGCTGTCTAACGTCGCCATTTATTCTGTTTACACCTGCGGTAGGCATTTTATGACGTGGCTGTGATGGTCACAGGTAAAGGATGGTCAAAACTTGTAACAAATGAAAAGAGAAGAGATTTGAGACCTGTAAGGTAGCGGGAAATCAGAAAGGCATCTTTTCTGACAGTAAGTTTCAATATCGGTTCCTCTCTTTATGACAAATTCAAAAATTCCTCTTTAGCAGATCATTCAAGTGACCGCTGCACAACACGTGCTACAGAATTTGGAATCAAAATAAAATAAACTACATTACACATACTTTAGTCGTGCAATGCATTGGGATAGGTTCACTTTTCAATAACATTTCATAAGCACTTTAGAGTATTATTATGCTTCTAAAGTCAGACGATGTTAACTAATTTCAAAACAACTTAAAGTTCTAAAAATTCCAAATTTTAAATAATTGAACAACTCTTAATGGTAATTAAGAACTTCTTTCTTAAATTTTTAATCACGGAATTTATAACATCTCTAATAATAATAAAGGAGAATGTGTGTGTGTGTGTTGGCTCTCTACAGGGAAGACCGCTGGGCCTAGAGCTACGAAATTTGGCACAAACATACTTTGGAAGGTCGGAATGTGCACTTTGGAACCCTTTTTGAAATTTTATTCAGAATTTTAATTAATTAAAAATTAAGCGAAATTTTGACGTTTTTCCTTAATAACTTTCGAAGGACTACAGCAAAAAAATTATTTTTACACCGTCTGAAAATTCAAAAATTTATCTTTTTAATGATGTCAATTAAATTGCCGTACTATTTTTTCTCTAATTTTAATAAATTTTAAAAATATTTTTAGGCATAAATTACAATAGTTTTCATTGTTTAAATAAATATTTAATTGAGAGTTTTTCTTACATTGCTGAAAACTACGATAAAAATCCTAATGGATTTTGCTTTCTTTTATTTCATCAAGTTTTCTGTAAAATCTGTTAACGAAGTCTTCTAAGATATGAGTATGTTAGGAAATATATCCAGTGAGCTGAATGATTATGACTTCTGTTTTAATTCTTTTTATCAGCATGCCTAAATACAGCTAACATTCTGCTGGGCATAAGTTGTGCTGCGCCATTTCAATGTTGAAATTAAATGCATATTTTGCCTGCGGAATAAAAACACACGAGTCTAATTCCAAGTAATCGAGGTTAGATAACATGGGAAGTTACTTGATGTTTATGTAGGCAACGAACTCAACTGGTGCGGGGCTGCTAAAAGAACACGGGTTAACTGTCTATCACAATTTGAAGTTTAAAATTAGGGAACCACGAGTATCAAATTATGCATTCAATTGAAATTAAATTCCCGAAGAACCAGCTAGTCGCCGAAGGCGGCTAATATAACAATAAAATACAGTTCTCATTATTGGATATATTGGAGTATTTTAGATTAGTTTATGGAATACATGGAAATTGAAATGACAACCGTTATCGCAATAATCCTTTTTTTTTAGTGAGTTTACTAGGAAACACTCAATTTTTAATTTTTTTCAAAAACATTCGGTTAGTTTAAATTGCCGTATTAGTTGATTTTGGTCTCTAATTAAATCACCGTGAACTGAATTTATATCCCAATTATTTTTAATAAAAAGACCCCTGACATCCGCGTATTTAATACCATGACCTCCTCCTACACCACCTGTCAATAGGTTGTTAACTATTCTATACGAGACTGAGAAGAGCTGGAGTAGGTTAATATAAAACTCTGCCTTTGGCTAGCTAGCTCTATTGTGTGCAAAAAATTAATACAACCGTTTTCACTTGAGTTCGAAAATGAAAGATTGGTGTGTCAGGAGATCGGAATAGACGACGCGCCATCAAATACCCACGACGATGTAAAGATACAATAAAGCACCGTTTATACGTTTCTCATTTATACGTCGTTTCATCACAGTCCCAATTCATTCGTATTCATTGCAATGATAAATTACTTCGTTTACACGAGGCAAAGATTCGGTTATATATCTTTTGCCCCAGTTTCTAAAATGTGAATATTTCCTCCTTTCTAGCATGTGAACTGTGATAAAGATGCCATGACTTCGAAATTATTCACAATTGATGAATTGATAGGAGACAAATTATCTGGTGATAATTTAAGAAATGATTAAGAAGTTATTCCACGTTCCTTTAAAGATGCAATGACTTCCATTGAAAAATTTCAAGAGATTTCTTTTGTCAGAAGAATTGTGCAAAAAAATTTCAATGAACTTACAACGAGTCCTAATGCTATTCTAAATACATAGTACACATTGTAGATTTCTTTAAAACTATAGAAACTGCTTGCATTTAAATCGCGAGAAAGCTTCGACATGAAATACAAATGAGCAAAATCAGTGAAATATTTATATTAAAGCGATGATATGCCGAAACATTTAAAGCATTTTTAGGTAATTTTCTTAGCAGCACATTAAAAAGTTGCAAAATGCGAAAAATTTTACCGAGTAAAAAATAAAAACGCTTCTCATAAGAAAAACACATGCATTTTTAAAAAATCTCACAGTATATTCGCTATACAACATGTGTTTCACGCGACATTAAAGCAAACAGCATGGAATCGCATTGTTCACCTCAACACTTTCTTAAGTTCAAATAATCAGATTGAAAAATCTAATGTTTCACTATAACAATCAAGTATTATAATTATTCTGAACTATTTCAACCATGTACTTTAGACTGCAGTGAATATCTCGCTTTTCTAAATATTTCTGAACTTCTAATGTCGCTAAAAGACTTCTGGAAATACTTCTTCTAGAACTAAAGTTCCAGAAGTATCTAAATATCCCCTCTTTAATAAAATCCGAAACATATTGATTTTTACATCGATGAGATGACAGAAACTTTTTCTGAAAAAAACTTAAACTTCCTGGGGAAAGAAGATAGAAATTCAACGCTGGAAATCCATCGTTTCTCCCACAATACGTACTGCATAGCAGATTTTTTTTTTTTTAATCAATCGCAGCCTAATTTGTTTCAGCACTTAATTATTTTAGAGGGGATAGAACTTGGGATTTTCGGAGCTCTTATAAATTTGAGTTACAGGAATTAAAGTTCGGTCGTACAGTTTTTTAATAAATCAGGTGTGGTTAAACATCTCACTTAGCCAAAAGATGTGAAATAGTGTTGGTAAGCTAGAAAAGCTGGAGAAAAAAATCCTAACTTGTTCGATAAAATTTCTAATTATTTATTTCCTTCTCGTTTGTGCGATTTGATTTATAGATATTTAATCATATTTTTCAGTTTCCGTTTTGGTCAATCATTTGCCGTTATGTTTGCGATTCGAAATAAAAATATTGAATTATTTATTCATCTTTTTTTTTTGTTTTGATTAAGTGTTTCTTTTCGATTTCTAACTATATTTATTCCTGTGATTTCATCGCTTCTATTCTTGTTTGATATTATTTAAACATTATATACTTATTCGAATCTGAAACTAAACACAACTGTTCATGTTCAGATTCGCTCTTAGACAACTCGCCATTATTTTTAAGTTGGCTTGTTCTCAGGGTCAGATTTCCCATAGGGCCAACCTAGGCCACGGTGTATGGGGAAGCCATCAGATGGCGCATATACACAAAAAATTACAACCAAATATTTAGAAATTTTTCAGTATTATTTTGAAAAGGCCGTATAAAATGATATTTTTGAAATTTGCATTCGTTACATTAAATATATTAAGCGACACTTTCTTTTGTCTTCTGTGGACCTTTCCGTCTCGCCGTGTCCACTTCAATGACCCTTCAAGCCTATTCACGAATAAAAGCGCGAACGATGAAGTTCTAGTAGATTTTTAAGACGGTTCCAGGAAATTCGATTAAGTATGTTTTACATGTGTTATTGTGTTATTTCGTAAGTAGAGTAATTTTGAATAAAAATATAATGTGTTTCAAAGATTATAAAGATTGTATTAAGTGCTTATAGTTTCTATACTAAAATATTATTTATCAAATTGAAAACTATATATTAACCTCTTTGAGAGGAGGTGCAGAATATGCTTTGGCCTAGGGCGCAGAAATGTGTAAATCCGCCCCTGCTTATTCTGTTAACGTACGCTTTGTATTTTTTTTAAATTCATGTTATGATTTCAAATTATGCAATTCGTAAAACTAGTATCTTACAATTTTACTAACAATTGGCAGGAGAAGAGAGTTTCTTATACTATTAATCTCATGAAGAACTGAGTCATGAAAACTTTGGAAGAATACAATTGGCTACAAAAATAACACCAAAATAACAAGTAATGTTGGGAGATGAAATTTCTCTGATGTATTGTAAAGTAACACTTCATGTGTATATTCAACGTAAGAACACTTAGAGGAGGGAGAGGGATGACAGCCTAGGTAGACGGTGAAGGACTTTCGGTAAAAATTGAGTGAAAGCTTGAAAAAAAAAATGAACAACTGCTGTAAACAAATCGCCCGAGTTTAAATTGACGAAGCGGAAATGAATGAAAAATCTTTGGTCTCATGGTAGATCTACGTGATAAATCAAGGTGTTCTTTGAAAAGAATCTAAGAATATTTGCTGTAGACCGTTTTTGATGAAGTGGAGTCCTTCGGGATGAGCACCCAACACAACATTTTATTTTGAAATATTGTAACTGAACTAGACACTACAAACTCGTAAATAAATCTAAACTTATACTCGTTAGAAAAGACCCACATATTTTTTGAAACAAATTAAGAAATTCGAATGATTTTCTGAATCAAATACTAATAAAAAAATGATAAGTTACTCTTATTACTTGTTTAATAAAGTAATTCATCTGCAAATTTATGGAGTAACGCCTTATTTTATATCTGTAGAAAATCATAGAAAAAGAACTTTAGTGCACTTCGCATTTTCTAATTTTTTTTACAAACTCCCTCCCCCTTTAGTCTGCTTGTCCAGTTCTTGCCAATTTGATTCTCCTAAATTAATTAATAGATTCCCGTTAATATTAGATGAAAATATTTTACCGATATATTTTTCACACTCTACTTTCTCCATTTCATAAGCAAAATGCAATTCTGGATGACTTTTTTTCATCATTAATCTAGACATATTACATTTTTTTCTCATTTTGCTTAACATTCGACTTATGATGATGAAACTTTTCATCACCTTTATGTAGTTAGATAAAAGATTTGCATTTATTTTTTATCTAGAATGTTTGTGGCTTAGAAGATTTCAACTCCTATGAAATGTTTTTTCTGGCAAGAAGATCTATGTCTAATCTAAATTAAACTTCTCAAATAATATATTCCAAAATAAATTAAATATTTTTGTTTTCCCTTTAAAAACCATAACTAGAATGCATTTTATTAATTGTATTTCAGTTCTTTAACTTCATTTAAATACATTTAAACTGAATGTAACGAATTCAATTAATTAGAAGAAAATGAACCAAGATTATCATATTTATCTTCTCGAACAGATTTTTTTAAAAAAACTCTTCGTTCCAAATGTAAGATTTTGTGAGTTTTCGCTATTCTTATATACTGCCAATTACCACTTTTCAAAAAATGTTTTTTTGAAAGAGAAAGAGATGGATTCAAATCGTGTTATTCAGTGGGGTAGTCGCAAAAGAAGCGGTGCTGGGATGCTCTATATAAAAGCAGTGCTCTAACCTGGATGACAAAAATCGCTTGTTGTAAGTACGGTTTCACAATTTTTTGTTATTTATTTCTAACAAAAAAAACAGAAAAAACTAAACAACAACAAGAAAAACTCTAACTAAAAACAGAAGTGCCAGTTCCACTACACCCCTGGTGTTATTGAGATTTTTTTATGATTTTAAGCAGAGGATCAAATTCTGCAATTAGTCATTTTTTGTTCGCGAGATATATTATTTCATAGTCACGTCTGTAGAATATCGAAAAGTTTTTTTAAATGACGATTTTAGTGTTTTAAACATTTCTTACCAATGAACATTCAAAAAATTTAAGTCCAGTGCTTTGTACTCTAAAAACCTGCAGCCATTTTGTCCGTTAAAGTTTTGCTCTGTGATTCCATGTTAATTAGTTGAAAAGTTTATGAAGACCGATGTACGTTTTCAGAGTAGAACCACTCATACTCATTGTTCAAAGTCTATAAAAAAATCTTATTTGTCTCACATTTCTGAAAACAAACTTTCAGTACACTCTAAAACAAGAGAGCAAATGTAGAAAATCTACAGATTAGTATATCTACAGATAAAGACACAAGTTGCTACTCTTTAGGTTCATTTTCTTTAATGTTTCTCTTAATGTGTTTTAAAGTTTAAGAATTAAAAAAAAAAATGTAAGAAGCATATTTTCATAAATAAAAATAATGTTCTTATTTTACTCTTGATTGTCTTTGAAACTCCAATAAAATTTAAGAGACCACATTTTATTGCACAAGATAGGTTACCCTATATATATCATTGTAATAGATATATCAAATTCAAATTTCAATGGAGGTTAGGTTAAATTAACGTCCCGTTTTGAAGCAACACGAGGGCTATTTAGAGACGGACCTCGTAATTTTGAACAGGGGTCGGATGGCGGGGGCGATGCCTGGGCTGGCATCCCCATCTCCAGGCTTCCGCGCCGCACCAAGGAGGGGGCTTTTGGCCGCTACGTATGGTTTGGCGTGCGGCGGGCCCCATACACGGCGGATCTTTGGTGTAATCGGGTTTCGAACCTGCGACCATCCGGTCCCGAGGTCGAGACCTTACCACTAGGCCACCGCGGCCTCATTTTAAGGGAAAGACAAAAGAATGGAAAGTATTTCAGTAAAAAAGAACGGATGCTTATCAGGGAAGGTGAAATCAGTACTAACTATCCATACTAACCATAGAATAATTAGAAAATTCCCAACACTTTCTGCGAACAGTTTTAGCTAAATAAAGCTAATAGAACACTGCCTTCACCCTGAGTGTTAGGAGAGACAAAAAGCCAAACATAAGGATATTTTTGTCTATGTAGTGTTGTTAGTGTATTTTATTTATAATTCATAGTTAATGGTGTGTTTTATTGTGTATTTTCTTATTTGTCTTTTATTGTCTAGTAATGTATTATATGATATTTTTCAAATATAATGTTTATATTTAAAAAAATACAAAAAAATTATATAAAAAATGAAAAAAATCTTTACAGTTTCTATTCATGGAGTCTCCTTGGTGATAATGCATAGGCAGGATATGGATAAATTAATAGGAAGTTTATTTTTTTTATGCAATGTGTGAGATTGAGAAAATTTCAACAATATTATCATATATCTATTTTTTTAATTATGGTATTATGTAGAAGGTGCTTATATGATTTAATTGTTTTGGCAATTAGTATATGTAGAAGGTGCTTATATGATTTAATTGTTTTGGCAATTAGTATATGTAGAAGGTGCTTAGATGATTTGATTGTTTTGGCAATTGGACATACATGTAGGTAGATTTAGGAAAGGTATTTTACTATGGTAAGAGATTTATTTATATCATGATTGATTAAGTGATTTGATGTTCCTTTTCATTGTTTTTAGAAGGGTAACATTTAATTTGGATATGAGTTAATATTCATAATTCAGCAATTTTTGCTACATTCGATTTAAGAATTAATTTTATGATGTATCATGAGTTAAAGGCTTTAGTAACTGGCAATTAGGTTTACATTCTTGTAGGTCTTTGCTCGGTGATAAACTATTATGGTATGTATATCATCGTTAAAAATTTTACCATTGATTCTTCATTAATTAGTATTAGAGTTATAAGTATATATGGATTTTGTACATGGATAGTCAACTAAAGGAGATCTTATGAATGGTGCAGCAAACAAAAAATTTTAAAAATGTAAAAAAAGACAAAAAAGATATTGCAGCTATTATACCTGAAATTGGGGATTTTTGTGAGATTGATACTAAAAATAAATTTAGTTTACTTTCTTGTGATGATATTGATGAAGACATTCATTCTGTAATTAATTTACATGATGTTACTAATAGTATTACTAGACAAAATGATAATTTTAGAGATTTGATATGTCTTTATGGTGACACTATAGAGGGGTATCATATTGGATATAGAGATTTTAATACAAAAAATATAAAACCAGGATTTTTTAGAATTCAAAATATAAAAATAAATTGGCTTCCCCTTCTTCACATTCTAAAATGCAGTTCACAAGTAATTTGAAAAAAAAATAGATAATAATGAAAAGATTGACTACTTAGAAAATTTAAAATTCAAGAGATGTAATATTAAAAGATGCAAAACATGTGTAATGATTAATGAAGCACAAATAGATAATAGTTCAAAATTTATTTTTTGTAAAACTTACAATTGTATATATATATGATGAATTTTAAAATCTGTAATTTCAAGTACATAGGACAGACTTCTAATACAATTAACTTAAGAATTAATCAGCACCGTTCAGACAAAGAAATTTCAAAACAACAAAAATATTCACAATAAAATAGAAATTGGACATTTTAATGTACACGGCTTTGAAAATGTAGAAATTAGTATTACCAAGATCGTTCCCTACTTAAATCTACCTAATCATTTTCCCACCATAATCTACCTAAAAAATAGATTATGGTGGGAAAACTTTTTATAGAATATTACAATACTATTTGACCATATGGACTCAGTGTATTGTATTTTGGTAAAAACATTATGCAAGTAAATTAAAAGTAATGATTCTCATTATTTTTTATAAAGAAGAGACATACAATATAGAAAAAAGGCATAGTAAATCTGGTATAGCAAGACATAAGAGAGATCTAAATGTTATCAATAAAGATTTAATGGAACTTTGTAAGAGTTTTGACAAAGATTTTAACGTAAAAACGATTAAGCGTTATATGTTTGGATTAAATAAAAAAGAAATAAAATCATGTAGAGAATTAATTATGGAAAATATGACAAATTCGCATGGCTGGAACCTGATTAGAGATATCTTCGAATTTATTTAATAAAAAAATCAAATTATCTATTAACATTTACAATAAGAAAGATAATGAATACTGTACCTTCCTTTACATGAACAAAAAGTATGTGATAACTGTAAATTTTCTGCTATACTGGATAAACATATTAATTTCTTTCTATAAAAAATATTAAAATAAAACGTTCATTTAAATATAACAAACAATTAGGCAGATTGATATTTAACTATAATAGTATAAAAGAAAGTAATACGAGTGATGATTGCAATGGTATAAAATATAATAATTTCTTGAATGAAGATCATGTGCATGTAATTACTGGAAATATGAATATTGTTAGAGATGAAAAACTTAGAGAATTAATGAATAAGGGTACAAAGCATCGTTTGGTTCTAGCTAATAGTAATGAAATTATTAAAATGCAAATTAAAAAGGACATTGAAAAATTTATAATAAATATAGTCTGCCTTTAGAGGCATTTAATGAAAATAAACAAAAAAAAATTATTAGATCTTTTTAACTTATAACTTTAAATCTCATGATTATATTAGATATAAAGATATTAAAAAACAAATAAAAGAACTGCAAACAGATTTTGTAATAGTCTATATAGACAAAGTGGCCAGTAACTTTGCTTTAATTTGTAAATATTATTACAAAAAAAACTACTTAATGAGCATCTAATTAACAGTGATAATTATAATGAGTCAAAACTATAGTACATATATGTAATAGAGAAATTTCTAATAGAATTCAAGCCTTCCATAAAAAATTAGGAATTCATTATATTAAAAAATATTATCCTTACACGTTTCTAACTCCAAAATTTCACAAGAGTCCTCTTAAATTTAGAAGTGTTACCAATGGCTGCAATACATATATTACAAAATCTGGCAAAATCTTACAAAAATGCATACAGACAATCATATGGAATTTGAATAAGCAAAGAGATACAATTATTGTCAATAATAGTGTAGAGATTGTAAATGTAATCAAAGAAGTTGGCATTTCTAGTGTACAAACATTTGACTATTTAACTTCCAGGATTTATTTAATAGCCTAGATATTGAAGATTTGATTAATACCCTAGTAAAAATACATAAAGATTTTGGTCTAAAAACATATTAGCATATATAAATATAAAACTCTTATTAATCTTGTACTAAAAGAATATTATATTCTTTTTGATAATAAGATTTACCATCAAATTAAGGATTGCCTCAAGGAGGTCCAGCTAGCAATAGTTTGGCAAATACATACCTACACTACTACCAGAAAGATTTAATTAATAATAACTTTAGAATATTATTTCGATATATAGAAGATTTGATAGTATTTAATAAAGAAATAGATCTAAAGCCACAAATTAACTTCTATCCTGACTATTTAAAGCTAATAAAAACTAATGACAATGAATTAGCTGCAGAATTTCTAGATTTAGATATAAAAATTATATATAGTAAAATTGTAACAGATATTTTTGATAAAAGAACAGCATTTAATTTTATTTAAAAAATATATAATTAGAAATAACAATTTGGTAACAGACAATGAAAATAGAATTAGGAACATAAAAAAAATTTATAATTGTGCACTAGTATATGGATTGCCTAAAAAAGTTATAAGAGTTTATATAGATAAGAAATATTTAGGTCACTTAGAATAAAACATTCATTTTAGTATTTAATAGAATATTTATAATTCTTGGTTGTTTTGGTATGCATATTTTATATATTACTTATATTATGTAATTCTTTCAAATTGGTTATTGCTTTACTAGTTTCTGAATTACTACATAGATGGAGTCAGGATTTATAAAATAAAAAAACTTCTTAAAATAATATTGGATTCTAAATATTCAAATAGTTTATTTTATAAAAATATTAGATTTTTAATTGATTGCATAATTTAACTTATTTTGAGATTTTTAATATAGGTATCATACTATTTTTTTAAAATTAAAATAAATTGTAATATTTGGTTAATTTAAGCTGAATCACAGTTAGAAATCTAGTTTTGGCAATCTAGTGATGTCAAGCTAAGTGGCGATTTGTATTGAAATGAAGATTAAAGGTAAAGGATAAGTAAACACATTGATTCAATAATTTCTAGTGAATAAGAATGGATATTTTATTGATAGATGTATTTAGTGTTTTTAGTAGAATATATTGATGGTATATCTTAGATTTAATATAGTAGATACTTTCCATATAACGATGATATTTTCTTAGGGTTAGCGTATGGATTTTTCATTCTAAATTCTTTCATTTTAAGATAAATTACCCTTTCTGTTTTTTTCAACAATTTTGGTAACATGAATGGTTTGTGCAACAAAATCGATTTAACCTGGCTAATGCGCATTCCAAAGCAGATAAACTAATTTTATTGTTGAAAATTCCAAATTTTTGGTTTGACTTTCTCAATAGTTGCGAGAGTTATATAGTTCATAGATTTGTTTTACATGCGTTCTTTGCATGTGTTTTGCACTTTTGTTTATAGGATCATAATTTAGATTTTGTTTAATTAATAAATTTTTAGTTTTTGAATTACATTTTTGATATATTTTGTTTATTTTGTTTTGAATGTTCATATGTAACAGGTCCTATTTTGGTTGATATTACTATATATATATATATATAAAGTAACTTTTCAAGTAAGGATATAACCTTTATAATAATACAGTATTAATTTACACTTTACCATTGAGTTTGTTTTTAAAAGTTAAAAGGCACTGTTACACCAAATGAAAAAAGCCATCTGAAATTAATATAATTTATTGACTATCAGAATACGAATGATACGTCAAATATCGTTGGTTGACAATTTATGTAGGCCAACTGGAAATAATACATATTTTGGAAATAATAAAAATTCTTGCTGTAGTTTCCAACAAATATAATAATTACAAAATATTTCTTGTTTCAGGTCTCCTGATTATCTCTTGATAGACTTGACCAAAGCAAGTGAAATATCAAGCATGAATATGGATAGAAGTAACTTTAATGACGTTTTGCTAAGTATATGCCAAAAAGATTTTAAATATTAATGAAATATTTATAATTCAGAAAGAAATGTCTGTAATGAGGTAAATGAATTCATGTGAAGAGGATCTGTCAGATAGCATATCAATAGAAAATGCGCGGTTAAAAAAAGAGTCTCGCTGTTTAAAGACAGTCTCCAATTCATGGTCTAATGAAACAAAACACAGAAAGAAGTTAGATGATGAGGAGGAGGGAGAGGATGACAACAAAGACGACACGCAGGCCAAGAAAGCTACGTGTGAAGGAAACAGACGAAGGACTGCAGACTATTACAAAATTGTAATAATCTGTCACAGATTTTCATCATCTATGTCATCACATGATGTTATGAAACTTCATTACATATTCCCATAAACACATTTTTTAAAACTCCGGCGACATTCTTATTAGCATGCAGACATTCGAAGTTAAATGTGATCTCACTAAGAAATGTCAGTTTTCGTGTAATATTAATGGTATTTTAAATGCTGTTTAATTTTATTTTTCTGAAATATAAAATTACATATATGTGTTTCAATTTTAAATAGTCTGTACGATCCGCGTTATTACTTATTTAATCGTGGCTGAATGATCGAAAAACACGACTAACATACTTTAAATGCTACAAATTCTGTGGAAGGCATCGCAAAACATGATAGAAACAATATTTATTTTCCAGAAAAATTTCTTTTCCGGCATTAGCGAGGTTTCGTCGCTGCCGATTAAAAGAGATACTGTATTGTGATATTTATTGTATAAATTATGCTTTTTGAGGGATTGAATCTAAGTATAGATATAGTTGCAAGCCATCATTTCTTGTTAAAATGATACGGCTGAGTAAAAATTCGTTTAATCGGAACAATTTCTTGATTACCTCGTATTTTCCATATCAAAAACCAAAGGGAAAATTTAAAAAAAATATAAAAATACATTAAAGCACCATTTATACGTTTCTCATTTATACGTCGTTTCATCATAGTCCCGATTCATTCGAATTCATTATACTGATAAAGTGCTTGGCTTATGCGACGTAAAGCTTCGGTTATACGTCGTTTTCCCCGTTTATAAGATTCCCTCTTTTCTAGTATGTGAACTGCGATACTGATATCAAGACTTCGAAATTATTCACAATTGATGAATTAATAGAAGACAAAGTGTCTGGTGCTAATTTAGACAACGATGAAGATGAAGAAGTTATTCCACCTTTCTTTAACGACGCAATAGACTCCATTGAACAACTTCGAATTTACTTCTTTTGTCTAATGACCAGTGAAAAAACATTCAATGAACTTTATTCAATTCATAGTGCTGTACTTAATACTCACAGACAAACAGCACGCCAGACGACGGTTGACGATTTTTTTAAAAATTAAACACTTACCTTCATTCACATAAATCGTATAAGATATTTATAATTAATACCCAAAGATGTAGAATAAAAGTAAGATTTTTCTCACTTTTATGATAAATGTTTAATTTTAAAATTCAATTATTATTTTCTATACTATATAGTAATATTATATAGTACTATCGTATAAAATTATTGATTTTAAATGAATTTGCAGTAGTAGCATTAATTTTATAATATGTTTATGTAATTTGTACTATGTTTAGTAAAATTTCTATTACACGTCTTTTCCTTTACGCGTCGTTTTAGGTCAGTCCTTTGAAAGACGTATAAACGGTGTTTTGCTGTAAATCTGCTTAGAAAGATTTTAGTGCAAAAGATTTCTTTTCTTCGTTTTCACTCTGGCGAAAAGCAGAGATAGAATGACTGAAAACAAAACTGGGAGTTCCTGCTACCCCCTTCTTTTTCTTTATCTTTCTTTGTCTTTCAGGTGAGTAAAGCTTCAACGATTCATCAATAAGCAAATACTTAACAGGGTAAATTGTAACGATACAATTATAGTTAAAACTCAAAGTTTTATCAACTATATGTAGCCGACCAAAAAGGAGATAGGGAACAACAAAGTTTCGGAAAGTAATGTTATTACTAAACTTTGGAAATAAGATAGCAAGACTCAGCGCGTAAATCGACACAATAAGGGGAAACAATGTAGAAGCTATCAAGATCCGTCGTTTTAATAAATTGCAAATTCTTGAAATTATACACGCAATATTACTCAGACTGTATTATGATGAACAGTTTATAAGACTGTATCATCAGAGTTTAAAAGTTTCTACATTCATTTGTAGAATTTTTTTCCACGTTTGCGGTTAATTCTTGCATGTATTAATATTACTACTTGTCAATACGAAATTTAATCATGTATAAGTAGGGTTACCATACGTCCGGATCTTCAAAATGAACGGATTTACGCCAGTGAATGCGACGAGAGAGAAATTTGGTTTCAATTGAGAAAATCTGACGTATTCGAAAAAGCTGACGTCATTCCGCCAATGAAAGAAAATTCACTGTTTACATCCGTTGTTGACGAGAGAATGGATTAGCCTTCTGACCCAGGCCCCAGTTCAAAATGAATATTAAAAGTTTTGGCTGCGTACTGTTTTTCATTACTATAATTTTGAATTACCAAACAATAATAAAAATTGTGTAGTCTTTTCATTCTGACATCTTGAATTTTTTTCACTTCGTCAAATTCTGTGCTAGTGTTATGAAAGAGGGTCGTAGGCAGCTTTGAGAATTTTATACTATACTTTGACCCCTCCTCCAAGACCCTTCTGGATTTCAACTAAAAACATTATGGCAACCGTATATATAAAGGGTACTCTTAATCTTTTATTAATGTTAAGATTTTCAATCATTAAAGTTACTTTTAGATTGTTATGGAGTAAGTAAGAAATTGACATCTGAATAGCGCTTATACAACTGCATTTTTTATTCTTAGCATTAACTTTTCGTCTTGTTCAGTAACTGACACTCTATAAACATTTTAATTTGAATGGGCAAAAATTATTACAATTTTGTTAGAACTGCATCAGTCAATCGATTAATTTTAGTTTGAGACTAGTTTGAACCATTGTTACTATTCATGCCTGCCCCTTGTAAAAATCAAATAAAAAAATTGAATGAACTTTCTCATGTGAAAAAAATTACTTTGAAAGAGAAATATTACTGATTTACATTTTCAATTTCTTAACTATTTTGCAGTGAGCATCTCATTCAGTAAAATTGGTTGTTTTTGTAACATGCGTAACCATGCAAGCTGTGCATTTATGAATGGTTTCATTCTCAAATACCATGAAGAATTTCTTATTTTGATTTTTTAGAGTTAAAATGAAAATAATAATAATAATAATTCTCTTTAAATCTTGAGGGTATTTTGATATTTTATTTGGTTTGAAAATATACTTAACGAAAAGCTATTGAGAATGAAAATTTCTCATCTTAGTATATACAAGACTGACAGAGGCAGGATGCTTTATTATGGCCCACATTAGTTTGAGTTTTAAAATAATCGGAAATGAAAAATACAGTCCAAAATTAATTAGTTAGCAAAAATTTACTTTATAGAGTGATAAACATCGTTTAAAATATTGATATTTTGTTATTAAAGGACGTAATTATTTAGTAAAATAATGCAGTTTCGACACTCGTTTTTATTTTTATAAGGTGGTGTGACAATTAGTAATACTTTTTCGATAAATATTCTATAATTATATATTTCAAAAGAGAATCTACGACCTCAGATTAAAAGTCAGAATCAATTTTTCAGAGGGGCTGAGTTAGATCTGCATCTAAATGTTGGTATGGGAAATGTATTACATTTTCCCGAGTATTTGGTAGTATAATTTTGCCAATTTTAATAAATTAATTTTAATAATTACTGCAAAAAGATTGATATTAAATCGAAGATATCTGGTTTGTTAAAAGATTCGAAAATCTGGGATGACTTAGCTACTCCGGATTTATGGTTATTGTGTTTGTCTCGAAAATTCTTAGATAAGCAATTTAGAATATTCCGATTTATAGAAATTAGAATCTAAATTATGATCTTTTCAAACAATGTTTAGGTATATTGTTTATTATGATACGTGTAACTTTTATTTAAAATTTCTTTCTTATCCTTTCAGAAAGAATTCTAAGGTTTTTTAGTACTTGTTCTAAAAATATTAAATGAAGATCTTCACTAACGGAAGAATATTAATGCGGATGTTAACGGAATAACGAAGCCCTGAGGGGATAAAGTACCCCCATTTTTTTTCAACAGCTAAGCAACAGAAGCCAACAAAATTAACGGAGGGTGGTGAGGAAAAAATGGCGGTTTTGAAGTGTCATTCTAACCCCGAATTCAAACTGCCCTTCTCTAAAAATGCCGTTTTCGTAGCGGTGGTGCATCCTTGGAAAGGACGGCTGTTGCTTCCTTCAGCGGGGGGGAGTTTCAAGGTCATTTATATTATTATTATGAGCGGGGTGAAAGGATAAAAGGGGCACTGAACTCGCACAACCCCGGGATTTTTTGCCCCTTCGCACATCCTTCCCTCGCGAAGGGGAAAGGGGGGAACAGCGAGTCCAAAATGGAAAAAAGGGGACAGAGGTTGTGGAAGGTTCAGTCCTGGCAAATTTATATTATCCTGTTTGTAGCGAACATCAACATACTATATGCCTGTTGTCTCTGCTGTTTTTGTTTGAGGATATGTTCAAATTTTCCTAATTTCTGTATGTCCTAATTTGGTGTAAAGAGTAATGAAGCAGACTGGAGTAAGGATAAGTATGGAAAAACCCTTTTTGCTCGTCAGTTGGTGTAATTGTGAATTTGATCAAAATAGTTTTTGAATGTCAGTTAGATTATATTTTTGTTGTATTCTTTATATACATTGCCAATTTTAGTACTAGTTAGTGCCCGTTTTCATCCCAAAAAATAAAGAATATTTATTTTTTTAAAGAATGTAATATAGATGAATTCCATCAAAATATTAATTGTGCAGTTTGGAAGCGGAATATTGCATAAAATTATTGTATGCATCGATTCTAAGAAATAGTTCATATATTTAAATGTTTAGGGTTTTACAATTTTGTACAAATTGATGTTGAAATTGTCTCGGGGAAAATGAAGCTGCATTCTGGTTAGAAAAATATGTGAATGTTAAGAAACTGAAGAAAAAAACAGCACTTGTATAGAATAACCATAACAAGCTACTTTTTTAGAATATAAAGAGAAATAATTTGATTTTTGTTTAAATATGAGTGCCTCTTAGTTTATCACTTTGATCAAAGTATTATGTCATTGCATATTTAATAAGAAGAAGTCAACTACAGAACAGTCATAACTTGTCATGCATATTTAATAATAAGAAGAAAAAAATTGCACGATATGTCAATTTTAGTTTTATATTTATGCGGCTTATTTGAGATAATTAGATGTCAATTTGAAAAAAATAGTTACAAGGGGAAAACTTCTAAAGCGTAATTATGAAGTATAACCTCGCAATGAATATAAATAGAAAATGTTATAGAAAATTTTAAATTTATAAAAATTGAAATTGTAGTTTTCTCCTTTGGATAGTGTAATTCTGGATGTTCTATTAAAATCAATTCTTGGATGTAGACAACAGAAAGAGAAATGTTTCGAAGAAAAAGTGTTTCATAATAAATCTGTCAATGAAGAAGAAAATCTGTAAAACTTATATGAGCTGATAAAAGGCGAATTGTTTTGTAGCCGTAGACAATTCATCCAGAATCTGTTAAAAATTTATTGTTCTTTCCATTTTCATAAGTATGCGGAAGTTTCTTACGTTCTTTTTTCTGCTAAAATATGGCTCTTTTTTTCACTTTGTGTATATCTTTTCTGTATAATATTACAGAAAAAGAATGTTAACAAAATGTAACTATTTACAAATAATAGAGAATTCTTATCATTTATAAATGAAACTTTAGACAATGTTGGAGTCATATATTTGTTTTAATTATTAAAATAAGATTTTTTTATCAATTGTACAATCACACAAGTGTCACAAGTATAATCGCTTGCTTTAAAGGTTACTCTCTTACTTAAAAGTTATCTTACTTTTCAAGGCAGAAATTTTTATGAATTTTAAATTAAATATCTGATATACAGTTGTATCAAATCCAGTACAATTTTCGGAATTTACAAAAATAATAAGTATTATTTTTTTTATTTAAAACGATAAATAAATAAAAAGTATACTTCGAATTACTTAAATCTTTTTGTGTGTGTTTTTTTTGTATACTTGTTTTGTTTACTTTGTTATTTAAATATTAAAAGAGAAAACTATGGAGCCTGACCTCTAAAAGTATAGTTAAGAAGCTTCATAGTGTACTGTTTACCTTTCTGGCTCGAAATAAATTTATTTCTTCCATCAATTTCTGCGTATCGCGGAATTTGTTTGAATGAAAAATATCATTATTACTACTAATACCTTTTCTTTTCTTTCTTTCTTTTTCTAAACCGCTTTTACAATTTATTTTTAAATAACCCAAACCGACAGAAAAAGAATTTATCCTCTTATCCAGTTCAAAAATCGTCTATTCCACAAATATCAAACGAAGTATTAAAGTTTTAAATTTTTCGTCAATAACATTTAAAATTTTTAAAAAATGCTTTACAGTTTATAATAACGTAAAATAATGGTCGTAAGATAATGAAAATAAAACATTCACGAATTACTTCATTCTAAGTGAGCATATGCAACTTTAGACTACAGACGGTTATGTTTCGATTACCTAATAGCATTTTTTGTTCAGAAATTCAATAAATATTTGTTTTTTTATAGTTGTTGTCCTAGATGGAAATCAGAGGGTAATTAAGTTCACTTAAAATTTACTCATAGATGATAATGATTTCTCCTATAGTAATGCCACTATTGAATTGATGCGATCTGACCAAGAGAAAAATATAGCTTTAATTAATAATTCTAATAGAACGGTCATTATTCTATAAACATCGAAATACAAGCATTTTCTTGATGCGATTGAAATCGAGGATAATTTTCTGGTTGAAGTAAAAATCATATGAAATATCATTTATACGTAGTTAACAATCATATGTTTATATATTTAAAATTTCTATTCAAATAGAAGAGGGGGGGGGGATGACAACATTTGAATTCGAAGCTTTTTGAAATACTTCACGAGAATGAACATTTTACAAACTTGTGACTAATGCTATAATATTTACTAATGTTATTCATGATATTACTTTATTCTTTCTGTATGTCCATAGTTCCACACTTAATCAGCACGTTTTTGACTTACTGGGTTTTTGAAAAATGACCTTGAGGTTTGCGAGACTATTGAATTACAAGGGTAAAATTCAAATACCAATATGGAAAGTTAATTACACATTAAATTGACACTTTTCTTAATCTTTTTAAATAGGATGGAAGTTGCTTACATTTGTTTACCGATAGATAGTACCGTTTACTTTTCTTCATTAATTTTTATTTTTTGTTGAAAATACTCTGATATCTGCCAATAGAAGGTTTCAAGTATTAAAATTACGCAAATAATGTAATGAAATTACGAAATATTTGCCTGGTATACTGTATAATGATTGTTTATTATTAAAGCAAAAAATATTATTGTTTACTTTGCGTAACCGAACAAAATTCATATAAAATTCGTTGCCTAACATGACTATTTGTTTCTTTCATAATTTTTATGTTATTAAGGTTCATCGGAATTGCATAAGCAAATCGGACTATGCAACAAAACCTTATTCAACTAACAAAAATTTTCAGAAATATTATAATGAAAATTTATCTACTTCATACAAAAATTACAGATTTAATGAAATGTTTTCATTGATTTTTTTTTAAATTGTCACTGGTAGAAAAAGTTTCATACATTCCATCTATAAATAAGAAATAATAATCATAATATAAATAACAAAAAATAACAATAATCAAGTCATTCCTAATTAAAAATTGTAACTTCTCTTGACTATGTCAATGCGTTATTACTGAAGTATATAACTTTTTCCTGTAATTATTAATAGTATCTGGCAATTATTATTACAATGAATTCCTTCATGTGCGTTATTGCAACTATGGTTTTTAATCAAAGTAAATTTTCAGTTTTCTTTAACTGAAGACAAAAATATGCTAAATGAGAATACAATACAACGTTAAATGAATTATCATAAAGAATATTTTCAAAATGCATTTAAATTGTTTTTACTTATTTCATTGGACATTCTTAACTGTAACTGCATGCATCCTGTTTAATCAAAAACGAAACTGAATATAATCGGCCATTATGTAATGGGAAAGAAATTGTTATAATTTAAAGTTCTTTATGTTATATATGTCCATTTCCTGTAAAGAATAATAATTATTGAACTAAATAATTATAAAACAGGCATTACTTATGCATATGCTTCATCATACGGCATTTATCAGCTCAAGACTATTAAATGTTCTCAAAAGTGTATCTATATATATTTTTTGTTATTGTAGATATTAAATAAAAAGTAGCTCCTGAAATATATACGCGCTTTCTCAAGAAGCAATAAAATAAAGAAACAAAACAATTTAACAAAATGTAAAAAATAAAAAATACAATAAAACAAACAAAACATAATTTCAAGGAACAAAGTATTTTGCACGCTTTAATTTATTGTAATGTATTTAATGTAGGCGAGTTGTAATGTGACTATATCTTCAAATTTAAAAGTTTTGAAACGAGATAAAAATGTACAATTTTTGTGAATGCTATTGTAGTTTAAATTTTCGATGAACATCCATTTCAGAATATTCGAGTTTAAGTATTTAAATTTAAAAGCTTAATATAATTGTAATTAAATTGGGTAAATTAACCTTATATTCAGAGCACATTTTGGAAAAAAAACAACACCTAAACAGAATGAGGATGAAGTATGAATATATGTAATACTTTTCGAAAATATTAATAAAAAAACACATACATATATACATATAAATGCAGGTCGTAAGTTTTTATATGGAATACTCTTAAACACAATTCGAGATATGCCGTAACACTACTTTTATTTGGATTTAAGTGTCTATGGAAAAAGAAGGGAAATATTCATCAAATGAGCGTACAAAATGAGCATTCTTTTAAAAGTTAAAGTGCTAATTCTTCGCCTCAATGTTTCTCAACTTGAAGTCGGTGTATCATTTGCAGTAGTAGATACACGCATATGAATTAGGCCTATAAATAATTTTTGCTGACTGCAATTTTTTCTAGATTTATTAAATTTGCAAGTCGTTCTTAATATTTATAGTTAGATGTATTTTTAAATCAATATACATAGTTTTATTTAATTCTCGCTTTATTAAAATTACAAGCTGGTTGAACTGTTAGGATAGGGCAAGTTAGTTATCTTTGCTTCTCTAACATGGGCAATCACTTCTTAAGCAGCATAATAAAAATCACGAAATTAATGATAATGTAAACAAATATACTACATACCCATAACATGTCTTGCTTTTTAGATATCGATTGATATTTGTATTTAGATTATATTTCTAAGAATTCTTCAATATTTTTTCTAAGCATGAATTGCATATCAAATTACCAAGTCATATTAACTGAATGATTTTTTTCTGAATGAATATTTAAGTTTACTTTATGCATAAAAAATAATTCTTATCTGAATAAAGTATTATGCCCATACGATTAATTCACAGAGCTACATTTTTATGAGACTGACATCCTCACATGAGCTCTCTTTCATACCTTTTGGAACAGTTGTGGCAAAACCGAAAATTAAAAGTAAATCAGAAAAGAATTTTGTTTTGTTTGTCTTTTCTGCTGGCATATAGATATTTTTAATATTCCGATATCCCTATAAAAATGATAAATAAATAAAACTTTAAAAAATAACTGAAGAAAATTGTGGAGTATATTAATAGTCTGGAAGCTTTATCTGGCGGTATCTTTTGAAATACTGGTTCCAGAAGAAATATATTGTTCTCTCGCTATCAAATAAGAAACGCCTTAGAATAATAACCCGAGAAGAATGGGGATGATAGAGGAAGAGGGGATAGGATGTGTTGTCTTCAACAGTTAATTTGTAACATTTTAAAATATTTTTCGGGATATTTTGCTTGTATTTAAAACAATTACAGTATGAATATTGTTATGAATTATATTGATACATTTTGCATTATTTATGAAAATTTGTATGAATGTTTAATATTTTCTAAATAACATAATTGAGGCACATTTTTTTCTTTATCAATGACTTATTTTTTGTAAACTATCCAATACGGAAGGAAGAGAGCTGGTCTGTCCGATCATCCAGATAAGGTCCTACCCCAATTAATCAAGATATTTGACTTTTGAACTGTGTATGAACAACTCCGAACTTTTATCGTGGGACTTAAACGGTGCATTTTTCGGATGATTAGATCAAAAAAGATCTTGAAGGCTTAGTAGAGCTTAACTTAGAACTCATTCCAGTCGTTAAGAATAAAATGAGCGAATGCATGCCGAATCCAGAACAAGTTTTGGATTTCGCCCTTGCGGGGGGAATGGGGGGGGAGGATAGAGAGTCCAGGAAATCATTGAAAAATTTCTTCAAACGTGACATTAAGAAAAGGCAGCCCTTCCATACCCGGTTCAGAACCCAATGTCATTTGATTAAAAGTAATAAATGAAATATAGAAGTTCAGAGGGGAGTTACAAGCCGTATTTCAAATAACGATTCCACCCCCAACTTCCCTTTAAGGGCAAAGGCCCCGCGTTTCCCCCCCATTGTGATGTGCATCAATACGGAGGAGGGCGGAGCCTGCCCAAACCGCGGGCGACTCGCCATTGGTCGGAGACAATTTGATAGGGTTTTAATCAGCCAATGAGAGGCGCACTTTTAATGAATGATGATGTTTCCTCTCGCAGAAGATACGCGGCACGGGCAAAGGGACAAGCTCGAATTCGAGCTCGGGAAAATCTCGCGCAAAATTTTGTAATGATGTGTAAATATTCATGGCTGCCATTCCAACTTAGCGGAGAGGAACGAACAAACGCCCCTCTAACTTATTGCAACATTTCTTCGTTTCGGTAATAAAATCGCGAATATTACTCTTTATTACCCAGCCTGCTTCACAGCCAAGGAGTGGGTTGAAAAAATTTTCTTTTACATTTTACAGCACATTGGTTTGCGGTGTGTTATCTCTACCATCATTGCTAATCTGGGACATCTTAATGGGGGAGAGGCAACTTCCGACTTCTAAGGTCACGCGTTTGTCGACAGTCATCCACAAAGGGGCCGACCGCTCCAGAATCGGTTCCACTCTGAAAGTTGCCTTAGGATTGCTTCCGAGAAGAGATGAAACTTTTTCGATAAACTTCAGCGAGACTTAGGGAAGTCTCTCTTGACAGACAGAGTTTTATCATTGATCACCCAAATATACCCAAATATAAATTTCCTATTAATTATTACCACAGATTCGAATAGAAATAAAATAATCTAAATTAACGTAAGTTGGGTATGCAATCATTTACACAAGATGCTGTATCCGATTTGGTATTGATTAAAATAATTCTAAGCCAGCTTCACATTTTATTGGAGTCCCTAAATTTCTTTACTTTTTAAATCATTTTAAAATAGCAGTCTCTTTCCAGAATTTTGTGGGGGAAAATCCTAATTCTTGACAGCTAAAATTATTATAATGTATTCATTTTATTACTAATAAAGACTTTTTTTATTATGACAACTTATAACCCTTTGGTTATAAAATATGACATCATTTAAATTGGCCGTTATACAGAATATATCTTATTTAAAACTGAACTGTACAAAGAAAGCGCAATCGCAATGATTTTTATGCGGTATTCGCTGCTAAGGTGTTCAAAGCATATATACATTATAATTTTTGTGTTCTTCGGAGATTCAAAATAATTGGGAATTAGTTTACTTTTTATGAGAATCATTCTCTACAGTGAATCGAAGCATAAAGCACAGTTTCTTAAATTTAACTTGTGCCCTGCTCATTCCCCCCTCCCCCCGCCACTGAATTGTCCCCTTTTTATTTTCATCTTTATTTGAATCAGCTGACTGAGGGTCCTGCAGACACATCTGCCTTACAGTAAAACGCCATCTAGCGGACGCGAGAAGCGTGGAATTCAGGAAAAATACGAGTATACACATACATAAATGCGAAAATCTTTTAAAAAATTGATTGATGCTAATATTTTTATGCATTCAAAACGCGTTTAATGAATAAAAACGCAAGAGTAAGAAATTAGTTAATTAATAATTTAGTTCACTATCATGGGTGTTATTTTTAACCGAATAGTATTAGTGTCTACTTAAGTTGGTTAAATTATGTGCATTTTTATTAAATTGACTTATTTTAAAGATATTTATTATTTTTAGTTTTGCTTGCCAAATGCATCTCTACTTTTCTCAACACATGTATACATTTTCAGTTTTATGACTAAACTTGCGTAAATAGTGGGTTAGTGTTGAGCATTAGTTTTCTTTCCATGCCAGATATTTTTTCGAATCTTCATGCTCTTTTAATTCAACTAAACTTGGTTAAAATGTGGCTGATTAAATTTCATTTATATCCTTAAATATTTTCTTTGCTATTAAATAATCAGTACTCTAGTGGTTTATTATTATTAATATTCACGATAAGATACTCTGTTGTCTTAGTTCTGCTTCTATTTAGCTCACATAATATAAAATAAAAACTATTAAAACTAAACTAAACTTCATAACCTACAGTGTTTTTTTTCTATAAGTCCAGTTTGCTAGTTCGCTACTAGCCGCATTTTCTCTCCAATTTATTGAAAAAGGGAAAAGGGATTTTTAATAAGTGATAATAAAGAATCCAGGAAGATCTTATAAAAATAAATAATAAAAATTGTCAATTGTACGAAAATATTGTTTGTCTTAAAAGGTAACTTAAAAAGTTCTTAGGCCGATTAAGAACTTAAAAAAAAAATGTTTTTTTCATGCCTTTTTTTTGTTTTACATCTTCTTCATTAAAACAGCGAAAGTGTTGGGGTTAATAATGAGCTTGAAAAGGGTAAATTTTATATTCGTTTACACTAGTTTTTTTTTAATTGTATTTAAAATAATATAGGAATGATGCCGATGGATAAGTTTACGTGGAATAAATTTTGAACGATCAAAAATCAAAACTTTCCTGAAGTATTAAAAAATATTTAAGCTGTGCAAATTTAAATTCTATATTGGTTTTATATTTCAATTAGTAAAAAGCTGTGCATAGTTTTATAATATGTTATGCCAGTTTCGAGATTTTAAAAATACCTTTAACTTTTGTCGTAACATAGTCCATAGTTTTTTTCTATTACAGTGATATCAAAATGGAATTAAAGTTTTATACGGCATGGCTAACTTTTATATAAGACAGAATAATACTAATTCTTCCTAATAGGAAATTTGATATATATACATTTTTCATAGTTAATGCTCTGCGTGCAAGTTTCTGAAAATTATTTATGATTTTCTAGTTTACTGGTGAAAAGGCCACAAAAAATTGAAGCAAAGTTTCTAAGTTAAAATCCCAAGGAAATTTAATCCGTAAATTATGATAGTTTTGTCTTACAGTAACTGATTACATGGCTTTACATTTTGATCAAAGTAACCCAAGCCTGTAATTATGTATCGCTCTGTAGATTATATAAAGAAGAATACTTTCATTTAGTACCCATTTTAATTACGAAGTTATATAAAAAAACATACGAAAGAAGTAATAATAAAAAATAAGATAAAATTTCTATAAATATGTATAAAAATGAGCTACAAGTTCATGTTTGCTGAATTAGAAAAAAAGGGACAAAAACATAATGAGATCAGAGAAAAATGCACCAAATTATGAACTCAAATTCTTAAAAACTGTGTTTCATATCAGAATTGTGGAATTGCAGAAACTTGGACAGTGCGCATGGCTATCAGTTATTTTTAACTCGAAGCAAGCAAAAGCAAGAAAAATGTAACGATTTGAAGCGCTTCTAACCTGAAAATAACTATATTCAATCATTTTTTATTTATCATCTATCAATACTGTATTTTCTCTTATTTTTTTAAAATCTAAATAAAGAGTTGAGAAGAGTTTTTCATTGGGTAAAGGGGCTGAAATTCCAGAATGATAAATACTTGAGAAGTCCAAGTCTGGAGATTATTGAAGGTATCACATATTTTTAACCATTTGTAGAAACGATACATCTAATGAAGAGTTGTCATTAAATTGCTTTTTTCTTTCCTGAAGATTTTTATAAGGGAAGAAATGAAAGATATTGCACCTACCTAGCCTTTTTTTCAGTTCCTTAATTTTATTTGAGCTATTCGAGCTTTGTTATTTCAATTTCCTTATTTCTTTTCGCTTTCCTAGTTTGGAAAAATCATCAAAACCGACCAATCTACAGAGTTCAAGGCTTATGTTTGCAACTAATTATTCCTATCTAAGATTTTTTAAAATGATTCACTTGTAACATGTGTAACGCTTCTGTAGACAAGATCTCAACCAACAAGCTACAAATGACCAGACATTTCCCTTTCCCCAATAATAAAAAAAGGAAAAACAACATCTAAAGAAAAGAACACTAATACGAAATAATAGTGTGAATTCTGAGCTGAATATAATGTAGATATCTTTTGTCTTTTTTTGTATTGTTTTTTTTTTTTTTTTTTAAATAAAATTTCTCTGTCTTGACCTTCAAACCGTTCAGTGACTGGACTGGTCACGGGTACGAGGGTAAGAGACGAAGTTCTGTTCTGTATACAAACATATTTTTCGAATTGGAGTTATTTCGATATTATCAGTTATACTCTCTTTTTTCTTCTTCAACTGCTTATTTCTAAATTTACTTTGATTCATAGAAACTGTTATCAAAAATTAGTCAGCACTTGCTACGGCAGTGCATATACGCATACTGGAACCCAGAAAGGATTCTCGAAAATTATTCACTGTAACACAATAAGAATGAACAAAGATTCTTAGAAAGAAATAAATCATTTTCAGTAATACAATGTGTCTACCATTTTATTATATTGTTTCATTTTTTTAGTAATTATTTGTGAAGCAGAATGTTTTTAATTTTTATATTTAACTTAGGGTAACAGATCATGTCACTGTAAATGAATAAGCGTTTGTATTACATTTATTTATTGATATTTTATGTTATGTTTTTTATTTTGTTATGCGTTATTGCAATTTTCTCTCTGTTAAATTTATTTGTACCCGCTTACAGAATATAATGTCTCTTGTACCCGTTTACAGAATATAATGTCTCTTGTACCCGTTTACAGAATATAATGTCTCTCTAATTTGATTAACTCAGTTGTCAAATCTGTATTTCTTACTCTAGATGAGCTACTGTTGTTCTTATACGTTTTAAATAATCAAATCTAGAAAAATATTTGGCTTCCGACTTAACTAAAATAGAGATATACTATACTTTAAATGAATAGAAAAAAAATTTACAGAAAAAAAATTAACAATGCATTTATTCTCCAAATGCAAGATATGTTAATCGCGATAATACTGACAAGTTTGTCAGGTTGCAACTGTCACATTCTAAAACAATAAAAACTTACATAAAGGAACTAGTCTAATTTCTCAATAAGGTTGTTATTTCGTTTAATAAAACAATAAGTAAATTAATATTATTAAAGTAAGAATGAGAGACATTCCTAAAATTATACTATAAACCAAGAGCACAAAGAGTAAAATGACATATATTTTTAAAGAAAATTGAAGAGGAAGCAGTCATGTACAAAAATATGTGATTTAAACATTCATTTCATTGAAATTTTGTAGAATAGAAAAGAGCACACATGATTATAAGAGAAATTCAGTCTTTGAAGTTGATTGCCTCCCTAATATTTTGAATTATTGATGTACTTCTCTGAGGCTTTGTATTTTGAGCTTATGCTTGAAATGTGCTTTCTACAATGTACTTCGAAAGAATATCATTAGATACAACTATACTATGAACACTATATATTTTTGTATTCTTGAACTTTATTGAATAACTTGAAATATACATAGAAATAATTTATTTCCTAATGCATTCGATGCATTTCTACATATTTTATTAAATAATTTGCAGTATTATAAAACTAATTTTGGAAATGTAATTTATAATTTTACATTAGAATAGGATACAGCTTGGAAATCCATTTGAAGTCTTAAAAAGCTGATTAAATTTAAAAAATATCTACATTTAACTACTAACTCACTTTGAGTTAAACTAGATCTGATCTTGTTTAACTTAAAGTGAGAGGCTGCGTATATAGGCTATTTCATAGATGGAAATTAAAATATAGTCAATATTGCTAAGAATGACAGTGCCCAAATTATATATTCAGAATTATATTATAAATTATATATTCATTCAGTATAGCAAGATTTTTCTCTAAAGGAAATAGAATATTTCGGAAAGGTCTTCTGTGTACCAACTATCTTTACATGCCTCAATATACTTCTGTATTTGCAATATAAAAAGTCCATAAATAGCGTCCAACAAAAGTTCAAGAGCAAGGTTATCTTTTATAGAAATTCAGCTTGTTATATTGTGTCCAAGAAAATTTTTCGTTAGAAGAAAAAAATTGCCCTCCCCCAAAAAAATGTTTGTCATAGAGACTCGGTGGAGTTTCGGAAATAAGAATTTGCTTCGACTTTAGATTGTTTTACTAATATTATCACATTTTAAAATGATTCATTTCTAAATGAAAAAATTAAAAAAACAATTCAAATAAATTGTTTTGGAAAACTGTTTTATAAAAAAAAATTTTAATTTCAGATGTTACGAGTCCTGGGGATTGCCGCCTGAAGATGAATCAAGATTTGAACTGGGTTATATAACATTTAATAGTATCTGTATACATGCAAGGTTGGTCGAAGCAATATTTTTATAAGTCAGCTTAAATTTTCTGAAGAAATTATAATTTCACAATACAGTTGAGCTGCATTTATAGAGGTACCTGCTTTTTCCATAAGAAGAAAAAGGCAAGGCATGCTTTTTGTCAGTTTTGAGAAAAAGGGACGAGTAAAGAAAGTAAATAAATTTTTGGCAACTGCAAAATAAGATTAATTGTTGGATATTAGTATTGACGATGCATTGTATTCACTAGTCACTTCAACCTTTATCTCCATATATGCTTTTTTTAAAAAAAAAATTGAAATAAGTTTGAAGTTCGTTGTTGAGACTTCGCAGAGAGTAAAAAGAAATTATTGTTTTCTCTTTATGATCATTTTCCCCACGAAATTACACTTATAAAGTTTAAAATGACGTCCACAAGTCGGGAAAATGAAGACTGAATATTTTCTTCAGTTTGCATATGGTAGCATCACAATAAGATTCATAATATTTTCGGAAGTTGTTTCTGTGTTCTTCGGCATTTTAGGAAGCACATCTGTTATAATTTCGTAGATGCAGGTGCAATTCGTCAAAAAAATATCCGATCACTGCTTGTTACTTATGTATATTGGAACAAAAATGTCCGTCATCTCAGAAAAATTATCTAAAAATATGTATAATTTTTGTTTATGCAAGAGGTTATTTTCATATTGCAATCCACACTAACTCATTTTTTTTTCAAATGGTAATATCCAATTTGGAATGCAAATTTTCCAGATCAAATTAGCTCGGATACATACTAACATTCTTCCATTTGAAAGAAGTGGATGATATTATATAACAAGCTGAAATTTCTCACACTTAAAGTAATATTTTATAATTTTAATCAATTATTAAATTTATATCTTAAAATTATTGAATTGAACACATCGAGTAGAATATACATAAAAAGTTTAAAACCAATCGAAGCGCCTTACGCAGATACGGTTCATGTGTATTTGAAGAGGATACATTACCAAATTAGATGACATAACTTGATTTTAACATGCAATAAGAAGTCTTCGGATACTTTCTGGACAGACTGTACCATGGTATGCGTGCTATAATTGCTAAAAAAGAATTAATATTGTACATTACATGCTAAAATGCAAGCAACGGGTGTTTTGTTCAATTTCCGCACAATTCCTCGATTATGTGCTGCAGATGTGTGCACCTTTCGGTCTGCAGTAAAAAGGTAGGAAAAGATTAAATAATAGAAAGTATAAGTGTAAAAATAAAACAGCCACATTTAGATGATTGAAAGAGTACAAGAAGTGTTTCAATGTTAACAGAATGTAAAATGCCATTTTATCCCACCACCCACCGATACATTCCACTTTGAAGCTAAAAGTTCTTATCGTGTCTTCATGAACCTAGTCCTTCTAGAAAGTAGTCCAGTATTTATTTGTACGTTCAAAACAGAAATAGTTACGTTTTTCTCTTAAATATTTATTTTCTAGAATTCTTGAAGAAACAATCAAGTTCATGTAACTGGATGAAAACGATTTACAAAGATATTTATAGCTATGGCTTTCTTTGGTGCACATCCTCTCATTTTAGCTGATGCTAATAACAGAAGGCTTTCGAATGAAATATTGATTTTATTAACGTATAACAATAACAAATCTGAATTTCCCAAAGATCCTGGAATAAGGCTGATTTTGTAAAAATAAAACAATTTTTTTAGACAAGAATATTCAAAGGATGAGAGGCGAAAAAAATTAAACAGACAAACTGCAACGAGAAAGTTTGACAAACAGCAGAAGTGCCTTTATTTCAGTGGATGTGAATAGCTATAGTAAAATCAAGAATATGGAAAAATTGCTAAGCACTTCATATTAGGGTTGTCTTTTATTTTGAGTCAATTAAACATTACAAAATTAGAATGTCTTTTAACTATTCTTGGACTTCTGTTATTCAGTCGTGCTATTTGTGGAAACTTGGGCCACCGTAATCCCTAGAAAGGGAAATTATTAGCTTGCTTCTTCCGTATCCGATGGGGAATTCAATCAGCCTGGATAAAAAAACACGGAAGAGTGATGTTCAAAGCATGGAATCGGTAAATTTGCCGATTTAAATATAATTACTCTAAACGTTATGTTTGTGTGAAATACGTGATCGTAATTGCCGAATAAATCACTGGCAAATGCAAAAAGGACTGTTCATTTGAAAAGGAACTTGCATGAATTAATTGGACCTTAGGCTTAACGCCACACTATGTCTAATTTTAAATTACATGCAACTCTCAGTGAAAAATGCCCCTGTAACAACACAGTGATGTTTAAGAAAAAGTTGTGCTCTTTGTCTGATTCACATTTCTGTTTTGATCTTTACAAGCCCCACTGTTTTTTGCTGTTGTTGTTTTTGGAGGAATTTTATGTTATCAAAAAATTTACTACTCGTTATTGCCTAGAAGATGTAATACAGATTGCTTTTCAGAAATATGAGACAAAAAATGATAGACAGTTAAGCCGTGTATTTTAATTATTTAGGAATCAAACTCAATCTACCCCCTTACGAAAAAAGGAGTTTCTTACTTTTTTAAATGAATCTTTTCGCCTTATTTTTTTCATATAGAGAGATGTTATTTAACCATTTATCTCTTCCTTCTCTGTATATCTGTCTACTTTTTAAACGAAAATAATTATTAACTGATAAATTTTGGTAGATGAAGTCAAATAATTTTAAGAGACACAACTGTCGTGTGATAAACACCTATTTAAACTATTTCGTGTTATTGCTATTTATTTAATGTGTAAGATACTACAGTTTTATAAAGTATTGATGAGTGCATGTCTTTGCCAAAAATAAATGATAATTTTAACCTTTCATTTTTGTCTCATTTATATTTCAGAAATTCTTGATGGAAAGCTAACGCAAATTTCAAACAATACATCACAGTTGCATTAGAGCTCAGAAGCCAATGCGGTTAAGTCCGTTTTTTTATATTTTCCGATTTCTGTAAATTTCACTTCCTGTAGATATCTTGTTTTGTTGCAGAGCCAACACTTGGAAAAAGGACTTTATAAACTTTTCCAATGAAAATCTTGAACCAAAGATTTTAAAAATTAACGCATTAAAAATATTAATTAATACGTTAAATCTCGATTTTTGTTTTCTGGACTTAATCGCACTGGCTTCAGAGCGACTCGCGTAATAAACTTATTTCTTTACAACTATAAAGTGTATTTGTTGTCTATTAAGGAATGATTTTTTTCTTTGTAGTGTTAGAAGAATACTTATACGTAAACTACTAACAACAACGCAAAGACGGCCTTTAACATGGTTTTACTTTGAAAATGTTGGATAAACTAGAGGAAATATTAAAAGCTTCACAGAAAGTGCAATAAAACATATTTTTAACGTAGGACTACGTTTCTCCCATTGGTGTCTCAGGAAGGAATTTGATTCACACGCTAAAACGCCACAAAACTTGGTATGGGAGATCCTCTATATCTCGGTAACGACATATGTTAAAAACATAAATAATGTCTCATTTTGGAGATAAAGGGTAACAACAGAAGTTACAGAAAAAACTTACTTAAACTTAAAAACTTACGAGAAACAAGAGTCACGTGAGTAAAGTAGTCCTACGCCTTTAACATCAGCGGCTGTTTGAAAAGACAGCCTCCTGTCATTTTTTCGTACATAAAATAAGAAAAAAAGTTTCTAAATGCAAATCAATACACAGGCTGCACTAGAGTACCACTATTCTAGGAATATCAAACACACACATTTAACGATTGATAACATGATTTTGTAATATTTATTACGACAAAACACCTATATCCACGGTTTATATAAATCAGTATAATTACCTAGTTTTCTCATGTCCATTTACAAGTCAATATAATTTTTCTTTCAAAATATACTTATAAATCATTTATTACCTGGGAAAATGCTTCAAAATTATTAAAAAATGATTTTTTCATGTTCAAATGTATTATTTGGATTCAAAAGAGCTGAAGAAATAGTAGAATAATATAATTGTATTTTTTAAATTAATATTAGTAAAAAACGATTACATACATTCGATGATTGATTTAAAAATATCATGTTATAATATAGATATTAGATTTTGGTTAAAAGCGCGAAAATTCGCAAATATTTAATGTCAAAGGACATAGGAATCCTTAAAAAGCATTCATCATGTTTGAGGCTGTTGCAGGAAGTTCATCGGTATATTTTTATAACCAACCAAAAATTCTTTTGATCAATATTACCAAGTCAGTAGAAATTTATTGCACTGAACAAACGATATTTTAACCAGCCAAGAGATTTCTCCGCATCTCATATTTTTGTTTGTTCCTTAGGGAAAAAAAGAAAATCTAATGTAAAAGGAAGCTCGTGTTTAGCATTTATTATTTACTAAACAAACCAGCACTGTTTTTCAAACACTGGCCATTAACGCAAGGCGAATCTTGCTTTATAAAGAACACTGGTTTATATTATTTGGATAATTAACTAATACAACGTATCCCATTTCAAACGCCGCCTCCGAATACCAGCAACGAAAGGAATGCTCGCCTCCACCGAGTATGCTTACGGAAAAGATGAAATTTTTTGCACTAAACGGAAGTTTCCTTTTAAACCTATTGATCTTCAAAAAAATAGGGGGGATGGGAAGTAATATCCCCTCCGTTCAAATAGGACGGTGGCTTTCTACTAGCCAGACCGGAAAATTTGCCCCTTACCCGACAGATGTTTTTATATTCTAGAGCCATTTTTTTTTCGTCTCTCGTTTCCTTGCTTGTTAAAGCTGGAAGGGGGGGGGGGATCCGTTATACTAATGAAGTGGAATGTGTAGTTTGTTTTGTTTTGTTTTTGATGAGTGTCTGTTTTGTTTTTTCGTCAAAGGGATGCGAGACGATGACATTAAAACAAAGATAATTGCGAAATGGATGTTCTCGGATCTTTCAATTTGTTCCAGATTATAGATGGGTACCGTTCAGCTTGAAGTCATAAAAACCAGAATTGCTGCATTCATTTGCAGTGATTATGAAGCGGATGCTGGCCACAAATGCCGTTTTGGAAACATGTAAAATGTTATACATTTCTAAATGTTCATTTAAATAAATACATTTCAGCAATATCATTAAAGACATGGAATAGAGAGAATTGCTAAAAATTCCGGATGTCAAAAATTTAGAGCAGGATAAATCTGAATCGGAAAACCCGACCAAAGAAAAACGACAACTTACAGTTTACATTCTTATATAGTAAAGAAAATGCATTCAGAATGTAAGAACGTTTCTTTAATTTTGCTTCTTAGATCCTGAAGATATTGTGAGAGTTATAAAAGATAGAATGTTTATAAAACTTCTACTAATAATATTGTAAATTACGTTTCAAGAGCATTTTTGCAAATTATTCGTAAGAACAAAGTGATTGATTTATGCACTGAAAAACGCAATAAAAATCCTATTATTTTAGACGTATTCAGTTGTTTAGTTAGACATTTTCTATTGGTTAGTAATTCCAACAAAGTTACAAATGGATATTATTTTTTTCTGAGTGTGCAAGTTGATAAATATAGAAAGTGAATATACTTAAGTTATAAACTGAATTTTCTATAGATTTAAATGAAAGATTTTATTAAATATGATGGAAAACGAATTTATCAAGAATTCGTAGTCCTTGTTTAATTGAAACATTTCTTTCTACTTACATTAATACAAAAAGAGCAGATGTTAAGCACTTATGGGGACAAAAGATAAATGTGTACATCTAATCCTCTGCTTCCAATACCTTTTTCTTATACTTACTTTTCTGTTCACATTTATAGCGACGATACGCTTTGTTAGATATCCCTCTTATGCTCATTTCCTTTTAAAGAAAACGAATTATTTTACTTGAAATTTTAAGAATAAAATATAACATTATTAATAAAAAAAATTTTCTTCAAAACTTCTTTGAAAAAGACACATAGTTGAATTAGTTAAATGAAATAAGAAAAATCATTTTTAAAATAGTCATATGAAAATTATTTAAGAATTAGTTTGGAGTTATTTACCATTTTGGGATAAGCATAACTTTTCACGAAATAGTTACTGCAAATTAAATATTCATTTTTTCATACAGTATTAGTAAGTAACAAATATTAAAATTGATATAGAATTTGAAAATCCAGGCATATTATTAATATCGAATCACCAACAGCCAGAAGTTTATATACTTTACTGCATTTTTTTCTGACGCAAGCTATTCACTGAAACGATTCAAAGACAAGTATGAAGGAAACGTTTATATAGCATCATAAATGTTTGTTAAAATTATTAGTTTAGGATATAAAATTAGATATGGTTGTGAAAACTACGGAGTTCGTTACACAGGTTCATGGCCCTAAAATAGTAACAGCGGTTCCTAAAATGTCAATAATACTGTTCCAGAATGTCCAAAAAAAATTAAAGCTTTGATCGGTCTGCTGAAAAGCATATTAAATGACTATTGTGCACACGAGAACATGCCTATGAAATAAATAAATAAATACAGTATTATTAACCCTTTGATTGCGTAATTTTTTTAAATCACTATTTAGATACAACGTTTGTAAAGGTGTTCAAATACTGTTGAACCAAGCGTGTTGTTATTTATATGCAAAGCTTTATTAGTATAATATGATACAACGCTACAAAAGTACTAATTAAACACATTAACCTGTGAAAATCGCAGGATACGCAGTCAGAGGGTTAAATATAACAGAGATGCGGAATAATAACTGAACTTGCGGAACTTTAGAAATCGGCCTGATTTGTATCTTTTTTTTTTTTTTTTTTTTTTTTTTTTTTTTTTTTCGCTTTTAAAATGCAATTTTAGTAAGAATTTACTGTTTTAAATGTTTACGGAGCAAAAAGAGAAGTACAGTTAAAATTTCGAATATGAGCTTCTAATTGGGTAACCGATCCTGGCAACAAGTGCTTGGTCTACGACTGTCAAGAAAAGTTTTTGATTACTATGCAAAGTCATAACTTAGTACACTCCCCCGTTTTGTCTCTTCACTGATGATTAACATAATATTCCTTTGACTGGCATATTTAAATTCGGTTCCCCTCACCCTGCGTATTAAAAAGAGAGCATAAAAATGACGTAAAATCATTTGATCTTGCTCAAATATGCGATATATCATCAACAAATAAACAGAGAGAGAACATTTTATTTCACGCTGAAAATTGCATTAATTACAAAAGAACAATGATACGTAAAAAGAACGAACTGGGCTGATCCTAGACAGTGCAAGTAATAAAATGTTTGAAATGCGAGGTAAATAATTTCTTTAAAGAAATAGATAGTCACCAGATAGAATAACTTCTTAGGGAAGAAAACTCAGAGCATGTCTGTGGTCAAACAGTTTACAAAATAACCATTCTTCTCAGCGGGCCAAGCTACATCAATTGAAAAATATGAAACGAAAAAAATTAAATTTGAATAAGCTAAAGTTTTTCAATACTTAGCTAAAAAAAGTGCTAATAATAAAACTTCCTATTTCAGCTTATAATTCAATTACTTCAATTCACTTATAAAAATTATCTATTAAGTAATTTAATTAAAGTGATAAAAACAGTCAATTTATCCTTATAATTCAAACATTCTAAAAATGGGGCCGAAAGTCGAGGTTAATAAACAGTTACATATTTCACAAGGGAAACTTAATTAATAGAGAAAATAACGTTCTGTTTCTGATATATCTCCATCTTCATAAATCTCTGCATATATATTTATATCCATAAGTAATCACAGACTTTGTTTTGTGTTTTCACCGATCAAATGCTTGTTAAGTCGTCGAAGCACCCAAAAAGTTCACTTTTACAAAGATTTTAAGCAGTAAAAATGTATTATCACTGTTATTAAAGTTTTATACATACACTTTGTTTCGCTGTAAATCTTAAATTCTCTTTTCTTAAATTAAAGTCCCAGAATTATATTTAGAAAAGAAAGCAGATTTAAAATACTTTATGGAAACGAGCGAATTTCGATCTAGAGATGAAGCTACGCAGAATAGTGCAAGGATAAGTCTAGTCAGTGAATGGTGTGGAGAGTATATATACAGGAATCACGACCTGGATAATATGAATGTTTTGAAAGTAAATTGGTGATTCTAGAGTTAAACTCGCCGGGAAACTGCATCTTGAGAAAATTTATAATATAAGATAAATTAATGGAGCCAGAAAATTCTGTCGGATAGTTTTTTTTTTTTCCCACTCGATCAAGACAAATTGCAAAATATTCGACTGAAAATGCTCACTTTTAAAAATTGTATACTAGTTTCTAAATTTTACTCAAAAGACAAATAGGTATGTCATATCAAAGGAAGAATTACGAAATAATTATAATAATAACGAAGAAATATCATATATAACGTCCATTTACAGGAGTTAGGGAATATTGGTTCAAAAACCAATCTCAAAATTGGTTATAAATTGTCCCTCGTCTCTGAAACAATGTGATCTAGATTGTAATAACGGAAATAATAACTTTAAATTCCGCGTAAACTAGGCAACAATTGTACCATCCATTATTTTTATCTTCGTTATGTAATAAATAAAAAATTTAGTAATATCAACATTAAATAAATATAAATAAAACCATTATTAAAATAATTTGTTAAAGCGTTATGATTTTCTTGAGCTCATTAGCAAATTGCTTAGTATTTTCACACTTTTTTTTCCCTATCGATTGAAATCACGGCATTACTCGAGTATTGTTGAAAATTGCTCTTGTTGAAAGCAAAAGCCATCCACAAAGCATTGCCACGCGAGCAGCATGTCACCATGATTCCAGCTGATTTCCACTTTTGGAATTCCTCTGGCTCTGTAGTTGCTCAAGAATTACTCTGTTGTTCTGTTTATTACTTTGTACAGTTTACATTCTAGTAGTTTCTAGAGCATTCAAGTGAAGGTTTTCAAATCATTGTGGAAGTATCAATCAAAATACACGAGAATGTGAGAAAAGATTATAAAAATGGTATTTTTGACCGGACGTTAATATAACTAAACTAAACTAAACTTGACTTTATCTAACTCAGCCTTTACTATTTGGAGAATAAATTTTTTACTAATATTAATCCAAACAACGATATAGAATGCAGTTAAATATTTATTACAAATTTCGCTGGCAATTTAAAGCAAACATTTTATTGCTTTTCTTGAATTTCAAAAATTTGATCAAAAGTAAAGAATATGGCGAAAATAACTTCAAACGCATTTAGCATCATATACAAAGAATTTTACATGAGACACAATATTTTCACGAATTTTTGAAAATTTTAACACGCTGTGTATGAATCAAATACGATTCATATGGCGATCAAATATGTTTCATACCAACTATCTAATTAGATGACTCCTCCTCTACTGTCAGTGGCGGCGATTGGGTGAAAAATGTGAGAGGACAAGAAAATTATAGACATCTAAAAGACCAGGGAGTATAGGGGTTACAAATAAAAATTTAGTTAAAAAATTAGCTAGTTTTCCCGAACACTGTCACTTTTTTACAATTCCTAGTTTTAGGCCGCTAAAATGAAATAAAAATTTAATTTTCCCCTACAAAAGTAGGGGGCGATTGCCTCCTCTCGCCGCCACTGTCTACTATAATTAAGAGGACAGTGGCGTAGCGACCGGGGGCCAAGGGATAGATGACCCGGGCGCCAGGATAGGGGGCGGCATGGACAAAACATTTATGTCACTTTTAAAAGTGAAATATTATGTGGAGGCGAAAAAATGAAGGCCCGGGCAGTGGCGTACATGCATAAAATGGCGCCCAGGGCAAATATGAAAATTGTGCTCCTTCCCTATTTTTCTTTTGTAATGTGAGAATTTTTTTTTTGGAAACTTTATGTATGGGCGTGCAAACATTAAAGCTTCAAATAAACCTAAAAAATAATAGAAAAAACATTTTTAAGTTTACTTGATTTGCCCGTCACAAATAACTTCAGGGAGGTCATTATACACGGACATCTCTTTAATCAATCTAAATAGTATCATAAACAAAATGAATAAAAACAATTCAGAGGTTTTTAAAGAAATTTTGCTAAACTTTCTCAGAAAATTTTACGCGTTCTAACTTTAATCACTTAAATAGGACTCAAATAAGAAATTCAAACATTTGTTTATGTGAAACCTTTGATACATTAGAAATATATAAATAAAAAAATGAGTTCCATTTATTGAAAAAAAAATTATGAAATGTCTACAAATCTCTTAAGTCACCGAAAGAAAACTTGCACACATACGAATAATAATGAAAAAATTATAAATATTAATTTTTTGCTCGCAACAAAATTTCTAATACAATTATAAAAGTGGAATTGAATAAATTTAGATTCGCTCACTTTCTAAGCAGTGTAAAACTGAAGTTAACGAAAATCGCCATAAGGAATTTCATATACGAATATAAATTAGAAAAAATAATGTTATTTAGCTGAATAATCATATAATAATTTCATTTTTTTTCTCCAGATTTAACGTATTCGTAAAAAAGAGGATGGGAAGGGAGCATTCTGATTTGTAAATGAGCTTGTTGAAACACAAATGACGAGATCAGACTTCTAAATGCGGAAGGTCATGGGCAAAAACATCATTCCACTTTTTCACACTTTATCGAGTCGATAATTTGAACTCGACACGTTAATTTAAAATAGAACACAAAAATTGAAGTAATTTGAATTCGGAAAGATTTTTCAAAATATTCGTTTGGTATTTTTATTATTCAAATAAATGAAAATATATACCTTATCGACATCATATTCGAAAGAACTTCCTAATTGGCCATGATATCATTCTTAGAATTAATTATTATTATAATAATGATAATAACCTTCTTTTTGCCTGTTTTTTTATGTATTTCGCAGAACAATTGCGTCTAGTTTTTGCGAAATAAAATTTAAAATAAACTACTATCGTATTTTCAACATGCAAATATTCAGCACTGGAAAACAATGTAAAAATATCAAAATAATATAGTGAACTTACGTCTTTCAAAGAGTGCTTTTTTACTACGCCAAAATAAAAAATTCGTTCTTCACTCTCTGCTGATTGAAAATAGGAATGACATTTTTTTGCTAATTATTTGTCACGAACTCCCAAAGAAGCGATATCCAATCGGTATGAATCCGGCATACCATGGGGAACTATGACATATCCTGTGTCGATAATCGGATTTTAAATTATCTTTCCTTATCCTCCACCCCCCGAGACACAGATCTATGTAAAGGACCTTCCTTTGAAACAAGCTTTCGATTTCATAGATGGGACGCGTTTGGTCATCAAATGTCTGTAAGATACTATTTGTTATTTTGTCGCAGCTTGAAAAGTTTCCGGTTGTAAATAAGACTTTTTCCTTTAGGTTTTCCCACACTTTGGTGAAGCTGTTTCAATTTTCAATAATCTTTGGAAAAGGAGCTTAAAAAAACATGCATTTCTTTTAAATACAACTAATTGATTCCTTAATTTTGCGCCGTCTGGTAATTGCTCCCAGGGCACGTGTCCTACCTGACGCACCTTAGTTACGCCACTGGGCCCCCGGGCGCCAGTTACCGATACTACGCCACGAGAGAAGGAGTCATCTAATTCGGCGATAGATGGTTCGAATCTCAGACGTGAGTCGAGGCGGCTAACGTGTTAATGCTTGAAAGTTCCAGGTCTGTAGCGAATACTCACATATTTCTGACAAAATCTTATAGATGCTTCCTAATATTTCCTTGCGTTTGTACTCACATATCTTCGTTTTATGTTTCTAATGTCCTTTGCTAGTGTTAAATTAACCAGAAATATTTTACATCTAACATAAGCCGCTGAGCACATACTGGAATGTTTTTACAGTGGGAAGAACAGAAATAATTTTAGATCTTTAATCTGTAACACTAAGCTAATCAATTTAAAAATCAACGTTCAAAATTTTTCAAGATTCATCTGGGGAAAAGACATAATTTTTGATTTTTCCCTCATCAACAACATATTTATCTCAAGCAGGCGTTTAGATATCTGATATCAGCTGGGCAATGAGTAAACATTAGAAAATATGATAAGCGTGATATCTGTTGTCAAGGCACAAGCGTTAAGCAGTCGTGGCCGAGTGGTTAAGGCGATGGACTTGAAATCCATTGGGGTTTCCCCGCGCAGGTTCGAATCCTGCCGGCTGCGAGTAAATTTTTGTGCTGGCCTATTCCACAATAGCTTTTTCTCGCATTTTGATTACAGAAGACATGCTCATGCTAGAGACATTTGAAGTTAATTGGAATTACCAAAATATTGTTTATCAACTTAAATAATCAAAGAAGCGGTGGAAAGCCCTTGAATTTGAACAAGATAATATTTTAGAAAACCGGTGTCATAAAAAGAAACTGAAAGAATTGTGACTGGTGTGAAAGAAACAATCGATATTTGAAAAACTTATCCGTCATTATCACATTTTGCGCCAGTAATTAGTAATACGTCTTTTCCATGCTGTCGCTTAATCGTCGGTCAAGTAACAATACATTTGGAGTGTAATTATAAATCGCAATATAACTATCATCCCCACGGTTAAGCATGTCCTGTAGAAGGCAGATGTGGCGCAAAATGTGTTAGGTTCTGAACAATCCCAAGATGATCTTTTTTTTCTAGATTTATAAGGCGGCTTTTAAATCCATCACTTCATTGTTAAACCAGTCGATCGGATGGTGAACTTGAGAAAAACATTTTTACTTATTAAATTAACACAAAGCAATTATTAAGATTGCATCTTATAAGCATCTTGAGCATTGTTGTTCATATTTCACTATTTTCCTCTTTCAAAATGAAACCATATGAAAAAAATAGCAGCAAATTCGCTATTTTTCCTTTGTAGAGAATAGGAAGGTATTTAGAACTTCTACAACCGACTTTTAGCAACAAACTAATTATCCAAGATCGAAGAGAATATTGTAATATTTTCAGTTCATAATGTTGGAAATATTAGTTGTATTATTTAGTTTTAAAAATATATAACATCATTTTTTTTAAACTACGAAACTCAGCAAAAATACTGCAACTTGTTTTTTTGTGTGTTACATTTCTTATTATTCTGATAGTATTGTTCTCATAAGAAATAATGAAAATGAAGTCCTTCAATTCATTTCAAATAATAAGGTACAGTAAAACTTCGATTAACCGTCGTGACGGATAACCGAAATCTCTTAATACACACGTACAGTCATGTGATATCACTGCTGGCTTGGGGCGAAAATGAAAATAAAATCCTTTAAAAGTGAATAATGCACACATGTTGTATTTAATTTTACAAAACGAGCAATATAGTGATGTACAGAAACGTATATTATAAACCTATTGTAACGAAAATCGTCCGGAGGGTGTACAGTGAAAGCAGTCCAACGAGGAGGATACTGGAGAATGACGCTTTACTCACGTACATCCCGGAAAACACGAAGCACAGGAAACAAGAAAAAACAGTTCTTGTACAAATTAGCAACACAAAACAGACATAATGCCATCTGTATCCACCTGTGCCTTTAACTCTAGGTTATCTAACCAGTTTGGATGGGCACAGGTGATACACACAGCAAATCTCTAATAATAACAGTGACGGTTCTCTCAATAGCGCACAGCTCACACTGCAGACAAAACTCCAAAAAGATCCCCTTCCTGTTTGAGCACCTCGGCAGCACGCACCTCTAGGCATGCCGTCACATAGAATAATCAAGAACAATTTCTATATCTCCGTTCCTAATAGCGATAGGATATAAGATAATTCTTATATTTTCCAGAACTTTAATTTCGTCGCCAAAATGGTCGCCAAGCGCAGGGGTCAGTGGTTTCCATCCAATACGAATCCCTGTAAACCTCTCTTTCCAGCCATAAGACTATTATGGCAGGGAAGCGACATAACAACTTCGTAATAGTACGTTAGTTTTTACTTGTTAGACGATGACGGATAACAGAAAATGACGGTTAATCGAAGTTTTACTGTACATGGAAAAACGTTTTATTTTTGTCGGAGAATGCGGTTTTCTAATATAGTAACCAAGACAATTGTGAGAGTTTTAAACAATCAAGCGCTTTTGTATTTCATTACACTAGTGGGAAGCTTGAAAATGAGAAGGGGAGGGAGAATTAAAAGAAAATATTTCCATTCAAGAATCAAGAAACTAACCAATCAAGGCATCATATTTATTAATGAAAAAAGTTAATATATAATTAATTTTATTAAATCAAATTATTAAATCTAGCTACATTTTAGACAATATTGAAGTTATTAATACATGCCGCAGGTTTTTATAAACGGCTTAAAAATTAAAACCAAGTTTTTCGATTTTAGGAGTTCCAACTAGGATATATGGAGTAAAATATGTTGGAAAATAGAGAAGTTAAGGATTCAAAAATCAAGCCCATGTACGATTTTACAGAGATCTGATCCTGTGAAAAACTTGCATATAAAAAGAGGTCCCAAATCTTTATCATAGAATCATATATATATATATATAACGATATAATTGAGAATAATTATGATATAATTGGAAGAATAAAAAGAATAAACAAAAAGAATAAGCAAAATTATGTATTTGTTGCCAAGAATACAGTTTCACCACTAACATGCAAAACAGAAATTTCGAAACCTTAAAAAATGTATCTAGGAAATAACCATTTAACATTTTACTTAAATTTTAAGATAAATAAGCATATAATAAAGGAATTCCGTTTAATATGCTACAGAAGATTTCTCATATCCAGTGTGGTATATATAATTTCAAAACTTCTGTGACATTCAGTAGCATGTAAAAATAAATTAATAAAAATTTGTATCGTTAATTTTAAAAACTATGAAAATAATTTATACGGTTCAGTAGTTTTTTAATTTAAAAGAATTTCTAGAACTAAAATTAACAATTTTATTTTTGAAAAATGCAGATAGAATCCAACGACCAGAAGTTGTACAAGTATGCACCTGTTTTAATAAAACAAATATTGCATTGGCCGGGAATCGAACCCGGGCCGCCCGCGTGGCAGGCGAGCATTCTACCACTGAACCACCAATGCTGCTGAAATATTCCTTCAATAACTATTGAAGTTTGTCTTATAGAACTTTCCAAGATGTAAGTAAAAGTGGCTTTTTCTTTTAAAGTAACCTTTACAAAATTTTTACCTAGTATAGTAAATCATAGAAATGTAATTTTAACATAATTATTCAATTGCAAATACACAAAAGTTATGAAATTTTCATAAGCCGATTAATTTTACGAAGATTAATAAAAAAATTTAAACGGAATTATTTCAGAAATAGGAAAGATAGTTTATAAATACAGTAACAAACTAACAAGATTTCATTAAAATTAAGGCATTTTAACCCGATTTATAAATAAACTGACAGCATTCAAACAATCTCTGTTCTCAGTATTGAAGTAAAAAGCAGCCATATTCAGAAAATCATCGAAATGATGATTAACTTACAACTTCAGGTGTTATTTTTCTCACTTTCCAAATGCTGCAGGTTGAGTGCTGAGCATTTCCGAAATGTAAGTAATTTTAGATCATAGGATCTGTAATATTTCGCTAATTAGTTTCAAGACCACTATTCAAAATTTTACAAGACAGTGTAAGAATTTAAACAGAGGAAAGATGGGGGGAAAAAATCGTAGTTTTTTTTACCTTTATCAAAAAGAAACAAATCTGCTTCAGAAAAAGCTTATTTTTATCAGCTCACCTGAACAACGACTAAACACTAGAAATATCTTAGTAGTAATATTTTTTATCCTGGAAATTTTCCAGATGTAAGTAATATTAGATCATGGAGTCTATAACACTTAGGTAATTACTTTCAAGATCACTACTGAAATGTTACAAGATAGTTAGTGTAAAAATTCACAAGGAGAAAAGTTTTTCAAAAAATTGTAATTTTTTCTCTCACCAAGGAGAAGCGAATTTGTCTCAGAAAAAGCTTACTTACGAGCTCAGTTAGAAAAGACATGCTGAAAACCATATTATTACTTGGACAATGACTAAAAGCTAGAAATGATGTTACTGTTAATATTTTTTTGTTGCAGATCGAAGCAGTCGTGGCCGAGTGGTTAAGGCGATGGACTTGAAATCCATTGGGGTTTCCCCGCGCAGGTTCGAATCCTGCCGGCTGCGGAATTATGTTTATGTTTATTTTGCTAACTGATGGCTAGCCGCAGAAAAATCAGCTGCATGTAATTTTTAAAAAAAATGTTTATCTATATCACTTTAATTGACAAAATGGTGCTGTGTGGGTAATTTAAAAATTCTAAAACGGACTGTTTTAAGGAGCAATTGAATCGAAAACAAAATTCTAATTTGAGTTAGAAAGACAAATGATTATAAATATTGTATTAAACGTGCGTATTCAATTCCATTTTACTTGTTTTTTCGAATGGATTGAGCAGAAAAGAAGTGTCTTCGAAAACTTATGTTTCAGAATATTGATACCCTACGTCCTTTTAGAGTCCACTAAAATATTTTGTTCACATTTCTCTACAGTAGATTATTCTATAAAATCGGAAATTTATTTTTGAAAATGTGTATTTAAAAGGCATTGGAATAAATTCACAATAGGGAAACCAAAGTAAAAGTTACTGATAAATTCCACTTTACTTAATAATTTTGCGTTATGCATTTGCAAGAGAAGAATTGTCGCTCATTAAAGATGCAGGCAGCATTACAGATCATACGTAGAAAATTATCTTTAAATTAACTGTTAGTTAATTATTTTTAATCTGAATTATATTTTTAAACTGGAAAAAAGAATAATTAAAATGGTTTTATATAGAAGTGTTGAAAACTTTATGAAAGGGATTTAAAAATTTTGATTTTATTCTTTTTCAAAAATAAATTAATAAGAAATTACCTTGGAGAAGTGGTTGGTTTTTTAATCGTATGTAAAAGATGTTTCAATTCTAAAAGCCTATGTAGTCTATTCCATACGGTATTTTAAGATCTATTAATATTATTATTTTAATTATTATCGTGTTTATTATCATCAGTAACAGGATTTCAATTTTCGGCAGCTTTATAGCCTTAAAAAATTGCAGTTTTTTTAAATAGTTATTTACTGTCTTATTTTTCATAACTATTGGAACTATGTATGGAATGCTCGGATTCACATTCATAAATTCATACTATTACAAATTTTTTTTTTTTCTGTTCTTATTTTTTCTTAAACCTTCTCTGCATTCACGGCATGGGGGGTGGCGATTTTAAAGTTTAACCTCACTAATATTGCCAAACATAACATCAAGATCAAATCCTTTTTACTGTGAACCACAAAAAAAATAAGAAGAAGAAGAAATTACTTTGAAAAAGATAGCTCACAAATTATCCGCAGTGCACCATTTAAATTAGAATATATATATATGTAAATAATGCATATAATAATAATGCAAAACATATATAAAATATTCACCACAACATCAACAAGAACATATTATTATAAGCTTCCATTTATGATATCTAATATTAAGTTTAAACTTTCGAAATCAGCGTACTTATGAAACAAAATACCAGCAAAGTTAAACTCAATTTATGTTGGTAACCATTTCTCTGAACAATTCAGTCACATGATGTCTTTAATTTTGTTGTCGGGGAACAGTATTTCAAAAGGGGAGGAAAAGGAAAAACGATTGTAGAGCCGGAGACAAATGAATAAATTTAAAAAAATAAATGTCAGAAGATTTTTTTCTCCCCTTGGGGTAGACTACCCATATTAGGCACATGCTCTCCGTATAAACTACAATGTTGGCCGCTGGTTTAACTAAAATATTTCTTAAATATTATAATCAATCAAACAGTTCTCGTGATTTATCAATTCACCTGGAAATACTGGAGAAAAAATCTCGCAGGATTTAGATGGCAACTTATTAAATACCAAGTCGAATCACTTAGAAATAAAACTGGTGAAAGCAGACTTCCAAAAAGTTAATTAATAAATTCCTATATATTAATTCATATATCATTCAATATATATTTTTATAACTGTTCCCAATGCATATTTTATATTTTGTCATTGACGGTATTTTATATTGAGAAGGAAAAGAGTGTAAAATACGTATGCGTTGACTTCGTATGTAAAAGTAATATATATATATATATATATATATATCGAGAAAGCAGCAACCCTCTAACCGATTTGAAGTTCTGTGTGAATGGACCGTAGTAAAACATCGGGATTCGTACCAAGATTCGTATTGGAATTCAGGCCTATCTCCATTCGCCTGCATAAAGACATGCAGTTCTGTAAATTCTATGCAAGCAGTAAAACGAAGTATGCCGGGTGTGAATATTTGGTCTGCATTTTTCATCACGGTTCATGGGGTGTAAAGAAGTTCGGCTGGAACACATATATATATTTTATCTTTATGCATGCATATCCACAAATTCACTCGCACTTTTATGAGCTCCGCATCCTTTCAATCGATACGGACACTTGCGTTCTTTTTTTTTATGACTTTTTTTTTCCAGTACAGCCGTCTATGTATAAGATACAGCTTCTTAATTTCTTTTTCTTTCACAGTCGTTTTTGAGGTGAAAAAAATGACACCAAAACCAGAAAATATATCAGAACAAGAAGCTTTAATGAATGGTAAATAAACCAAAATTCGATTTAAAATAGTTAGCCAGTAGAATTTGAATGAAATGTTTAAAATCCGGAGATCTGGATTGTTTTCTTGCCTATTTTTACTAGTAAATATTGAAGAATCTGAGAGAAAAACGCACTGCGGAAATTTTCGCTACCCTCCAAATTCAAGAAGCCTTGATATATGAAATTTCAACGTTAAATACGAATGTTTTTAGTTGAAATACGTACGCAGGAATGTTTTGCGTACTTTCGAACTATTTCGATTTATTTCTCAGAACAAAATTCATCAACATCAGCTTTCATCAGCACGCATTCATTGCAGCAAAATGAACTTCTTTCGTTTTGCGAGAGGGGTGGGGGAAGAAACAGGCAAGGGAAGGTGCTGTACCTTGGCCAGGGTTGTACCCATAGACTTGGCCAGGGTTGTACTCTATCCTTAGTGTATGGTTGTACCTCGGCCATTGTCGATATATCAAAGCGAGAGTGTAGAGAAATTTCGTTTCCCTTCTCAAAACGTTTAGTTTGTAAGTGGCAACAATGTCGCCTTGCATGTGGTCGTTTGTTTTGTGTTTTTAGAGGGGATGACGGCAATTTTTAACGGATTTCGTTTGTCGTCAGCAGAAAAAAGCACAAATTAATATCATGAGCGAGCTTCACTTCCTGACGAGCGGCTCGCTATGATATTTTTCAATTTTTTTGGTTTTTTCTGGTTTTTGTCTATTTAGCCATTTTGTCCTTTTTTACTGTTTTTGAGTTTTTATTTTGTGTTTATATGTTGGTTTTGATATATATATATATATATATATATATATATATATATATATATATATATCACCTGTTCCTCTTTTAGCTCCATAATTGGCACACACCATGAAAGGATTTTTTATCAATAAAAGCATAAATAATTACCTGAGAGTAAATTAAATAATATGAGAGGAAGTGGCCAAGTGCATCGTTCTGTACCTTAGCTACCTGTAAACAGCATACAGCAGTGTTGTATAGACATCAAAAAGTTGGGTTTAGATAAATCTTTGTCGTTAATAAGCACACAAAACATTATGCGGGACGGTTAAGGGCCTGCCGTATGAAGAAGTCGTCGTGAAATTCCTAACACAGAAAGAAAATGTATCTGCATAAACAGATTTTAAATATGTTTTCAATATAAAATCGTACATATTGTCATTATTTTGCCTGCGCCGTTAATTTATCGCCGAGGCTAATATAAATTTCACAGGTTTTATTTTATAGTTATAAAATTCCTTACTTTAGTTTTTGTTCCTAGTTCGGGGAATTGTTTTAAAAAAATTATATAAAGAATTTGTTTTATTGCTCTATTAACTCTTCTATAAAGAAGAATGTGTGTGTGTTTCTCTGTGTGTCTTGGCCCTCTACAGGGCAGACCGATGGATTTAGAGCTGCAAAATTTGGAACAAATATACCTTGGAGAGTGGGAATGTGCACCGTGGAGCAATTTTTTTGAAAATTTAATTAGAATTTCATTTAATCAAAAATTGAGCAAAATTTTTATGTTGGTCGGCAATAACTTTCAAAAATATTATGAAACAAAATAAATTCTTACAACACCTCAAAATTTAAAAATTATCTTTTCAATGATGTCAATAAAATTGACGTTCGATTTTTTTTTCTAATTTTAGCAATTTTTTTAAAAATATTTTTATGCATAATTTACATCAATGCTTTTGGTTGTTGCAATCAACTCCAACCGTCTTCATTGTTTTTATAAATATTTAATTGTGCGTTTATTTTCTATTGTTGAAAGATAAGGAATGAAGATTCTGCTTATTTTTTCATATTCTTTGGTAATAGCGTAATGAATATTACTTCATTTTTTATGCATACTTTTTTTAGAAAGTTGTAAATATTAGATATTAAGTAAATCGGGTGGTTAAAAAAAATTTTTTTTAAGGGAACCATGAATACTAAATTATGCATAACGGATTCAACTGAATAAAGCAGAACAATATGATCGGCAAGCAAGGTGGTCGCCGAAGGCGGCTAGTAGTTACACTGTGATTTTTCTTTTATAAACTTCTTTTTTTAAAGAACCAAGTAGTTTTGTCCGAATAATTTTAAAGTCATTAATGCTTTTGCGCGAACAAAAGTTTCTAACTAGTTAACTACATATTTTAAAGAAAACCAACATCCTTTTTCATTTGTGATGTAATTCATCCATCATATGCACCTAAATATTGTGCAGTGATTTTGAAATTTTAGTTTTGTACCAAATTCACGCTTGACAATGTCACATGTTGTTGCCCTGGCCAAGGTACAACACTACGTTGTACCTTGGCCAAAAATGAAAGATTTTGTTATTTTTTATTTTACATTTCTACGCGATAAGTAAGAGGAAATATTGAAGGGGATTAAAAAGCTGATTTCCTGATGTTTCTAAAGCACCCTGAATTTTCGGTTTTAGACTTGATTTGACTACTTTTTTTAAAAAAATGAAATAAAAGTGGCCGAGGTACAGCACCTCCCCCTAAACTCATATTTTCAAAGAACATATATGGATGCCAATATTCTTTGAGAAGGTCCACACACACAGTTAAATTCAAGCAAGAAACAAGGTGTTGGCTTAAGAAAACAATCAAAACGAACTTCAATTTTAGTAAAATGATTAAAAGCCAAATTGTACTTTTATATTTAATACAGTGTGTCTAGAAAAGTTCTTTTATGTTTATTTCAGTGTGTCTAGAAAAGCTCTCTTATATTTAATACAGTGTGACTAGAAAGGTACAAAATTGGCTTTAATGTAAGCAATCATGCCCTGTAAGATTAAACCGCTTACAGCGTCTTCTAGCAGCAAAGTAAGGAATTAGTGCATCGATCTCGAAAACTATACGAGTTGCGGGAAAGCTGTCATTTATAAAGTTGTAGAACAGTGTTGAATTTAGTACGAAAAGGCACATGGTACACATGCATGCGAAGATACAACGTTCGTTTTTTGTCGTTAATTGAGAAAGAATTTTAATGGGAACTGAAATTATTACATATTTGTATTCGCTATACAAAAATTAAAGCTTCAACAATATTTTAATTGTGTATTTATCATCTCAGAAAAGTGTTATTCTTGCTTTTTATTATTTTTTAGATTATCTATTTATGACTCAAGCTCGATTATATGTTTTTGATTGGAACTTCTAGTCTTATAGTTCTCATTTATTACAATCGAATTTTCAGTTATAATGCATTATTCCATTTGGAAATCAAGCTACTTTTTGCCAAATCCTTCAATAGAAAAAATCAGTAAATGATTGGGTCACTGTTCGCAACTTCAGTTTTACATAAATTCAATTTCTTTTGTATAAATCGTAAATTTATCTGGTTTCTTTTTGTAATAATTTTTACCAATTATCATAGAATAATACTAATAATAAACTGTTGCATTACATACAAAATTTCAGTAAAAACATCAAATTTTTCAAAACATTCTCAAGCCATAACAATAAAAGAAAAATGAGATTTTTCAAAAAAACTCTTTGAAAATTCAAACATAACAAAACAGACATTAAATTATAATAAAAATAAATATCTAATCTTATTCGGTCTGGAAGACTGTTCGAAAAAATAATAAATAATATAAAATAAAACTCGTCCATAAATTTTAGTTACCTGAAATATACGCCCTTTGAACACGTTAGAATTCAGTGCTATAGAAACACAATGAGGGACTGTCCATAAATGATGTCACACTTTTTTTCAATATTTTTGACCCCCCCCCCTTTGTCACAAAGTGTCACACTTCACCATACCCCCTCTCCCCCCCTCCTTGTCACGCTATATTACATGAACATATACCGGCAGTTCAGAAACAAAGCACTACGTTATAGATCATATTTCAAATTTTATTTCTAAACTTTAATTATGTGTTTTAATGACATTTGTGAGATAACAATAATAATGATTATATGTGTATGAAATAAGATTAAGGTTTACAACAAAAGACATAATTAATATACAATAGTAATAAAATATTAATATAAAAGAGCAATTGAAAACAGTAGTATTTTGGAATTTGAAATATTTTGCTTTATATCTTATCTTTACTTTATGAACACAAAATACTCTTAAACAGATTGAATTTTTTAAAAAAACGCCTCAATATTAGTTTTACTTATTGGAATTGCCATCTCATTTCATTTGTCACATTAATTTATATGCACATTTATGAAATTATATACACAATCATAAAACAGAAATTACTCAGAATCATTTACTACAACGACTTTTCCTCCCATGGAGAAGATATGTGCTCGTTCATCGAGTACACGGGGTATTTTGACATCGCTCTCATCCTCGAGGATAGTAAACCCTCTAATGTCAATATCGTCTTCATCCCCCAATCTGCGAATTCCACATTCTCGGTGAAAGTAACTACAACCATGAGTTCTTGTTGTCTGCGCGCAGCTATTCGAAGCGGTCTAACTCTTCCAAATTCTGGTTGACACTTTCCAGTGGTTTTATGCACACCAATTATGTGTTTCTTCAACATGACATTGGATGCAAAATACAAACCGCAATGCTTGCAAACACGAGTAGGAAGCACACTTTGCACTGAAAGACAGTAGAGGTCATATGGCAAGACTTTGTAACTACTCTCCACTGATCGGGGAAGAAGTTCATCTGCTTTCAAGATTTGCGTAACAAAGAGTGATGGAAATTTATAATATTCTGAGTTAGCTCGATTTATCGGTGCCTTAAGACCCTTTCATGTTGCCCTGCTCTATACAAAAGACAAGATCAACCTGTTTGTGCCACTACCAGTTCTACCACTCACTTAGGTAGGGCGACGTAACTTTCGTTGGACATTTCAAGGTTGTGACATGGGGAGGTTTTCTTCTAATGGTGAAGAATTTCTGCTGATACCATATTCTCAGAACCTACCCTGAAGGCTTCTTTTCGAAAAGAAAGGAATATAAGTGAAAAAAAATGACATGAAAGTTTTTTTTAGCCCCGATTAAAAAAATACCCTAAAATTCTGGTAATTTCAAAATAACTTCAAAATTTAATCTGCTGATTTTAAATGTTTTTATTTTGATCAAAATGTGTGATGTCACACTTCTTGTTACCCCCTCCTCTCCCCTTGTCACAAACTGTCACAATTTCACGACCCCTCCCCCCTCCAAGCGTGACATCATTTGTGGACGGCCAATAATAATAATTTTGATTCCTAGTTATTCTTATCTTTAACTATTAATATCTGTAGTTTTGTTCACAGTTGATGTTAAAGAAATAATTCTCAACGTGTGGTATAGCCACTGAAGGGTCAAAGAAGATAATGAAAACTAAGACAAAAAAAAAGAACCTTAATTATTAAAGCAAAATAAGAAAACATACTTTTGATACAAAAATAAGGCGTCATACTGAAAGTAGCCAAATATTAGCATAAAACGGTATAATTTGGTTATTTTTAATCTTATATATAACAAAAATGCTAATCAGTAATACAAACGGTATTTTGATAGTGATTATTCCAAAGTTCATAACAAGTGGTCATAACTAAAAAGTGATAAATAAAATTGAGTTAAAAATGTTAAAAGGTTGAAAACTGTTATTTTAAAGAATAATAGTTACCACAACAGTTATCACAACGTTTATCCGCATCTTTAATCTTTTCTCATCGGCTATCAAGCGAGAAACTATGCATTGACGATTTTCACAGCTGGAGTTTATGCAACCTTACGGTACTAGAAGACACGGTTTTGGTTCTTGGTGATAATTACCACTGTTCTGGCAGAAGTACTAATTTAGCACCGATGTTAAAGTTTTTCAAAATTTTGATCGAATCTCTAAGCTTTCAACTAAAATAATCCATATTTTTATTCGATAAAAATATGTAGGCTTCACGAACGCAGTTCATTGCCCTTTTTAAAAAAATGTACTCCAAAATTTAATTCTTATTGCTTTAACATAGTTTCCCCGACTCAAAACTTCAGTCATATTCAAGCGTTTCTTTTTACTGTACTTATGAATTCAAACGATAGAATTATCGTTATAAATTTGACGTAGGCGGATTCCACTATTCTTCAAGTCATTAAAAACACCGAACAAATATTTTTTTAGATTTTTCGGCTTTGTTCATGCTGCCACTTGCAAAAAAGAATACATTTATAACTGTAAAATATTATCAGTTGCCAACTGTCTACAATATTTAAAGTGATCATTTTTTTTATTCCTATATAATTGTAATTTCGGGCTTTTAAAATATCGTTTGTTACACGAAACAATTTTATTATTCGGTAAATTCATTCTTATTTCCGTAAACAAACAAATAGTATACGAAAGGTTACATTTAGTATTTGATACAATTAAATGTAATCATTAGATAGCATTAGAATTGAGAACAGCACAATAGAGTCTATTCAAGTGATACTTGATAAATACGCAATCCATTGCACATTTTGTAATGCAGCTCGCAACGTTAAGAAATTTTATTCCTTGCTAGGCACAATTGTTTAATTTTTGTTTTTTATTTTGGTTGCTACATAATTTTAATTTCTATATCAGATTAATTTTGCGTTTTTTTATTAGCTCTTGAATTTTGTTTAATTTATTTACTAAAATCTTCTATTTAAATTAGAATAATTCATGTTCCTTGGCATTAATAAAGCAAATTTAATCTAAGCTTAATTGACGCTTTTTGAATTTATATTAATTTAGATTCTTTTACTTATCTAATAGATGACTTTTTATAAGTTATTTTATCAGTGAGTTGGAAAAACTTTTATGTCTGAAAGAATTCAGAACATATTATGATGTAGGTTTAAAAACTTACTTATGAATTTTTAAAGTCCAGGCTTTAAATAATTCAGGATTGTTCAGAGGAAACTAGAAAAACGTTTCGATAAAACAATCTTCCTTTTCTGTCCCATTATAACAGCCAAAACTCCATTAGTTACTGTATTTAAATCATACGCGCAGAACTGTTGTGTGACTGTGGCGTCACATGGAATGACTTCAAGATACCATCAGGGCTGGATTACTAAATAGGCACAGTAGGCAACTGACTATAGCCCCATAACTTTTAGGGGCCCCGAGATTTTTTTTGTGGTATTTTGAGGGTAATATAATTCTGTGCTTGCATTTGATTTGCAAGGTCCAAGTACTCAAACATTTTTAAGTATTGCTTAAATTTCAGACCATTATTCTTATAATTTTTTTTCAAGTTTTCAAATTTGCTTACAGATCATTGCGAACCAACTTTTTTCGCAGTTGGCTGACTATGGAAATCTTTGTATTAGAATATTAAGATTCCGCCAAAAATGTTTTGTAAATATTTTAAATGTTAAATTTTTGTTTAAAATTATTTTTAAATCTAAATTTTCTTATACTCGATTTTAACTTTTACATTTTTTTATGATAAAACTAACTCGCGTGGTGTTGATCCGTAATTTATATGTTTTGTAATTTCAGTTAGTCATTATATGCGTTATTTAAAAATTTGTATGTATAGAAATTAAATTGAAATGAATACAAAATATCTGGTTTTGGTAATTCGGGAAAGGAAAGGGGGCCCTTAAACTAATATTGCCTAAGGGCCCCTGCAGGGTTTAATCCGGCCCTGGATATCATATTAGTAAAAGAAAAATTACGTGACAGATAAATACTGTATGAAATATTATATACATATATGTAACAGATGTAATTATCCGCCAGATAGCGCTGCCTCCCTCCTTCTACTGAGATCAGGGTTGCCATATTGGCCTTTTTTCAAAGCACTTGGCCTTGGGAAATTTCATTTGGCCTTAAATTCATTTTTGGCCTTATTTTTGATTATGACTTTTAGAACGATTCTTAATATATAATTTAACTATTTATTAATAAACTTTTAATATGACACTTTTCAAACGACCCACAATGAGCTGCCAAAGTAGTTCCTCTATTAGAAAGGTTTCTGTCCCCTTTCCTCAGACTGTAATAGTCAGAATGCTACTAGCGAAAGCTATGTTTGTTTCTGCACAGCATATAACAATCACTTTCTCGTTTTTTTTTTTTCATGGTCGAATTCTTTGACGAAAAGTTACACACAAAAGCGTAAAATATTTTAATACCACTAAGAAAATATTTTTTTTTTTTTTTTTTTGCAAAGTCGTGTGTGTATACAGATGGTTTTTTTAAATCAATTGAATTTTGGTTTAATAAAAGAGTATTATACATGTGTCAATCTAGTGAGATTTCTTTTCATGAAGGATAGTCTTTTTTTCTATATCAAATAAGGGGGAAATGAGTGTTTAAATCAAATTTTCGAATTTGGTCTTTTTTGGCCTTATTTTAAAGACGGTCTAGCCTTATTTTGCTATTATGATCTGGCAACCATGACTGAGATGACTCTCGGAGACTGTGTGTGTAGTAAGGCACGTGAAGATGTCCGGTTTAGTAACACCGGCAAAATGTTTCCTTTTTTTTTCTTTGTAAAGTGTAAATAATCATTTAGCCATCATTAAACATAATTATCATTTCATGGAGCCCTCATCTATTTCGTCTTGAAATACTTTATTTGGATTATAAGTGATGGCCCGTTCAGCAACCCTTACTAATGGAGCAGAGCCGTTACATATATAAGAACAAACAAGCATTATATAAGTGGAAATACGTTTCTTATTAAGCATTTCAGTTTGTACTTTATTCTTACTTTCTTCAAGTTAAAAATGTAGACATATTAAAAAAAAATCGGATCAATGATTTTTTAAGTGAACTGTTGTCATGGGATGAAAATTTAAATAAATTTATAACTTCCTTCAATGCTATCCTATTGAAACACCTACAAGCCAAGGACTCAGAAAAGTCGGCTCGAAAAATATCGACAGAATTGAAATTGCTAACTATATGTGAATTAAGGATCGATACGTAAGTGAGAGAAGGGTTTTTGATTTATATTCATAGAGCTTAGGATTAATAAGAGTGACTTCTTGCTGTTTCAGTAGTATAGGTTGATTCTAGAATTAACGATTATTTTCCAAATGGCGATTGCCTAGCCAACCATTATACTGGTCTCCACCTGCACATTATTAGCTTTGTTCCCGATTCTATTATAGATTACAGAATGAGGAACAAGTTTTAAAACGGAAACTTTGAGTGATTTTCTGACAAATGACATCTTCATTTTAGGAGGGCCTCAGGGCAGGATTGATTTTCTATCCGTAATAAAGGCCCCAGTGAAACAGGGAGGTCGCCATGGAACAAAAAATTATAATTACGTGAAAACACCCGATCCACTGTTGTCAGCGGCGCTCCTAAAAGAAATTTAAAACTCATTTGTTCCATGGTTTAATAGCAAACTAGGAGGAAAGGAAAAAAGCAAGACTATCGGGTGTGTGCCACAAGAACCGTTATTTCCGTGCCTGTCCATTATTTTTGGGCATCGAATTTCATAGAGGACCCAGTTTCTTATGACCTTGGTTTTCTGACTCGCTTTATCTGTTGTCCCATTATTTTCAGAAACAAAGCAAAATTTTTGGGATACTTCTCGTATGGCATTTTAAAGCGATTATAAAAGCAATTGTTTCGACGAAAGTTTCAACAACAATAGCTTCGAAATTGTTACAAGAGTCGTAGAAAATGGAAATGAAACATAAATTAATGTACCGTAAAATGAATTTCAAATCTATTTCTAAGAACATATTCTGAGCTCGTACGGCGGTGTACAGTGACATTTCAGCTTCATTACTTTCGCGTAGTAAACAATAAATAAATAAATAAAAATGCAGAAATTATTTATATCTTCATAATAAAGAGAAAATTCTAATTAGTAATTCAAGACGAGAAAGGCACGCAAAAAGAAAAAAGTTACAATGTGTAAAAACGCATACACGCAATATAAAAACGAATAGCAAATAATTAATCAGCAAAACAAACAATCTGAGGAAATTCAAAGAATAAAACACGAAATTCCTTTGAATGTTCAATACTTGTAGTTTTAAATTGTTCACAAGACATATTTACATAAAGAATATATCCATTTTGGAAGTTTAATTGCTATCCAAATTAAAGAAATAATTGTGTGAGTAGTTGCTTTTTGCTAATGAGCATTTATTTTATAATTATAATTTTTTTTTGCTTTACAAAGGAATTCATAGAATAAAGGAATTAAAACGAACATAAGGACTGGTAACACAGAAATGTATAAGTTTGCAACAGTTAAGAATTACATTTTTTCTTTCATTGAGGGGCAGTGCATACAAACTTGTTCAGACAACTGAGAATCAATATAATCATAAGTGCCTCATTTAACAAAATCGATGCAGTGTAGAAAAAAATGAATTCTATGAATTTCCTTGGTTTTATTCTTAATAAATGATGAAAACTGGGCCAAGAGAACAGGATTCTAATTGCTGTGTTTCAAATTCAAATATTTTTTATACGTATTTCTCAACAGTTAATTTGAATTTGTGTTTACTGCTGTTTCTGTAGTACATTTTTTTTTGCCGAAAGTCTGCCTACTGTTCGTATGATATCGGAAAACGACTGCAAGGTAAATATAGTGAACGTGTAGACGTTTGGCTGTTTTCCCCAAATAAGGTGATAAGTTAAGTCTTCGTCTCATACAACTGAATTCATTAGAACTATGCTTCATCAGAACATTAGCTTCTTAAGCTATGGGGAAAAAAACAGCAAAAGCTTCCTTCAGATTCTTCAATATTCGTAAAAAGAAATGATCAAGAATAATTATTTTGGATTGATATATTCATTAAAATTGTGCAAATAAATATGTTTAAATAAATTTCTATTTATCATTAACCAATATTTCATTTTCCCTCTTGTATTTATACTTGAGTTCGCGTAAAAAAATTTTTGTTCATAAATAGGGTTGAAGAATATTTTTTAAAATCGAAATGGGGTCCTGGGCGGAGAAAGTTTAACACTCTGAGCCCAAAGGGTATTTAAACTTGTATGTATGTAATGATTTAAAGTTTTAATCTTTAAATTAAATCCTTTTTCAAACCCACCTAATTTTTAGTTATAAACGAATTACTTCTACTTCAATCCTATGACAAAGGCACTTTTACTTTAACTCAGACACGCATTATTTCTGGAGCCTCAAATTTGGTACTTTTCCCGTTTCGAAGTTGTTTAATCTCTCCGCGTGTTTGAAACGCCCTCTTTTACAATGTGAATGTAACTTTACTGGTAAGATGTAAGCCTGTAAAATTTTCCATCATTGCCATGGTCAGGTAACGTTTATCTATTTTTTAATTATCTACATAATCAGTGGTGTAGTCGCAAAATTATCAGCGCCGGAGAGTTCTAAAAGCAGTGCGGAACGCTCTAACCTGCATGACAAAATTCGCGCTGTTTTAAGGACGTTTTCACAATTTTTTATTGTTTATTTCTCTCGTGAAAAAAGCAGTGACGGAACGCCGTTCCAGTGCATTCCAACTCCATTACACCCCTGTACATAATCTTATTTAAGAAAATCTAAATTGGAATAAAGTATTTTTCGGTTCTACGACTGCCTGCTCCTTTTCAAATTGCTCTACATTTCGCAAATCGGAATATCATTCCATGTATACTTGTTGTATCATACAGCATTCGGATTCTTCTACGACTGCCAGCTCCTTTTCAAGTTGCTCTACACTTCACATATCGGAAAATCGTTCTATGTATACTTGTTGTATCATACAGCATTCGGAGTCAGAGTGTTAAGGAACTTAGTTTTAGCTGTTCTCACGAAAATTGAGATAAGATTAAACTGTAAATTATCTCTCCTAGCCTTCTTAAATCTAGAAGAACAAAAACCTGAAAAAAGTTTTATTGACACATGAAACTTTATATCAAATCCTATAACAATATGAGAAACGCATAATCATTTTTGCTTATTTTTCCTCCCTTTTTTATTGTTTTTTAATGTAATGCATTACCTACAGTTTTCGAAGCAACTTATAATACTTTAAAGGTTTGTTATCGGCTCAGATTTAAATATATTTTCAACATCTCTATTTTTATTTAAATTTATGGACGAGTTTTAAGTTGTAGAAATACTTCACTTGAAAGGCAAGTTACTTCTTATGGAGTAACTTAAAACCAATATACAAAAAGGCACGGAACCTGTTGGACTATTGCCATTCTGGGCTCATAATAGAATTTACAATAGATTTGTATTGTATACAAAGTACCAAATTCTTACTTCATTGAATTGCGATCCTCTTCTTCGTTTATGTTTAGCACCAAAAAAAAGATCGTGCTACTTACGCAGATTATCGATTATTATGTAGTAAAAATATAAATTCAAATTGAAAGTACAGTACAACAGCGGTTAACTGAAGTAAAGGGGGCGTTTCGGATAACGATTTTTTCGGTTAAGCCATGAACAACTATTACTATTTGGTATCGAATTACAGCATGTAATTCTGGAATATTTCGAGCGTAAAACGAAGTCAAAACTCTATAGGCGAATTCGGGCGCAATGCGCCTAACAGGCACAAGTAAATAATATCGCAATTAGCATTGTTAATATCCATTAATTTTAATTTTAACATTCTAAAATTAATCGCTGACCTTCTTGGGGAGGCTAAAAATAAAAAAGTGAAGATATCGTTGCGAAAAAAAGTCTCGCCTTCGCGATTATTTTTGTGCTGTACATACTTGTTTTTTGGATTCGCGATTTCAGATAACCTGTGGTTCAGTTAAACGGGGTTTTTCTGTATTTTAATTCCTATATCAGACTCATGACGATAGATATCAGTAACCACTTTATAAAAACTCCTTCAAAGTTTTAGCGTATTTTCTATAAACATACAAAATGACAGAAGTAATACGAAATTCGTTATTCCCAAACAATCTTCAAGTCATATAATCAAACAAAAAAAATTAAATACTGATTTATACCTTTAAACAAGTTACTGAAATTTTCTCTGGATCAAGACACTATATTAGATATCAGGTTTTGATCTCATCTGGCTTGAATGATTGAAAAGAAATTTGTGAATGACGTATGTACTCATTTGAATGATGCAATCATGAAGAAAAATACTCCTTTCGAAAATACATTTTTCTAACACTACTTTTCTACGCGTTCTTGGATGGTAGAGTGTAACATCAACTAAAACTTAAACCCAATTAATTATATTAAAGTAAGAGTAGTTTGTACTGTAAAATTGGCATTAAGATAAAAAAAAAAAAAGAAGAATGGAATCAATTCATGCCATAAGGACATCAAGTTTGCGCACAAATTTAATTTTTGAACGTGTTGCGCACCTTGCAGTACGAAAAGAAACCTCATCATAAAGTAAGACAACGTACATTCGCAGTTACGTTTATCATGTGACTGTGACGTCAAGTGAACTGATCCCATTTCATTGTGCATTATAAAATAAGCTGTGGACAATTTTTGTGCCTTTTTATACTGAAAAAATATCTTTTTATACTAAAATATAATTAGTTATTTCAATACAAAAAAAAAACATATCTTCATGACAGAAAAACGATTTTTTTTAAATTTAATATTAGATATTCAAAAGATATGAGCAGTCGTCCAACTATGAATTAATTTTCCACTCTGAACGCATTAAATTATTCACAGAGAGTTTTGATTGGCAAATCGGTCACTGAATTTGACGGGATATTTTAAAATTGTCAATGTCAATAAAATTAGGATGAATAATACGATTGACACAATCAGTTAAAAACCCTGACTAGCAAACACGGGAATTCGAAATGATGTATTTCTCTAAAAATATAGACATCTACGCAAGATAAACATTTCAATTTTTGGTGACAATTACAGTGAGAAGAAAATTTTTCGTTGAGGACGAGGAAAAAAATGGACAATATGATAGGAACAAATTTAAATACTCACGCTTCATAAAGAAACACAACAAAAATCATTGCCATTTTATTTTATTTCAAACATGCACAGAAAGTAATACATTACAACTACAGAACTTTTCACTGCCTGCTGAAAAGTAAAAACTTATATGCAACAATATTGCAAGCAGAGATCAGACGAAAAATGTCGCACTTATTTATAAACAACAATTAAATTCACCTTCTTCCGTAAGATTAATGAAAGAGAAATACAATTTTTTTCCTGCTTTTTCGAAATCCAAGAACTCCTGATGGCAGCAGCTTCATTCCGAGTGGAAATTATGCATCCAGGCTGGATTACTCGGAGAGCTTCAACGATGATCAGCGAGGAAGAACAAAGCAGTACATTTGTTACTTCGCATCAAAGAAAAGACTCGGGGAAAGTTTTGCTGCTGTATCTGAAAGAAAAAGAGAGGAATAAATTATGTTTTAAAAATGACTCCATACAGCGAAAGGAAACGGGCGTTCGTCTGATTTGAAGTCGTTACGAGTTGCTGAAGAAGAAGCAATATGATTACGAATGCGAGGAGTAAATCAAGAGCAAGATCAATCAATAACAAGTATGATATTAAAAGTGTTCATAAATATACTCTATATGGTGTTAATTAAGTGAAACGAATAATTATAAATTCTGCTTGATTGGAGGGAGTTCGGGAAAAAGAAAGATGAGGGATAATTTATAAACCTATAAAAAGTTTCATTTTTATAGGCAATGGCTGAATTGGGAATCAATCACAATATGTGATTGTTAAAAATCTTATAATAAAAGTAAGGCATTCGTATTTTGTTGTATTAAAATGATCTACAATCTTTTAAATTTCAAGCATTTCATTGTTTAGTAATAAAAATGCAGCCAAATCATACCTTTTGTAGATCGAACTGTATATAATATAATAACAGCATGAAGAAAAAATCTCAAGGGGGCAATTTTCGACCTGAAGACCGTAGATTCGAAATGTGGTCAGGTGATATACAGCTGTCGAGATTTTTTTTAAAAAAATAGAGTGAAATACGTTTTTAATGAAGCAGGTAGGGAAGATATAAATATATAAATAGAATCGTAATTTTTTTTTTCATTTACAGTTATTTTTAAATATTCAGTGTTTTAGTTCTATAATTAGAATACTGAATATATTTAACATTTATTCCTATTTAACACGTATATCATAGTAATTGAGTAATGCAAAAAATAAATAAAGTATGAAAACCTTTCAGATTTTTTCACATAATTTTTACTGGAGAAATAACAACCCATTAAGCCAAATTAAAAACTTTGTGTTATCATAAACTATCATATAATAACTTTATATATAGAAATGTATCATAAAATATTTTTAAAATCTAGGAAAATATGAATTTCTGAGAGATTTGAAGATTTATGAGATCTTAAACGAACTACATTGGACATAATTTAATAGCATAATGCTACCAAATTTTATGTATTATACTATTAAACACATTTCATTCAATAATTTTAAAGAATAAAATATGGTCGACTTATCACAGAAGGTACTGTTTATACGTATTTAGATTTCTGCTATCAAAGGTTACCAAATCATGTAACAATAACGAGTTCGTAAAAGTATTACATATTTTAATGTTAACTTTCTATAATATAATTTGTTGCAAAGTTCTCATAGAATGTATTAATTAGTATAATCGACTACATTATTAATTTGGGAGGAGAGTCGAAAGGCCCCATTATTTTGGCCAGACGTTATGTGTCTGATAGCATAGAGCATAGATATTGACAGTAATTACTAAAATAAACAACATATCTTTTCGTTATCACATTTTATACAGGAGACTCCAACATAAATCTGATCTAATATAAAATATATGATAATTAAATGAGAATACATTTCATAGTAAAATGTAAACGTGTACTTGGTGTTTTGAAAGCATGTGAACCATAAAAATTTAGCCGCGGGAAATGTTTGAAATTCAACCCCAGTTCTTGTAGTTTTTTCGTTGCTGATTTTGGATTGGTAGCTATAAACATGAAATTCTCCTCAAATTGATTTTATTGATCACATGAAGACTTCTCTCCATTAATACAGACTTAAAACTACGCCACAAAGCCTAATTTTTGGTTCTTTAAAATGATAACTTTAAAATCATTTCCATAAAGCAGGTCAGAATCGGAAATAAAAGAATGATATTCATTTTATTGTAAAAATAATACATAATTTTAAAGATAAGGTTTTTTTATGCAAGTTTTTTAGAATAAATAGGAAAATATATTTTAGTGGAATTACAAAAAAAAAGAGAGAGACCGTAATAATAAGTAGAGCTGAAACCAACAATTTTTGAATTCCTGCAAAATAAATAAATAAATAAATAAAATATATGTTGGAAAGATACTTTCCTCTAATTTTATAATTTTCACACCAGCATAAATCAATATACAAACATAAAACAAACAATATACAAAATAAAACAATAGCTCGCTAACGATTATGAAAAAATAAATACAATTATATGAGGAAATAAACAAAATAAATACAACCTAGTACGTCATTACAGAAGATTAATCCAACAAATATTTAAGAATTTATTCTTATTCTGTTGACTTGTAAGCAAAATGATACATACGCTTAAAACGTGCCAGATTGTTCCCGAATTGAATACTGAGTTACTTCTAAAATAAAACTTTTGACAGTTAAGGATTGGTACATTCATTTATTTTAATGACGTTCAGCTAATATTAATAACAAACAAGATTAGTTCGAAATTAATTGTATATTTAACATTTACACGACTTTTTCCCCCATCCTTTGACAATTTAAAAGTGTAATAAAGTTGTTTTGATTTGCAATAAATAAATACACTTTCAATTGAAAAGTAGTGGTTGTGAAAACAATCGTTTATGGTTGTTTATTTATAAGGGTTCATTTTCACGTTGATAATGTAATAAAATATTAATTAAACAAATTACTTATAGTAATAATTGTACTTCTAAGACGTATTCCGATCTCTTCCATATACAGGGTGGTAATAAATTATTTAACACATTTCAAAAATTAATAAAAAAAACCCTACTAACGTTACAACTGGCATTTTTTTTTAAACTGAGAGAACGGATAAAAAAGTTTTTTCCGGATAGGTGGCGTACCATTACGGCATTCTAAATTTACTACAGCGAGAGATTTCCATACGCAATGGCTACCGATCAGCAGAAGCCGATGCGCGTTTTCTGGTTTTCTTTTTTAGTTTTTCTTAAATATCTCAAAAACTGTTCAGTTTTGGAAGTACAATTGATTTAACAAATTAAAGAATGTAAAATTCCCTACAAATACATGCTTTTATTGTTCTTCTAGCTGTAATAGTTTCGCAGATAATGGCTCTCAAAAATGGGAATGTCCAATAATTTACGATCACCTACATCACCGTAACGGCGAATTACCTATCTAAAAAAAACTATTTAAAATGCGCTCTCACTAAAAAAAAACCGTAGTTGCAACATTATTAGCTTTTTTAATTATTAGTTTTTGAAATGGGTCCAATAATTTATGACTACCCTGTATAATAATGCGCACACAAAGAGAGATTGAAACGTCAAAGAAATTTCATGCAACAGAGCTATCTCCCTCACAGATTTCTTTTTTATGATTTTCAACTTTTATTAATCTTAAAGGAACATCATTAGAAGTGTCAAGAACAAAAAAAACACTTTTATCTGCCTAATTTGATATTCCAGCTTTACTAAATTTCCAGAAATGCCCACCTATCAAAATGTTTTACAAGACTAGAATGAAAATGCGAACTTATCGCCCCTCAAAATAAGGCATATTTCAAAACTACTTAACAAAATATATCAAAACATTCCTTTGGTTTCTTTCAGAAGACTGAATATTTTCTATTAAATACGCATGATAAGTTATTTCTCGAAGTTTAAACTACTCATTTACAATTTTATTTCTTTTCGAACTGATTTCAGTCCTGTGCCACTGTGTTCCCACCATTTATGTTTTAACACGGAATTGATGCACAATTCTTAATGGCCTCTTCCTTTACATAGACTGCAGTCTAAGCATTTTTTTTAAAAAAAAAATCATGATTCAAGGTTCAAAACAAGAAATTTCCTTTCTACTTCATGAGAAAGCAAACTTTCAACAATCTCGGTATATTCTGCTAATAGCCTTTTCAAGTTTCAAAAATTCTAAATCTCACCTTCTCCCTCTTTCCTTTTTCTCTCATTTTTTATTTTCTTGTATAGACAGAAAAAGTAATGTAATTGTCAAAAATTAATAATGTGTGTGTCTATCTGTACGTATGTGAACATGATTACTTACAAAAAAAATCGCAGCGAGCTAAATGGATAAAATTTGCCATGAAGCCTTCATATTAAAATTGTAGATCCATCTCTAATTTTCGAATAAATCCATCAAAGGGAAGAAGTACTTATCCAAAATAGCCTCTTGACTTTTTTTTTCACTCTACTATGAGGCTAAACAAACAAACAAAAAAAAATCGCCAGATTTACACACACATTTTTAATACAGGTGCTGCCATTCACGCCAAAGAAAATATTATGTCCAATTTCAGTTACTACGTTTATTTATACAAGCGTTGCCACTCCGTCTAGTGAAAATACTGAAAGTACTCATTTGCGAGCAAGTTGTTGTTGCTAAAATTAAATACATGTTTTTAAAAATCAAACTTCAACAAAGTTTTATCAATAGTTTTTAATTTATCACCGAATAATATCATAATTACGAAATCAAAAAACAACAGAGTCAAACCGTTAATGGAAAAGACTATTTTAGATACTTTTAAGAATACAGTAATTGATGTCAATCGAAAACATTTGATTTCACAGACACAAATTTTGACCACACCTTATAAGTGGTATTCTTAAGTATGCGAGAACGACGAAGGATTAAACAAAAAATCCTTTTTTTTTCGTTTGTTTGTTTAGAAAAGTCGAAATAAATAAATATTTTTTCACTGGGCTCTCACGCCTAACATATTATATTTCATGAGGATGTGTGCGTAAATTCTAATATAAGATCGATGCAAGGCTAAAATAATCTTACATACAGTAGTCCGAGGAAAACAGTAAAATTCATAGAAAAATCACATTTAAATAATAGATTCGAGGAGTGTGGAGTGTTTTTTCATAACATCGTGTTTAGTACTACATGTCACTTCTAACTTTATTCAGTAACTGTATTTGCTATGTCACATTATTATAGCGATAGTAATTTCCGGAAGTGAAGAAATATTGAGTTCAAGCACTCCGTTATATAATGAAGCATCTTTCTAAAGGTAAATTGGTTTTGTTTGGATGAAGCAAGTGTCTATACTGCGCCAAACACGTATTTTCTCTTCTGTGTTTTTAATATTCAAGGGGGGGGGGGGCAGGGAGACAAATAATTTCTGGGTGCTTAAAAGAATATCAAAGTAATATGATTAAAAGTATTCACCTAACATGCGACAGAGAATTCGAGAAGTAAAAGGTAAAATCTGGACTACGGGGTTAAAAAAAGTGGTGTGTGAGTTATTGTTTCATGGCACAAGGGCCCAGACAGGCCATGCTGCACCAGTCGATGTGTAATGATGATCGATGTTGTTACAATTTCTACATTTTAAGCATTTAATGATCAAAGACCAAAGCACTTAATTCTGTGCCTCCTGCCCTGGTGCATTTTTCGCAGCTATAGAGATGGACAACGTACATGTGACGCCATTTTATTTAAAGTCCCAGCTAAAAAAAATCTGCAGAAAAAAAAAATTTTTTTTGAAATTTTTTTAAAGATTTCTGCAGATTTTTTGAAAATAGAAAAAATCTGAATTTTTTTCTTCAATTTAATCTACAGAAAAATCTGTAAAAAATTTCTTATTATATTTTTCTCTAAATATTCGGCAGATTTTTTGAAAACAGAAAAAAATCTGCATTTTTTCTTCAATTTAATCGGCATAAAATCTGCAAAAAAAAAAAATTCTTTTTATTTTTTCTTTAAATATTCTGTAAATTTTTTAAGACTTGAAAAAATCTGCATTTTGTCATCAATTCAATTTGCAGTTATTTAGCAGATTTTCACAAAATCATTAAACTTGACCAATACCTGTTGATTTTTTGAAGATTTAACTGCAATTTCATAATATCTGCATTTTTCTAAATACATATTTTGCACCATATTCTCTACTATTGCAGCTTTATTTTCCAAAGGATATAAAACAAAATTAGAATGTAATTATAATTATTGTTTAATTCTACAGGAGACAGAAGTTTCGAAAAATTTCCCAATCGAAAATTGTCTTAGGCACTAAATTTTTTAAACATGCCACTGAAAAAATGAATTCTAAATTAATGTTTAAAATAAATATTTGAGGTTTTACCATTTTAAACTTTTCCCCCATAATTTAATTAATTTCCAATTAGTTTTCCAACTGTCTTTCTGACTAGCTATTTTCCTCCAAAAAGAAGGGAAAAGTGGAGCTTGCACCCTTTAGATGGAGAGAAGGCTTACCAGAAAGATAAAAGGTGAAAACGAATTTATTGAAACAAAGAATCTAAATCATTGAACAAAAATATTACTAATCTCATCTATTACTCATCTCTACGACTTTGAAACACATATTCTGACCTTGGTTGATTTTTACACCAATAAAGGCGCCACGAGAGCTATAGTGACGTTAAAACTCAAATAGATTATTTTACCCCATCTCGTGTATTCTGGCGTGGCCTTGCGGTTAGCGTTCCTGTCTGCCAAATATAGGAACGCGGGTTCGAATCGCGGACAGGATGAGTTTGAAGTTTTGTCACAATCCGAATCAATATCGTACAAGTAAGTTGAATCACAAATTAGATTAATGAAATTTATAATTAAACCTTGACTGCCGAAAATCTGAAGGTATTTGGAACATATTTTTCTTCAGATATTCTGCATTTCTTTTCAGCAGAAAATCTGAAGAAAACGTGTTCCAAATACCTTCAGATTTTCTGCAGATTTTTTTTAGCTGGGGTGTTTGGATGTGCTTAAAAAACAATATTTTATATTGTCTTTTCAAAATAATTCCGAAATTTGTAAATATTTTATTGTAATTTCTTTTATGCTTGCGCCCTAGGCTATGGCTTAGGTTGGCCCTACGGGAAATCTGGCCCTGGATCAAAAAGATAAATTCAAGCAAATCAACCTACCTAGAGTAGGTAGGTCTTAAGAACTTTTTATTTACAACATAAAAACGAACGCAGAGCACACAATTACACAAAACATACAAGAGAACGATACAACATAACTCCCATATGCTGCATAAAAATTCTTACACTTGCGCAGTAAAAAACGCTTTCATCGCCATCCACTGTTCTTGTTACAGTTGAGTTGCAACAAATGTGGTTATGAGGCTAAATAATATTTATTAAAAAAGGGAATAAAATCCTATGGATTTAAAAAGGTAATAAAATGAACATGCGAGTCTCCACCAAGCAACATAGGTAATGTAACGGATATTGTTTGGAAGTTATGTTAGCGCCGAGCATTAAAAAAAGGGACATTCAACCTGAATTTGGAAAACAGTTTTACTACAATTACAATATGGCAGTGGCGAATCGGTAGGGGGGGGGGGCAGTTATAGGGCTGCAGCCCCCCAGAGCTAAACCAGAATTCTTGATATTTTTAAAATCACGACACCTGTTTGCTTTTAATCTCCTTAAAAAAAACACGGGCATTTTGTTGTAACATTTAATAATAAACAAAATTTTATACTAATTTCTACATCTATATCATCATCGCCAGGTCTTTAAAATAAATTTTTATGAACTCAGCCCCAACCTTCGACAAAAATCCTGGATTCGCCACTGCAATTTGGCAACATATTTTTGAAAGTAAACAAAATCCAAGTACAGCAATTTACTAAGAGTAGTTACATTTGGTTGTTTTCCGTACAATACAAAAATTTGTAACCAACCAAAATTCATCAATTAAATTTGCTCCCAAAAATTTTAGTTACGTGATTCATTACGAGGCCTGCTTCTCAAAGAAACGTCGCCGTCCTGTGATTTATGGAAATATTTTCAGCTCAATTTGAAGTTGCCTTTCATTCGCAAGAAAGCACAACTCCACGCCCCCGTCCGAGAAATATCGATAAAGATCCGCGACTAAAAAGGAAGTTGTCAATAAAAATTTACTTTCTTCCACTCGAGCAGCTGGTTTTGTGCAAGCATTAAAGGCTCCTCGATTACGTTATTAATCCCCAAAATGGAAGGCTATCATTACGCCGACAACTCAAACATGTAAATGGTGGAGGAGTCAAAAAATTTTAATACAGTAATCTTCCCCCAAAAACGTTTCGGAAGGTAATTAAGGAGTTATTACCATAATGGATCGGAATTTCGCTCCACAATGTTTGATTCATATTTGATAAGGATGTATATTTTTGTCCTCTCCTGCCCTTGTCAGATCGGCGTGTAAGCCACAACATGATTGCCCAGTTGTATTGTGTGTTCCCATTTTTTTCAAATCCAAATAACGTTTAATAAGTTTCAGCAGTCACAAGTTCCAACATTTATTTAAGGTAATTACAATCGGAAAATGAACTTTTTAATACATATGAATGGATGTCTGAAATGCTACTAGGAAAACTTTCTGACTACACAGAAGTTTCAATTTTAGACGTATTAAATGTGAAATGCCAAAAATATGACTATATGCACTGTGTTTTTTTCCCTCACAAAAATTACGCTTTTTGTATAAATTGTAATGAAGTTGTTTCCTGCCATTAATAAAACTTTACAGAGCTTGTTAAAATAAATTTTAGAGAGCTTGTTAAAAAGATAACTTGTTTTCTGAAACTACATCGTGACTAATAATAGACAAATTCTTGATTGGATGCAATTATGGAATAAGGAGCTAACTCCAAAATATATACTTATGACATATACCTGAAACATTATTATTAAATGTGAAGTGTATACCATCTGGGTCAAGGAAAAAACAATAGTTGAATCAATCTCTTTTTATTGAATCGTAGAAGATAATTTAGGTTATTTTTCAATAGCTAAAAGATTCATAATTTACGAATATCTATGACCAGAATTAAACAGGTAACGCGCGAAGCGGCGCGCTGTTGTTGTCAGCTTACATGTTCGAATTAAAAAGGGCAGATAGCAATGCGCAGAAAGTTTAAGTACCCAGAAACGGGGGATTTCCCGGAAAGACCCGTGATTCGAGGTGAAAGTAGAAGTGCGCTTCTTACGATGGAAGTAGAAGTAATTAAAAATGAGGTATCGTTAAAAATAATTAAAGCAAGTAAAAAAATTAAATTATTCCATACCTGTATCATAGATATAGGTATTAATTAAATTATTCCATACCTGTATCATAGATATAGGTATTAATCTATCATCCTATATCATAGATATATATTTTGATATATATCTATTTTTGAAAAACAGCTTTATCTGAAAAAAGAAACACTTAGATGCTGCATGTTTCCAAATATAATTATTGTAGTCTAAGCAATTTGTTGTGCAACGGATTGGAGTTGGTTTAATTTTTTGGTGCAAACTACACACACTTAAACACGGTTTCATTAGTTACCTCGAATTCCAAGAAATGTTAGTTGGCTCTTGATTGCATAATTGTTTTCAATTTTAGACAGTGTTCAATTGAAACGAGGAGCAAAATCCATCATTCTCTCATCTTAAACTAACTTTCGGATGACAAGATGCACTAACGATCAACTTCTGATAGCAGAGAAGACTTGGATTCTTCTTTAACGGAACCAAGATAGTCATGCAGTCATCGGGTATGTTAACAAGATTCATTACATTAAG